>WQNJ02000054.1:1200000-1502500 GCA_016584745.2 Phylloscopus trochilus trochilus
AGGCCCACTCCCCTCATAATTCCCACCTTGTCTCTGACCCTGCCCCTTTCCCCTCACAGTTCCCGCCCTTTCCTTGATCCTGCCCCTGAAGATTGGAGCAGGAGAGGAGGAGGAGGAGGGAGGGAGGAAGAGGCGGAGTGGCCGTGGGAACTTGGAGAGGAACAGCTGAGGAAGCAGAGGCGGCTCCAGTGCTCGCTGAACTCGCTGCACCCCCGGAAGCATCGCCCCCCATCCCACAGGTGCCCGGGGAGGGGGAGCTCACCCCAAATATCCTGGGGCGGGGGGGTGTCCCAGTGTTTGGGGTTATCTTGGGGGGGATGTTTGGAGCTTGCAGGGTTCCAAAGCCGAGCCGCAGATGCCCCTCGGGGGGACATTGGGGGCTCGCCGGGCGGTGTTTTTTGGGGGTTCCCGGTATCGGCAGAGCCCCAGCAGGGCCCGGGGCGATGCGGGTCCCCCCGCGGTGGGGGTTGGGCTTCCCGGGCCGGGCCCTCCAAGCTCTGCCGGGGCCTGGTGGGGGTGTGGGGACACCGGGTTTGGGGAGCCCTGGGAGAGCCGCGGCTTCCCTGAGCGGGACCTGTCAGAGAGGAGAGCCCCAGAACCGCAAAGCGAGGACCCCGAGATGGGGAGACCCCCGGGATTGCTGAGACCCCGGCAGGGGGTGCTGGGTCTGGAGGTGCGGGATGGCCAGGAAAGGGTTCGGGGATCCCGATGCCAGAAGTTGCTGCTCCCAGTATGAGCCCAGTTACCCCCCCCCCGGTGTGGATCCAATTCGCTCGGCACTCCCAGTGTGAGCCCAGTCACTCCCAGTGTGAGCCCAGTCACTCCCAGTATGAGCCCAGTCACTCCCAGTATCCGTAAGTGGGAAGACAGAAGAGTGGGGAGCTTTTCGGGTCCCTGGGACTCCCAGCAGCCTGCAGAGGGTGAGGACCGAGCAGATGGGGGATGTCCTTCCCGTTCTCTCTGGCACAGAGGCAAATCCCATCCTCTCCTTGTCTTTCATCCTCCAGAAAAGGAGCTGAGCATGGAGGCCAGGGAGGAGAAATCCACATGGGAGAACTTTGTGGAAGAGGTTGTTTTGAGCAGCTCCACGGTGCAGGAATCCAATCGCAATGCGGAAAAGCCCCAGAGATCCTGCAGGAAGAGGGGCTGCAAACGCAGATCGGGAGGATGTGAGGAGGAAAGACCCACCCTGTGCCGCAAGAGCGGCCGGAGATGGAACCAGAGCTCAGACCTGGTGGGTCATGAGCAGCTTCCTGATGGGGAGAAGCCCCACAAGTGCTTGGGGTGTGCAAAGAGCTTCACCTGGCGGTGCCACCTGCTCCGCCACCAGAGGACCCACACAGACGAACGGCCCCACGAGTGTGGGGAATGTGGGAAGAGCTTCAGGAAGAGCTCCGAGCTGACTGCCCACCAGATGATCCACACTGGGGAGAAGCCCCACGAGTGTGGGGAGTGTGAGAAAAGCTTCAGGTTGCGCTCCCAGCTGATCCTGCACCAGAGAATCCACACTGGGGAGAGACCCCACGAGTGTGGGGAGTGTGAGAAGAGCTTCAGGTCACGCTCCCAGCTGATCCTGCACCAGAGAATCCACACTGGGGAGAGACCCCACGAGTGTGGGGAGTGTGAGAAGAGCTTCAGGTCACGCTCCCAGCTGATCCTGCACCAGAGAATCCACACTGGGGAGAGACCCCACGAGTGTGGGGAGTGTGAGAAGAGCTTCAGGTCGCGCTCCCAGCTGATCCTGCACCAGAGGACTCACACCGGGGAACGGCCCTACGAGTGTGGGGAATGTGGGAAGAGCTTCAGCTGTCGTTCCTACCTTGTCATCCACCAAAAGATTCACACTGGGGAGAGGCCCTACGAGTGTGGTAAATGCAGGAAGAGGTTTCAGACCAGCTCCCGTCTCCTCGTCCATCAGCGCACGCACACAGAGGAGAAGCCCTTCCTCTGCCCCGACTGCGGGAAGGGCTTCAGACAAAACTGCCAACTTGTTATCCACCGGCGCATCCACACCGGGGAGAGGCCCCACGAGTGTCAGGAATGTGGGATGAGCTTCAGCAGCAGCGCCAACCTGATCCGCCACCAGAGGACCCACACCAGGGAACGGCCCTACCAGTGTGAGGAATGTGGGAAGAGCTTCATCCAGAAGACACACCTGAACCTGCACCAGAACATCCACACCGGGGAACGGCCGTATGAGTGTGGGGAATGTGGGAAGAGCTTCAGCTGCTGTTCCTACCTTGTTGTCCACCAAAAGATTCACAGTGGGGAGAGGCCCTACGAGTGTAGGCAGTGTGGGAAGAGGTTTCTGACCAGCTCCCGTCTCCTTGAACATCAGCAGACACACGCAGAGGAGAGGCCCTATGAGTGTTCCGAGTGTGGGAAGAAGTTTCCCACCAGGTCCACTCTCCTTGTGCACCAGCGCATTCACTCAGAGAAGAGGCCCTTCCTCTGCCCCGACTGCGGGAAAGGCTTCAAAGACAACTCCGCCCTCACCATCCACCGGCGCATCCACACCGGGGAGAGGCCCTACGAGTGCCCCCAGTGTGGGAAGAGATTCTCACGGAGCTCTCACTTGACCAGACATCAACAGAGGCACCAGTAAGGGAAGCACTGCCAGTGCCCCCAGTGCGGGAAGAGCTTCGTGCGCTGCTCCAGCTCCATCCCCCACTGCAGGAGCCACGCTGGGTAGAGCCCTGGTGACCCACATTCCCTGTGATCCACGTTGGGATGACAGCTGGCTGGTTATCCTTTTTTTTTGGCCTTAATTTTTTTCTCACCTCCTTCACTTTGCACTCCAAAAGCCAAGAGGGGTCAGTCTGGGACTTCGAAACTAATCCTACATTCAAGTACTCAATCTTACCCCAAAAGGGCTCAATCCCACCTCAAAATGGCTTGTTCCCACCTCAGGAAAACTCAAGCCCACACCAAACTGACTCGATTCCACAACCACCAGGGTGAGTAGGGGTTAGAATGAGGTTGGCAGAAGTGGAATCCAAATTTGCAGCAGTGGGTTCAGGATTGTGTGGGGCTGGGTGAGTGGGATGTGTTTTGATAATAAATAAAATTTGGAGAGTTCTTGATTCCTGTCCAATTCATTTTCAGTCAGTGTCAGTTCTGTTTGCAGAGTGTCACCTTCTCAGCTGATGGTGCTTGTGTCCTCCTTTCTCTCGTGCCTCTCTCTGCCTGCTCTGTTTGTGTCTCAGTGTCTCCCTGGAGCCGGGGCAGCTCCCACCAAAGACCCTGTCCTGATTTAATTCCCAATGCAGGAGCTCCAACAAGCGTGGATGAAGTTCTGGGGGCTGGCAGTGAACTGTCCCTGTGGCATCTTTCTTGCCCTTGGCTTTTGGTGCCTTCTTCAGAGCTTTACCTTCAAGGGCAGGAAGATTTTTTCCTTGCTGGGAACTGGAATTGCAGGGCCTTGGAGTGTGTGCCATGCAGGAGTGTATGGACTGGGATCACATGGACTGGGACCTTGTATACTGGGATTGTATGGGTTGGGCTCATATGGACTGGGATCACAGAACCTGGGTCCATGTGGACTGGGATGCCTGCACTGGAACCATGCGAAACAAAGAGGGTCCTGCTCTGCCTCAGGGTCCCTCCCAGTCCCTCCTGGGGGCACGGCCAAACTCCCCGGAGTGAACGCGGCGACCCCGGTTCCAATCCTGGTGCTCATCCCAGTCCCGGTTCTGGCCTTGGTGTCCATCTCAGTCCTGGAGCGCTCCTGTCTTGGTTTGGAAAGACAGGTATCTTCCAGGGAAAGCTGGAGTTTCCCTTAGAATGGGGAATGTAAACCCCTCACGCCCGCTAAATTATATTTTTGCAATTAAGGACTTTCAGGCAAAGATTTGGGAATAGGAATAACAGTTCTTTACTAGGAATACTAACAATAGAAATGTAGTAGAAAATCAAAACCACCCAACCAAACCAGTAAACAAACAACAATTTTGGAAAACCCTGACAGAGTCAGAGCTACAACCTGACACCCTGTTAGTCAGGGTGTTGGAAGCAGTCCAAAAGTAAGTCCTCCTGGAGTGGCAGATGTGGTTCTGGTAGAGTAGAGATGATCCTGTAGAACAAAGGTCCAGTGGTGGTGAGAAGGGGTCTAGTCTTCTTCCAGGAATTGGGTGAAGCTAGATACCTGGTGTTCCTGTGTCTCAATTTTTATCCAGGTAGGAATGGTTGGTTCCCCCACACTGGGTGGAGCATCTCACAATAGGATCGTGGAATGTGGATGTTTTACTTTGGTGATGTGTGCTTTTAGGGGTGTCCTAATGGTCCATTAGCAGAAAATATCCCCCTGGAGGGAGGACAGGTGGTGAAAGAGATAAGAAACAATGCCTTACTTGGTTTTAACAGCTGGCCCATTATCAAAAGACATCCACCCCTCTCCCTCTAAGAATTACAAGATATAAAGGAAAACATCTCCTCAACTGCTTTTAACAGATGAAAGAGAATACACACCCCTGGTTCAACAACCCAAAACAGCTCCTGATGTCAGTCTCGATTCCTGTCCCAGTCTCAGTCTCGGAGCAGTCTCAGAGCGCTCCTGGTGCTCACTGTGATCTTGGTGTCGATCTGGATCCCAGAGCGGTGCCGGTCCCGTCTCAGTCCTGGAGTGGTGCCTTTCTTGGTGCCAGTGCCAGTTCTGGTTTCAGTCCCAGTCTCAGTCTCAGAGCTGTCCAAGTCCTAGTTCTGGTCCTGGTGCTGCTCTTGGTCCCGGAGTGCTCCCAGTGTCCATCTCAGTTTTGGTCCTGGCCCTGGTTCAAGAGATTTTAGCCCCATTTGGGTGATTTTATGCCAAACTGGCATTATAAACGACTCAAAGCCCAGATGGGAATGAGTAAATAAAATTTAATTTGAACCCACATAAAATCACAAAGGGGGGAACAGCGCTGGGAGCTTGATGGAACTCCTGTCCACAGGACAAGCTCCCATTTGTGAGTTCTCCCAACTCACAAAATGGTGTCCTTGCCTTTTATACCCTGAGATTGTATCAGCCTCATTAATATTCATAAGAAGTCCTTATATGTCCTTCCGGCCCCTCCCACAGTCTGAAGCTTTGCTCATATATGCATACTTGGCCCCTGCCAAGGCCTGTCAATCAGTCCTTCCCTGCTGTCTTGGTTTGGAAAGACAGGTATCTGCCAGGAAAAACTGGGGTTTCCCTTAGAATGGAGAATGTAAACCCCTCACCCCCGCCAAATTATAATTTTGCAATCAAGGGCTTTCAGACAAAGATTTGGGAATAGGAATAACAGTTCCTTACTAGGAATATTAATAATGCAAATATAGTAGAAAACAAAACCACCCAACCAAACCAGCAAACAAATACCAATTTTGGAAAACCCTGACGGAGTTTTCAATCCCTTGGAGTGATTTCAAGCCTTTTAGTGTTGATTTTAGGCCCCTTTGGTTGATTTTGGGCCAAGTCTGGTGGGTTTAAGGGTAAATATTTGATCCATTTGGGTGATTTTAGCTCAAATCTGGTGGATTTTAGGTCTCGGTGATTTTAGGCCAAACCAGGTACATTCATGGTGGATTTTGTGCCCATTTGGGAGATTTAAGGGTGATTTGAGGCCATTTTGTGAGGGTTTTAAACCAGTTGGGGCAGTTTTAGGCCCCTTTGGTTAGATTTTAGACCCCTTTGGATGATTTTAAGTCCATTTACTTTTAGGCCAAACCACGTGAATTTAGGGTGGATTTTTGGGCCCTTTAGGTGATTTTAGGCCATTTTGGGGGGATTTTAAGCCTCTTTGGGTTATTAAGACGCCAAACCTGATTAGCCTTAGGGTGGATTTTAGGCCCCTTTAGACAATTTTAGGCCCATTTGGCTGATTTTAGGCCAAAGCTGATCAGGTTTAGGGTGGATTTTAGGACCTTTGGACAATTTTAAGCCCTTGTGGGTGACTTTAGGCCAAACTGAAGTAATTAAAAGGGCCAGGAGACCTTCTGCTCCCTCTTTCAGCCTTTAGTAAAGAGAGGCCGAGAGGTGGGGGCTCGGGGTGCACGCCACCGCTGTTCCCAATGGTGGAGGTCCAGGAGGAGGAGGATCACACAGGCCCATCGTCACCAGCAGGACTGGAGTCTCTATCCTCGCAGGGATCGTCCAGAGACTTGCTATCAGCTCGGTGGTCCAGGGGGCTCCTCTTGCTTGGGTGCTGTTTAGGTCATGGTGACTCACTCGTTGGGCTGGAAGCTGGTATATCTAGCCTCCCTGAATCCTTGCTGTTTACATGATGTGATTTTGGTTTTTTTTTTTGGTGTTCTTTCAGAGTGCCTCGTTGTCTAGGACTGTCTTATTCCTGGGCAGCGGGCAATGTGATTTTAATAGGCATGCATGTGCAAGTTCTTACGGGAAATGCCAAAGTCCGTCCTGGGGAGCAGCGGCTGAATTACCCAACGAGTTAGGAGGGGACAAGGGGGTACAAACAACTAAAGGTAGGAGGATAAAACAGATGAAACAGGTGAGAACTTTTTAGCAATGAACTCTCGGAGTTGAAAAGTGCAAGTACATCAACCACGGACTTGAACTGTGGCTGGAAAAAAAACAGGTAAGTGCATAGACAAAACTGGGTAAATTCACAGTTTGAACATCATTATTATTAGTAACACGTAGAAGTGTTTAAGGACAGACTGGATGTGGCACTGAGTGCCATGGTCTGGGTGACAAGGTGGTGGTGGGTCACAGGTGTCACTTGATGCTCTCCAAGGTCTTTTGCAGCCTGCTGGATTCTCTGATGATGGTGACACTGCAGGGCCCTGGGGAAGCAAGGGGCCATGGTGACACTGCGGGGCCTGGTGGCACTCAGAGGAGCAGAGTGACACTGTGTACGACATGGCACCACAGAGCCAAGGGGCCACTGTGACACTGTGGGGCTGGATGGAAGCAAGGAGTCCATGGGGACAGTCTGGGTCCTGGTGGGAGCACAGAGGCCACTGTGACACTGAGGGGCCTTGTGGAACCAAGGGGCCATTGTGCCACTGCAGAACCAAGGAGATCCTTGGGAGAGCCTGGGGCCCAATGGAATCAAGGGGACATTGTTCCATGGCAAGGACTCTTGGAACTGAAGGAACAACTGTGACCCTGTGGTGCCCCATGGAACCAAGGGTCCCTGGTGACACTGCAGGATCTTGTGTGACCAGGGCTCCTCTGTGACCCTGCAGCTCCAAGGAATTCATGGTGGCCCTCTGAGGCCTGATGGAACCAAGAGGCCACTGTGCCACAGTAGGGCCTTGTGGAACCATGCAGAGCATTGGGACAGAGCAGGACCTGGTGTCATGATGGGGCCATTGTGACACTGCAGGGCCCTATGGAACCAAGGGTCCAGGGTTGCTCCTCAGGGACTCCTGGAATGAAGGAAACATGTTTGACACCGTGGTGCTCCTTGGGAGCAAGAGGCCATTGTGACCCTCTGGAACCAAGGAGACCACTACTGCACTGCCAGACCTCCTGGAACCAAGGAACCATTGTGACACTGCAGGGCCCAAGGATCCAAGGGACTTTGTGACACCAAGGGGTCCCAAGGAACCAAAGGGACATTGTGACACTGGAAGGCCTCATGGAACCATGGAGACCATTGTGACAACCTAGGGGGCCTCCTGGAACCATAGTGATACCAAGTTGGCTGGGAGTGTGGATCTGCTGGAGGGCAGGAGGGCTCTGCACAGGGCCCTGGAGAGGCTGGACCCAGAGGCCAAATCCAACAATGTCAAGTTGAACAAGACCAAGTGCCAGGTCCTGCACTTTGGCCACAACAACCCCTGCAGTGCTACAGGCTGGGGACAGAGTGGCTGGACAGCAGCCAGGCAGAAAGGGACCTGCAGGGACTGATGGACAGCAGGCTGGACATGAGGCAGCAGTGTGCCCAGGTGGCCAAGAAGGCCAATGGCTCCTGGCCTGGATCAGGAATGGTGTGGCCAGCAGGAGCAGGGCAGGGATACTTCCCCTGTGTTTGGCACTGGTTGGGAAGCACCTCGAGTGCTGTGTCCAGTTCTGGGCCCCCAATTGAGGAAGGACATGGAGGGGCTGGAGCGTGTCCAGAGAAGGGCAACAAGGCTGGTGAGGGGTCTGGAACACAAGTCCTGTGAGGAGAGGCTGAGGGAGCTGGGGTTGTTTATTCTGGAGAAGAGGAGGCTCAGGGGAGACAAGGCAGTGTCAGGGCACAGGTTGGACTTGATGATGTCCAAGGTCTTTTCCAACCTTGCTGATTCTGGGATTCTCTGAAACCACCCTTGCAGCAGTTGCAGGATGAGCCCTGGGCCTCCTCTGCAAAAGGTGCAGCAGCCCAGGTTTGTCAGCCTCTCCTCACAGCCCCAAAGCCCATCCTGTCAGTCCTGCAGAGCCTCTGCAGCTCCTCCTCACTGCCCACAACAGGGAGCCCCAGCAGACACAGCAGCCCAGATGTGCCCCCCTGGCCTGGGGTGCCTCTGGCAAGGGAGCAGCAGCAGGCACTGCAGGAACCTGCAGAAAATTCCTGAAGCACTTGGAGGATGATCCTGCTCCCCAAGGGACATTCCCATAGTGCCAACTCAGGAACTGAAATGGGGAGTGGGGCCAGAGAGGAAAGGGCAACCAGGGATGGGCTCTTTGCAGGGCAGGGAACAGGGGTGGGCAGTAGGAAGAAATTTGTACCAGGGAAGAGTAAAGGAAGCCAAGGTGAAGCAAAGGAAATGGTCAGGGCAGTTTGGGGGTGGCTGCCAGGAAGCCCTGGCTCTGAGCAACAACGTCTGCAGTGGCACATGAAACAATCAGCTGACGGGATCAAACTTTCTGGCTGACTTCAGAGGCCACCACAAACCTGAGGGGTTTCCCTGCTGTGGCCCAGCCCTTCCTGGCCCCAGGCCCTGCTGGAATTTGTGCTCCCTCAGCTTCATCTCCCCACACCAAGCCCATGGGGGTGCTCAGGCCTGCTCTGGGCAGGGCAAACAGGGGCTCCTGAGGCAGTGCTGCCGTGGCTGTGCCTGCAAGGCTGCGGCAGCTGTGTGAGCTGGGGGAGAGGCCAGGGCTGCAGAGGGGGGATGTTGTTGGCAGGTGCATGAGGAGGCTGTGGGCCGCTGGCCTGGGGTGTCCAGCGCAGTGGGGATGGATCAGGCCCTGCTCTGCTGCTCCTTGCCGTGTGCTTGCCCAGGGCCCTTGCAGAGCCCCAGCCGTGCTGTTTGCCCCCAGCCTGCCCACGGCCAGCCTGGGGCTGCTCCCGGGGCTTTTCTCTGCTCAGCCTTGGCCTGGGCAATGTGTTGTGGAGAGAGCCTGGGCAAGGAGCCTGCAGCCCCCAGGCCCTGGCCTGAGGCCTCAGCACTGCTGCTGTGCCAGCAGTGCCCATGGCCTGTCCCTGCTGCAGCCCCGGCACTGCCACCCCCAGCCCTGTGCCCGGCCCCGAGAGCACTCAGGCCCTACAGCAACAGCAGGGCCAGGAGGGCAGCGGGGCAGGGCCACGGCAGCAGCACTGGCAGCACCAAGTGCTGCTGCTGCTGCTGGCCACAGCTGCTGTGCCAGCACTGATCTGCCCCAGCTCTGCACACAGACATTGCTGCTGCAGCTGCAGAGAAGGGAACCAAAGGGGCATCTCTGCAGAAAACTGGGCTGGGAGATCCTTGAGTTCCTTTAAAGCCACCAAGAGCACAGCCCCTCATTGGCACAGTCTGTGGCCACAGGGAAGGGGCAGAGAAACAAATGAGAAATTGCAAAACCATGACGTGTTTTGTGGACAAGATTTATTAATTATAACAAAGAAAAAACCTCTAAAATGAAACCAGCAAGAAGTATCAAAAATTACTTTTATTACAAATGGTTTGCAGAAACTGGCCAGCAGTTTAATGTTCCTGACACCCTCCAGCCATCAGTCTCCCTACTGCAGCCTTGAGCTCCTGGTTCCTCAGGCTGTAGATGAGGGGGTTCAGGACCGGAGGTACCAGCGAATACAGAACTGACAGGGACAGATCCAGGGATGGGGAGGAGATGGAAGGAGGTTTCAGGTAAGCAAATGCACCAGTACTGAGGAACAGGGAGACCACAGCCAGGTGAGGGAGGCAGGTGGAAAAGGCTTTGTGCCGTCCCTGCTCAGAGGGGATCCTCAGCACAACCCTGAAGATCTGCACATAGGAGAAAACAATGAACACAAAACAGCCAAGTGCTAAAGAGATGGAAAACACAAAAAGTCCAAATTCCCTGAGGTAGGAGCGTGAGCAGGAGAGCTTGAAGATCTGTGGCATTTCACAGAAGAACTGGTCCAGGACATTGCCATGGCACAGGGGCAAAGAAAATGTATTGGCTGTGTGCATGAGAGCATTGAGAAAGGCACTGGCCCAGGCAGCTGCTGCCATGTGGGCACAAGCTCTGCTGCCCAGGAGGGTCCTGTAGTGCAGGGGTTTGCAGACGGACACGTAGCGGTCGTAGCACATGATGGTCAGCAGGGAAAGCTCTGCTCCAAAGAAGAAGAAAATCAGAAAAACCTGTGCAGCACACCCTGTGTAGGAGATGTTCCTGGTGTCCCAGAGGGAATTGTGCATGGCTTTGGGGACAGTGGTGCAGATGCAGCCCAGGTCGGTGAGGGCCAGGTTGAGCAGGAAGAAGAACATGGGGCTGTGCAGGAGGTGGCCGCAGGCTACGGCGCTGATGATGAGGCCGTTGCCCAGGAGGGCAGCCAGGGAGATGCCCAGGAAGAGGCAGAAGTGCAGGAGCTGCAGCTGCCGCCTGTCTGCCAATGCCAGCAGGAGGAAGTGGCTGATGGAGCTGCTGTTGGACATTTGCTCTGGCTGCACATGGGCACCTGTTCATGGAGAAAGGACAGGGACAAGTCAGCAGAGGCTGCTTTGAGCCAAACCTGGGCCATTCCCTTTCTACTGTCCCACTGTGACTCCCCCACCCTTGTTCCTGCTCTGGGAAAACCTTCACCCAGGTCCCTGCCTGAGCTCCATTTGTGCTGTCTGAGTGTGCCAGCAGCCAGGCCTGTGTGTGGGGGCTCTAGAGGAGCCATCCCTACCCTGCTGCCCTGGGTTTGTGGTCATGTGACAGAGGGACAAAGCTGGATATTCAGGATTTGTAAGGGGAATCACTCCTAATGCAGACAGGCTCATTGCCATGTGCAGTCCGTATTTATAGGGCATGGAGAGCAGGAAGGAATTTTGGCCATTATTTTCCTTCCCACACATCATTCCTGGTTCTCTGAGGTCAGAAATGCCCAGCATCTCTGCTGCACTCTAAGTTTGCCATTGAGAGATGTGAGAGGCAAAGGATTCCCTGTGCCTTGGGCAAGGTGAGGGGCAGGATGGGCTTGTTCCCAACTGACCTGGGTTTGCAGCTTTGGCTGCAGTCAGAGCACAGTCACACTCCCGGGTCACCCTGGGATAAACCAGACCCTGCCCAGAGCAGAGGGATCCCTCAATGTCTCCCCCTCTCCAAAGGGCTCTGGGCAAGATCTCAGCACCCCCTTCTGCCAAGGACACTCACGGCTCCCTCGGCAAACCCAGCAGCATTTCCTCAGCTCTGGCATCTCTGCACTTCCCCAGGGCACATTCAGGGAACTCCAAGGGGCTCTGGCACAGATTTGCAGCCAGGAGGGCAGCTCAGAGCTTGCAAGGACACAGCAAGGAGATCCCTGGGTGTGCCCATGATGGGATCTCAGGGAGGGGGCTCAGCCCATTCCCCTTTCCCATGGACTGCTCTGCCCACAGCCCCACAGGTCCCAGGGAAGCTTGGACACCCCATGGCCATGGCCACAGCTGCCTGGCAGCAATGCCAAGGGCAGTGCCTGACTCAGCTGCTGCCAATGCCAGAGCCTCCCTGAGAGCACCAGATGACAGGGACAATATCAGGGCAGTGCAGAACCAAGAGAAGATGTTGTGGGGCTGTGCCTGGGAGGGCAGGGCAGAGACAGCCGGGCACTCAGGACAGTGTTCCCGTGCCCAGCTGTGCACGGCACCTCCCACACACCCACAGTGCCCTCCTGCCCCCAGCACTGCTCTCTTCAGCCCCCTCTCCTTCCCTCAGCATCTCCCTGGGCCTGGACATTTCCCTGCTGAGAGGAGCCTTGTCCCTGCCAGCGCTGACAGAGCCCATCCCAGCCTCTGTGCCCTGGGCCCGGCCCTACAGAAACCTGCCTGTCTGCAGGGCCCTGGCTGGGGCAGGCTCTGTCTGCAGCTGGGCAAGGGCAGCTCAGGAGAGCCCTGCTGGGCCCTGCTAAGGTGATGCTGCTGCTGCTGCTGCTGTCCAGGGCTGAGGAGGGGCTGAAGGCCCTTTAGGAGCCTCCCAGCAGAGAGACTGACCACCCAAAGTGACAGTGCTGGAGTCTCTGTAAATGTTCAGACATTCCTTTGATGATCCTGAGTGTCTCTTTCATCTCAGAATGTTCTGTGGTTCTGTGATTGCAATTCCTGTTCTGTTGCTCTCATCCTCCTGTTGCCTATAATGAAAAGAGGAAAAAAGAAAAATTACCCTTGTAACAGCATTAGGACAGTAAAATGAAAACCAGACCATTACTGGAAGCTTCCAGGTGTCCCAGTGGGGATGTGGCACACCCAGCCCCTGATTTCAACAATTTATTGAGGTTGATTAATGAGGATATTTAACAGGAACATCCAATAGGAGATTCAGTTGCCCCTGTTACACATCTCCGGGTCAACCCATTGGAGTTGGTCCAAGGGCTTCTTTGCCCCATTTTTTTTATGACTGCTCACAGTCTGGTTGAAAAACCAAGATGTTCTTTTTGTAGAATCTTCCTGATAATAAGACTCTACAGTAGTTCAGGAAAGTAATTAGAAGGTCAGCCTATTGTTCTAAAACTTAATAGAAAGGGTAGGAAACATGCTAGAATTAATTAAGAATTATACTTAAATACGTATATGTATACTATAGGTATATATAAGTACATGTATACTTGTCTTGGTTTGGAAAGACAGGTATCTGCCAGGGAAACTGAGGTTCCCCTAGGATGGAGAATACCAACCCCTCGCACCCCGACGAATTATAATTTTGCAATCAAGGGCTCTCAGGCAAAGATGTTGGGAATAGGAATAACAGTTCTTTACTAGGAGATATTAACAATACAAATATGATAGGAAACAAAACCACCCAACCAAACAAACAAATAAACAAATAAACAATAATTTTAGAAGAAAACCCTGACAAAGTCAGAGTTTCAATCTGACCCTGTGATTCAGGATGTTGATAACAGTCCAAACGTAAACAGTCCAAACACTTCTGAAATGGCAGACGTGATCCTGTTGGAGCAGAGATGATTCTGCGAAGAAACCGGTTCAGGGACGGCGAGGAGGGAAACAGGATGACGAGCACAGGAGACGAAGAAGCTCTTCCCACCCCGCAGGGAAGGAAGCGCCGCGCACCCCGCTCCTGCAACAGAGCAGCACCGACCCCACCCGGCCACCTCCCCTCCCCCCCACCCTCCACCGCCAGGGCATGAGATGTATAGAAATGCAAATGCACCGCACAGGCTGGGGAAGGTAACAATGGCCTATCAAGGTGGGTCATCAGGCCCCAAAACAGATGTAAATAGAATACACAAAACCCAGCTCCACAACCCAGGACAACGTTCCACCCCTTATTCTATTACCATCTGTATCATACCTAAATTAATAAACTCCACTATACAGAATGAACCCTCACACTCAGTTCTCACTTAGGATTAGGTTTTCCTGTGGTACACAACTGGTTTTCCCATCTTTCTGCATTACCCACCAAGTGTTACCAGGTCCTTGAGCAAAAACAATCCCACGGGTGGGTTCACCTTTGCCCAAGGTGGGGTTTACCCAAACAGTCTTTCCTAAGATACCTCTCATATGTACCACAGGGACTTTGTCTCCATCCACTGTGTGCAAAGGGGTAGACTGGGCAGGACCAGCTCGATTGATAGACCCTCGGGTGTTGACCATCCAGGTGGCCTTTGCTAAGTTCACTTCCCAATTTCTGAAGGTCCCCCCGCCAAGTGCTTTCAGGGTGGTCTTAAGCAGTCCATTGCACCGTTCAACTTTCCCGGCAGCTGGTGCATGATAAGGGATGTGATATATCCATTCAATGCCGTGTTCCTTAGCCCAGGTGTTTATGAGGCTGTTCTTGAAATGAGTCCCGTTGTCCGACTCAATTCTCTCAGGGGTGCCATGTCTCCACAGGACTTGTTTTTCCAGGCCCAGGATGGTGTTCCGGGCGGTGGCATGAGGCACAGGATAGGTCTCCAGCCACCCAGTGGTGGCTTCCACCATGGTCAGCACGTAGCGCTTGCCTTGGCGGGTTTGGGGCAGTGTGATGTAATCAATCTGCCAGGCCTCCCCATACTTGTACTTGGACCACCGTCCACCGTACCAGAGGGGCTTCACCCGCTTGGCCTGCTTGATGGCAGCACACGTCTCACAGTCGTGGATAACCTGTGAAATACTGTTCATGGTTAGATCCACCCCTCGGTCTCGTGCCCACTTATAGGTGGCATCTCTGCCCTGATGACCTGAAGCATCATGGGCCCACCGAGCTAGGAACAACTCTCCCTTGTGTTGCCAATCCAAGTCTACCTTGGATACCTTTATCCTCGCAGCTTGATCTACTTGCTCGTTGTTCCGGTGCTCCTCATTAGCCCGACTCTTGGGGACATGGGCATCCACATGACGGACTTTCACAGGTAGTTTCCCTACCCTGATGGCAATGTCCTTCCACTCATCAGCAGCCCAGATTGGTTTTCCCCTACGCTGCCAGTTGGCTTTTTTCCACCTTTCCAGCCAGCCCCACAGAGCATTAGCTACCATCCACGAATCAGTGTAGAGGTAGAGCTTCGGCCACTTCTCTCTTTCAGCAATGTCCAGGGCCAATTGAACAGCTTTGAGTTCAGCAAGCTGGCTTGACCCACCTTCTCCTTCAGTGGCTTGTGCAACTTGTCTTGTGGGGCTCCATACGGCTGCTTTCCACTTCCGGTTCATCCCTACGATGCGACAGGAACCATCAGTGAAAAGAGCGTAGCGTGTTTCTTCTGCTGGCAGTTGGTTGTATGGTGGAGCTTCTTCAGCCCGGGTTACTTGTTCTTCTTCGTCAGTGAGACTGAAGTTCTCAGCTTCTGGCCAGTTGGTGATTACTTCCAAAATCCCAGGGCGATTCGGGTTACCAATACGGGCGCGCTGAGTGATGAGGGCGATCCATTTGCTCCATGTGGCATCGGTAGCATGGTGGGTGGAGGGAACCTTTCCTTTAAACATCCACCCCAGCACCGGTAGTCGGGGTGCCAGGAGGAGTTGTGCTTCAGTGCCAATCACCTCTGAGGCAGCTTGAACTCCTTCGTAGGCGGCCAAGATCTCCTTCTCTGTGGGAGTGTAATTGGCTTCAGACCCTCTGTAGCCTCGGCTCCAGAATCCCAGTGGCCGGCCTCGAGTCTCACCTGGCACCTTCTGCCACAGGCTCCAGGACAGACCATGGCTCCCGGCTGCAGAGTAGAGCACGTTCTTTACCTCTGGTCCCGTCCTGACTGGGCCAAGGGCTACTGCATGTGCCATTTCCTGCTTGATCTGGGCAAAGGCGTGTTGCTGTTCTGGGCCCCAGTGGAAATCGTTCTTCTTGCGGGTAACCAGGTAGAGAGGGCTCACAATCTGGCTATACTCAGGAATGTGCATTCTCCAAAAGCCTATGGCCCCTAGGAAAGCTTGTGTTTCCTTCTTGTTGGTCGGTGGGGACATGGCAGTGATCTTATTGATGACCTCAGTGGGAATCTGACGCCGTCCATCTTGCCACTTCACTCCCAGGAACTGGATCTCTTGGGCAGGTCCCTTGACTTTGCTCTTCTTGATGGCAAAACCGGCTTCCAGGAGAATTTGGATGATCTTCTCTCCTTTCTTATTGTCTGGGTTTGCTGTTTTCACCTTAGATTTCTTTGTTTCCACAGGGGCAACTGCCGCTGGCTGTGACTGCCCCTGTGGTTCAGCTGGGACCTGAGCAGTTGTAATCTCTGTGGGTTTCATTGCTGCACCATCAGGCTCTCTTTTGTCAGGGCAGGGGAAGGATTTCCCACTAGCTGGGGAGATGTACTCCCTCAGCATCTGGCTCATCTTTTCTTGCATCTCCTTAATCAGAGCCCCCACCCAAACCGGGTGGTTTATCTCTGAGGCAGGCTGTGGGGCAGGAGCGGACTCTTGGGCTGCATTCTTATTCTCTGGGGTACTTATTAAGGTGCTTACCCAGGCCAATTTCCCTTTATCTCTGAATGCCAAACAGAACAGGCATACCAGCAACACCAGCCACTGTATGATATCATTAGCACTCAGAGATTTCAACCCTTCAAAAACTGGTGGGGTGGACCCAAAAAACTGTGTGAAGGGCTGGGAGAAAATTTCCCCCGGTGCCATTTCCTTACAATAGGTACCATTGTTAAAGTAACCCCAGAAGCACAGAGTTAGCCTATGATAGCTATGAATCCATGTGCTTGCTTTCCAGAGGAAGTTAAAAATCCATGAATTTCTCACCCTATTAATACACAAAACAAACTGAATGCCAGCCACAGTAGCCTTAGTCATAGGACCCATATTAACATAAGGAGTAGCAAATGGCAGAAATACAGCCACCACCACGTGCCACCCAAACCAGGGAAAGCTAGACCACATTATTCTGGCCAGTGGGCTTTTATCTAATACGCAAGAACTGTTATTCCTCTCTCTCAATGCCCTCGTGCCCCACCCTTGGGCGCCAAAATCTGTCTTGGTTTGGAAAGACAGGTATCTGCCAGGGAAACTGAGGTTCCCCTAGAATGAAGAATGCCAACCCCTCACACCCCGACGAATTATAATTTTGCAATCAAGGGCTCTCAGGCAAAGATGTTGGGAAAAGGAATAACAGTTCTTTACTAGGAGATATTAACAATACAAATATGATAGGAAACAAAACCACCCAACCGAACAAACAAATAAACAAATAAACAATAATTTTGGAAGAAAACCCTGACAGAGTCAGAGTTTCAATCTGACCCTGTGATTCAGGATGTTGAAAGCAGTCCAAAAGTAAAGTCCTTCTGAAGTGGCAGACATGATTCTGTTGGAGCAGAGATGATTCTGTGGAAAAGCAAGTTCAGGAGTGGTGAGGAGGGGGATCCGGGAATGGTGAGATGGAATCTGGTGAGACGAAATCCGGTCTTCCTCCCAGGCTAGCACAGGAGGCGAAGAAAATCTTGCCACCCCGCAGGGAAGGAAGCCCAGAGCACACAGCTCTTCCAGCAGGGCAGAACCGGCGCGGCCCCCAGCCTTCTCTCCCGGCCGCCTCCCCTCCCCCACCGCCAGGGCATGAGATGTATAGAAATGCAAATGCACCGCACAGGCTTGGGAAAGGTGGCAATGGCCTATCAAGGTGGGACATCAGGCGCCCAAACAAATGGAAATAGAATACACAAAACCCGGCTCCACAACCCAGGACACTGATGAATGGCAGCCACCAGAGGCCAAGGCCAGCCAGAGCTCTCTGTCCTGGCAGCTCTCACCGGGGAGCAGTGGAATAAATATATTGGATTCTGTATCTCAGAAATATGGAATTTTGGGGGCAGAATCCCAATTTCAGCCATGGGCACCTGCATGAGAAGGCCAGTTCTTTCCCATAGGAAGGAAAGCACAGAGCCCCAGCATTTCCAGGGCAGATCAGAGGCAATCACCAGAGGCCAAGGCGAGCCAGACCTGTCTGTCCTGGCAGCTTTAGTCTGGGAGAAACCCTTGCATGGAGTCAAGTTTGGAGAAGTACCAAATTTGGCCATGGGTGCCTGGGTAGGAGGGATGTTTCTTTTCAATAGGAAGGAAAGCTCAGAGCTCCAGAGTTTCAGGGGCACATGAGAAGAGACCCCCAATATGCAGAGGTCAGTTGAGCCAGTCAGGCCCAGCCAACCAGACCTGTTAGACGTTCCCTTGGATCCACAGGGCCCCACAGTGTCAAAATGGTGGTGTCATATTGGATCCTTGGTTCTACAAGGCCCTGCTGTGTCACAGTATCACAACTGACCCTTGGTTCAGTGAGGCCTTGTAGTGTCAAAATGGTCTCCTTGGCTCCACAAGATCCTGGAGAGCCCCTTGGTTCAACGAGGCCTCAAAGTTTCATCATGGTCTCCAGGATTCTACAAGGCCCCACAATGTCACAATGGACCTTTGGTTCCGTGGGCTCTCACGCTGTTCCATGAATCCTTAGTTCCATGGGGCCCTGTAGTGTCACAATGGACCCCTTGGTTCAATGGTGCCACACAGTGCCACAATTGTCCCCTTGGTTCCGTTAAGCCCCACAGTGTCACTATGGACCCCTTGGCTCCACAAGGCCCTGAAGTGCCACAATGGTCCTTTGGTTTCCCAGGGCCTCAAGGTGTACAAATGGCCTCCAGGGTTTCATGAGGCCCTGCTGTGTCACAATGGACCTTTGGTTCCATGATGTCCCACAGTGTCATAATGGTATCCTGGGTTCCACGGTGTCAAAATGGACCCTTCAGCCCATGGACACCCACAGTGTTCACTGCAGCCCCCTTGATTCCTTGAGGATCTGTCATGTTATAATGGCCCCTTGGTTCCAGTATGTCCCAAAGTGTCAGAATGGTCTCCACTGTTCCATGAGGCCCCGATATTAGAAAAAACGCTTGTAGTCCGGCGAGAGAGATGATCTGAAGATCAGGACACTCTAGAACACGTGCTTTATTGGTCGTGGGAATGCAGCCTAACTGGGGAAGGGTCCAGGGATCCAGTGCAAAGTCCAAGAGGGTCCAAGGGAAGGCAGGCAAAGAGGGAGAACTCTCTGTTACATTCCATTTTAACCCCTTCTATCATGAATATGCTAATGAACATTAACCAATCACCTTAAGATACAAAACCTACAGAATCTACATACAGCCTATGGGAGCTACAATATTACAATACTACTCTACATACCAAAACCTGTGAAACCCACCTTATCTCTGATACCTGAGAAGGTGCAGCCTTTCATTCATCCTTTTGTCTTGTCAGGGGTGTCACTGACCCACCCAGCCAAGGCCTTTCAGCTGCTTAATCACCTTCTTCCTGTCCATGCTTACAGTTCAAACTTTGCTTTTAATTCTATTCCTCTTGTGGGTTTCATAGTTTTAGAATCTTTTACTATTAAATTATCTCTACAGGCCCTAGCTACTTCATCCTCCCCAAAACCCCACAATGTCACTGTGGTCCCCTTGGTTCCACAGAGCCCCTCAGTGTAACAATGGACTCTTGGTTCCTTGAGGTTCCTCAGTCACAATGGACCCTTGGCTCCATTTGGCCAAGCTGTTTCATAGTGGCTCGTGGTTTCATGAGGCCCAACAGAGTTGCAATGGAGCCTTGGTTCCATGACACCTTGCTGTGTCACAATGCAGTTTTGCTTCCATGAGCTTTCATACTGCCAACAACAGTCTCCTTGGTTCTGCAGTGTCACCATGGACCCTTGGTTCCATGAGTTCCCACAGTATAACATGGTCACTTTGGTTCTGTGAGGTTCAGCAGTGTCACAATGGCCTCCTTGGTTCTACAAGGCTTTGCTGGGTCAGAATGGCCCCTTTGGTTCCATGAGGCCCCACAGTGTCACCATGGTCTCCTTGGATCTGCATTGTCACGATGGACCTTCCATTCCATGCAGGCCTGGTGTGTCACAGTGGCCCCTTGGTTCCATGAGTTTCTGGACTACCAACGATGGTTCCCTTGCTCAAACAAGGCTTTTCTGTGTCACAATGGACTCTTGGTTCCATGAAGCCTTTCTCTGTCACAATGTACTTTAGATTCCATGAGGTTCCAGAGTGTCACAATGAGCTCCTTGGATCTGCAGTATCACAATGGACCATTGGTTCCATGTGGCCCTGCTGTGTCACAAAGGATTTTGGTTCCATGAGGGTCCAAAGTGTCACAGTTGACTCCTTGGTCCTGTGAGGCCCCGCTGTCACCAAATGCCTGAAATATGAGAATAAGATTCCATAAACTGACTTGCTGTTTAAGAGGGCATCACTTATTCAGGCTTGAGCTCTAACCTGTGGTAACTGATAACCTTACATGGACATGTGATTCTAAAAGAGTCTTACTTATATAAAGTCACTACATATGTTTTACAATTTATCCATCACCATAAAACCCACCCCTAGTTCCCAGATTCGCTCCTTGTTTTTTCCATCACTGCACTCTTGAGCCAGATGTCTTCTTCTCTTCCAATCATCCCGGCTGGGAAAACAGGCCCTGCATGCCGTTTTCCTGTGCCAGAAGTTCACAGGCACAGTAAAAATGGAATGAACCCCTTTGGTATCCAGCCCAAGGCTGTGTGTGCCCAGGCAGAGGCAGGCAGGACGCAGAGCTGTCAGCAAAGGAAGGGCCCAGCCAGGTGGGGCAGCCGCGGGTGACGACAGCCTGCAGGGACAGAGGCACAGGGCATGGACACCGTAGGACAGCCTGGGCTGCACAGGCCACAGGGATGGGCAGCAGCTGCAAGGCCCTGACACAGCCAACTCCTGCAGCACTTGGGCCATGGCTGCTGGCCCTGGGCCTGAGCCAGCAGGAGGGGACAAGTGACCCTTGCAGGCCTGCAAGGGCCTCATGGCCTCCTTGTCCCTGCTCAGCAGCCTGGCAGGGGCTGCCCCATGGTGCTGCCCTTGGCATTGCACATCCCCACATCCCAGTGGCCTGGGAAGAGCCCTGAGCAAGGAGAGAGTGACAGGATGTGCCTTGGCAGGGCCTGGGGCTCAGGCCTTGTCCCTTTGCATTCCTGAAACACATCCAGGTTTGTTCAGAATTAGGAACACCTTTCCCTTGTCTGTCTCCACCTGTCATCACTGTGTTCTGCTCTACCTGGAACCTGGGGAAACTTTCTCAGTTGTGTTTCTCTGTGGGACCCATTAAAACTTCAAGAAAGTTTGGAGTTTCAATCTCACTTAAATTTCTTGAGAAGTTTTTTGAGCACACTCTGAAGGACTGAATCTGATGTAAACAGCACCAAAACCCCAAGAGGTTAATTAAAGTCCTTCTGCTGTGTCTGTGCTGATGAGCTCGGCTGGGCTCCTGGAAGAAAGGATGATCTTGGCAACCAAGACGAGCTTAAAAAGCCATTTCTCTTGAGGAGCAGCTCCTCTCCCAGCCCAGAAGGGCTGAGGGCACTGTCTGCAGGTACCTGAGAGCAGTGAAGCAGACAGAGGCCTTAAAGAAACTGCAAGGACAATTCTGAGATTCGGAGAAATCTTCACAACTTCTGAAAATTCTGAGCTCCTTCCTGGAGAAATTTTCACCACTTCTGACACAGTCAGTCTTTAGCTGCAGGGATCTCCTCAAGCTGACCCAGGACAGGACTGAGGTGACTGTAAGGATGGCTCTGGTGCCCTTTCTGCTTTGGGGGAGGATGTGCTCCAGAGCGGGGCTGCCCTGGGCACCGTCAGAGGGACAGGGCAGGACGGCTCCTGCTGCCAGGGACGGCTGCAGGGGCTGAAGCTGGGGCTGCAGCCAGGGCTGCCCAGGGCTGTCCTGCACAGCAGCTCCTGCAGCCCTCAGGGCTCTTGGCCAGCCCAGGGCATCTGCCACCTGCCAGGGGCAGCTCTCAGCCTGCCTGGGAGCTCCCATGGATGGTGGAGGGGAGCAGTGGGTGCAAGGAGTGACTCCTGCCAGGGCAGGTCCTGCTGCTGCTGCTGCTGTGGAGAGGGTGCTGTGTGTGCCAGGGCTGCTCAGAGCTCCAGCTCATGCCCAGGTCATTTCAGAGGGGACTTTTCATCAGCTCATTCAGGGCAGGAGTTTGCTGCTTGGGTCTCTGCTTTCCTGAATCTGTGCTCCTACTTTTCCCTGCCTCAGCTTGTGGCAATGGAAACTCAGCTGTGCAGGGCAGAGCAGGGGCTGAGGCTCTTCAACCATCCCACTGAGTTTTCCTGGGAACCTCAGCAAGTGCCTGCAGCTGCCCAGGCTCCAGATCCATGCAGCATCACCTTTCCATGGTGCCCAGGCCTGGGGGAGCTGTTCTTTAATGCCTGAAGCCAGGAGCAGCTGCAGGGCAGAGCTGGCCCAGGGGCTGGGCTGGGCTCTGGCAGCTGTGGCAGGGAAGGAGCCCGGGCCCACAGGAACAGCTCGGGCTGGGACAGCTGCAGCAGCAGAGCCCTGGGCAGGGAGGGAGGGAGGCAGTGCTGAGGGCAGCCCTGCTGCTGCTGCTGCTGCTGCTGCAGGGGAGATGTGGCAGCTGCCAGCCCTGCCCTGCAGGGCAGACACTGGCCTGAGCAGCACAGCTGCTGTGTGCCCTGGCAGCCAGCACAGCCCTCAGCCCGGGGGCTGGGGGCCCTCAGTCCCCTCCTGGGCCGGCAGAGCAGCTCCAGAGATGAAGGGCATCTCTGCTGCCATGTGCCCATTGCCTGCTGCCCAGGGCCTGAGGGCCACTGTCCTGCACTGCTGCTGCCTGCACTGCAGGGGCTGGGCAGGGCTGGGCAGGGAAAGGCTTTTCCTCAGGGCCCGGCTCTCTCTCTCCTTGCCTTGCCCAGCTGCTGCTGCCATTGCTGAGGGGCTCTCTGGGAATGGCACTTCCAGCTGCAGGCTCAGGCCCAGCCCTTGGGCTCCTCCTGCTCAGGCTGAGCACAGCAGTGGGGTGTCCCAGCTCCCTGTGCCTGGGCAGCTCTGGGCAGGGCAGGCTGGCAGGCTGGGAATGAGCTGACTCTCCCTGACTTTGGGCAAGCAGGAGCCACTCTGTGTGCCAGGGATCCCTCTGCTCTCAGCAGTGTCTCCTGGCTTTCTAGGGAAACACGGGAGTGGAGCTCAGAAAGGTGCAAGTCCAGGGCAACTGGAAAAGGAGAGAGGGACAGAGCAGCTCCCCTCAGTCTGCACTAAGGCTCAGAAAATCCTCCTGCCTCACTGGACTCTCTGTTCTCCCCAGGTGCAGCAGAATCTCTCGTTCTGCCTCCTGCAATCCCCATCCTTTTCCCTGGCAGCTTCTGTGCCTTAGGAGCAGATTCTTTGTCCAAGTTCAAACACCAGGACTGGCCCCTGCCCTCACTGTTCCCATTCACTGACTGCGGGTCAGGGCTGACTCCCAGGTATGCTTCAGGTTGAGGTCTGCCTTCTCATACAACATTGGCCAGCAGCAAACAGGGCTCCAGTAACCCAGGTGAAGCAAGGTCTCCTAGATACAGAGAAGGGGAAGGAGTTTAGTGGCAGGAAAGGGTCTGTGAGAAAGTGCTGTGACTCTTCTGTGGGAATTCTACCTTCAAATGTTACTGTCTTTTCTCCTTCAAAAGGTTGGAATGTGCAGAAGCAGCAAATGTCCAACAGCAGCTCCATCCGGCACTTCCTCCTGCTGGCATTGGCAGACAGGCGGCAGCTGCAGCTCCTGCACTTCTGCCTCTTCCTGGGCATCTCCCTGGCTGCCCTCCTGGGCAACGGCCTCATCATCAGCGCCGTAGCCTGCGGCCACCACCTGCACAGCCCCATGTTCTTCTTCCTGCTCAACCTGGCCCTCACCGACCTGGGCTGCATCTGCACCACTGTCCCCAAAGCCATGCACAATTCCCTCTGGGACACCAGGAACATCTCCTACACAGGATGTGCTACACAGCTCTTTTTCTTTCTATTCTTCATGTCAGCAGAGCTTTCCCTGCTGACCATCATGTGCTACGACCGCTACGTGTCCATCTGCAAACCCCTGCACTACGGGACCCTCCTGGGCAGCAGAGCTTGTGCCCACATGGCAGCAGCTGCCTGGATCAGTGGCTTCCTCAATGCTGTCATGCACACAGCCAATACATTTTCCCTACCCCTGTGCCATGGCAATGCCCTGGGTCTATTCTTCTGTGAGGTGCCCCAGATCCTCAAGCTCTCCTGCTCCACATCCTATCTCAGGGAACTTGGGCTCGTTGCAGTTAGTGCCTGTTTAGGACTTGGTTGTTTTGTGTTCATTGTTTTCTCCTATGTGCAGATCTTCAGGGCAGTGCTGAGGATCCCCTCTGAACAGGGACGGCACAAAGCCTTTTCCACCTGCCTACCTCACCTGGCCGTGGTCTCTCTGTTCATCAGCACTGGCATTTTTGCAAACCTGAAGCCGCCCTCCATCTCCTCCCCATCCCTGAATCTGTCAGTGTCAGTTCTTTACTCAGTGGTGTCCCCAGCCCTGAACCCCCTTATCTACAGCCTGAGGAACCAGAAGCTCAAGGCTGCAGTGTGGAGACTGATCACTGGACTGCTTCAGTAACATTTAATTGGTTTGAATTTCTGCAAATCACTTATAATAAAAGTCATTTTTATGACACATTTTTGGTTGGTTATTAGAATTTTACTCTTTGTATTAGTTTTCAATGATCAGAAAAAAAAAATGCCATTGTTTGTGCCCTTTGTTACTTAGTAACTCTTCACTTCTGCTGTGGCCACAGACTGTGTCAATGAGAGGCTGTGCTCTTGGTGGCTTTAAAGGAACTCAAGGATCTCCCAGCCAAGTTTTCTGCAGAGATGCCCCTTTGGTTCCCTTCTCTGCAGCTGCAGCAGCAATGTCTGTGTGCAGAGCTGGGGGCAGATCAGTGCTGGCACAGCAGCTGTGCCCAGCAGCAGCAGCAGCACTTGGTGCTGCCAGTGCTGCTGCCGTGGCCCTGCCCCGCTGCCCTCCTGGCCCTGCTGTTGCTGTAGGGCCTGAGTGCTCTCGGGGCCGGGCACAGGGCTGGGGGTGGCAGTGCCGGGGCTGCAGCAGGGACAGGCCATGGGCACTGCTGGCACAGCAGCAGTGCTGAGGCCTCAGGCCAGGGCCTGGGGGCTGCAGGCTCCTTGCCCAGGCTCTCTCCAGAACACATTGCCCAGGCCAAGGCTGAGCAGAGAAAAGCCCCGGCAGCAGCCCCAGGCTGGTCGTGGGCAGGCTGGGGGCAAACAGCACGGCTGGGGCTCTGCAAGGGCCCTGGGCAAGCACACGGCAAGGAGCAGCAGAGCAGGGCCTGATCCATCCCCACTGCGCTGGACACCCCAGGCCAGCGGCCCACAGCCTCCTCATGCACCTGCCAACAACATCCCCCCTCTGCAGCCCTGGCCTCTCCCCCAGCTCACACAGCTGCTGCAGCCTTGCAGGCACAGCCACGGCAGCACTGCCTCAGGAGCCCCTGTTTGCCCTGCCCAGAGCAGGCCTGAGCACCCCCATGGGGTTGGTGTGGGGAGATGAAGCTGAGGGAGCACAAATGCCAGCAGGGCCTGGGGCCAGGAAGGGCTGGGCCACAGCAGGGAAACCCCTCAGGTTTTTGGTGGCCTCTGAAGTCAGCCAGAAAGTTTGTTCCCATGAGCTGGGAGTTTGCTGTGCCACTGCAGATGTTGTTGGTCAGAGCCAGGGCTGCCTGGCAGCCACCCCCAAACTGCCCTCACCATTTCCTGAGCTTCACCTTGGATTTCTTTACTCTTTCTGATACTAATTTCTTCCTATTGCCTACTCCTGTTCCCTCCCCTGCAAACAGCCCATCCCTGGTGTCCCTTTCCTCTCTGGCCCCAATCCCCAGTTCAGTTCCCAACCTTGTAACCTTGGGGAGCAGGATCATCCTCCAAGTGCTTCAGGAATTGTCTGCAGGCTCCTGCAGTGCCTCCTGCTGCTCCCTTGCCAGAGGCACCCCAGACCAGGGGGGCAGATCTGGGGTGCTGTGTCTGCCTGTGGGGCTCCCTGTTGTGGGCAATGAGGAGGAGCTACAGAGGCTCTGCAGGACTGACAGGATGGGCTTCGGGGCTGGGAGGAGGAAATGACAAACCTGGGCTGCTGCACCTTCTGAAGAGGAGGCCCAGGGCTCATCCTGCAACTGCTGCAAGGGTGGTTTCAGAGAATCCTAGACTCAGCAAGTTTAGAAAAGACCTTGGAAATCATCAAGTCCAATCTGTGTTCTGACACTGCCTTGTCTCCCCTGAGCATCCTCTTCTCCAGGATAAACAACCCCACCGCCCTTCCATTGGAGGACCCAGAACTGGACACAGCACTCGAGGTGCTGCCCAACCAGTGCCGAGCACAGAGGAAGAATCCCTGCCCTGCTCCTGCTGGCCACACCATTCCTGATCCAGGCCAGGAGCCATTGGCCTTCTTGGCCCCCTGGGCACACTGCTGCCTCATGTCCAGCCTGCTGTCAGTCAGTCCCTGCAGGTCCCTTTCTGCCTGGCTGCTGTCCAGCCACTCTGTCCCCAGCCTGTAGCACTGCAGGGGTTGTTGTGGCCAAAGTGCAGGAGCCGGCCCTTGGTCTTGTTCAAGCTGCCATGGTTGGATTTGTTCCCTGGATCCAGCCTGTCCAGGGCCCTGTGCAGAGCCCTCCTGCCCACAAGCAGATCCTCACTCCCACCTGCAGGAGAGATGGCCAAGGGCTGGGCAGGGCTGGCAGGGCCACAGGCACCCAGGCCTTTGTCCCCTGGGCTCTGCCAGCGCCTCTGCAGGCCCCACAGAAGGAACTTTCCTTGCAGGAAAGCCTGCACTTGCCTTCTGCCTGGCCCCTCCCTGAGCAGGCTGGCAGGCCTTGCAGCTTTAGGACATTTGTCCTTGCTGCCCCTGCCATCCCCCTGCCCCACCAACAGCTCCCAGCCAGCCGCGAGGGACAGGCCCTGCTGTGCCAGGCCTGGGCTCAGGCCTTGGCCTTTCTGCTCCCTCCAGCCAGCCCAGGCCTTGCTCAGCATTGCAGTCCCTGCTCACAGCCTTGGGCTCCCTGCAATCCTGGCCTCAAGGAGCTGCTCTCACCAGTGCCTGGGCAGCCTTTGGCACTCCCTGCCCTCACTGGGGCCCAGGGATGCTCCAAGGGATTTGGGGTTTTGCTTCTGATTCCTTCAGCAGCTTCATCAACCTTCTCTCAGTGCCTGGGGGTCCTGGACTCAGCCTCAAATCCAGCTTGGGGCTGATGAAAATACAGAAAGCCCTCAGGAGCTCCATGTCTTCCTTCAATTGTTTTTGTGTCTCCATGGCTTGTGCAGCTGCTTGGAGTCAATTTGGAGTCCTGTGAAGGAGGGAGATTTCAAAGTACATGTCTTGACATTTTCCTTTGTCAATCGAGCATTTTTTATTTTCCAGATCAGTGAAGAGTGGATATAAACACTCCCCGAGGGATCTTCATGCTGAATGTCTCCTTAGGAGGTCTGGGCATGGAGAAGAATGAGCCCCTTGCAGGCTGACCCTGTTGGGACATGCTGCTCCTCACCCCAACCTCACCATGTCTGACATTGCCCACCTGGCACTGACATCCCAGCGCCCTGCAGCACAACCTTGTCCCCTGAGCTCTGCAGCTGCCTGTCCCAGCCCATTGCACCGTGGCCCACCTGCTCTCCTCAGGCCTCTGCCTGCACACAGGCCCAGGAGAAGTTTTCCTCTTGGTGAGGAAAGAATGGAAAAGCCTGAGCAGGTTTCCTAAACAACAAAGCCCCCTCAGGAACCACATGCTCAGGACAGGCTGCCTGGAATGATGTCACCTTTCTACAAGGGACAGTGCCACCAGAAATGAGCTCTGGAAGCAGAATTCTCTGAGTCTCTCAGCTGAATTCTTTGTCCCTGTCCTGGATCTCTGTTGCAGATGGAAGCTGCTGGTGCCATCCTCAGCTTGAACCCTTCTTTGGAATGCAGACAGAGGTTCCCAGGTGTGTAAAGGAAGCGTTGCTCAATGTTGATGCAAAGCTTTTGTGTTCCTCCTGGAACCAAGGAGACTCTTGAGACACTGCAAGGCCTTGTTTAACCAAGGGTCCATTGTGACACAGCTCATGGAATCAAGGAGACAATTGTGACAGTAGGGAACCTCCTAGAAACAAGTCTCTGTTGTGGCAGTCATGGAATCAAAGAGACATTTGTGACACAGCCAGGCCATGTGGAACCAATGGTCCATTGTTACACTGCAGAGTCAAGAAGAACATGGTGACACCATAGAACCTCATGGAACCAAGGGTCCTTTGTGGCACAGCAGGACCTTGTTAGAACCCAGGGGACCATTGTGACAAGGCAGGGCCTACTGGAACCATGGAGACCATTGTGACACTAAGGAAACTCATGGAACCACAGTGACCATTGGGATGCTAGGGAACCTCACAGGACCAATGTCCATTGTGACATTGTGGTGCCTCCTGGAATCAAACATTGTGAAACTTGGAGGCCTAATGGAACAAGGGTTTCTATTGTGACACTGCAGAACCTCATGGAATCAAGGTGACCATGTTACACTACAGAAGCCCATGGATCCAAGGGGTCATTGTGACACTGCAGAACCAAGGAAACTGTTGTTGACAGTACCAAAACTCATGGAATGAAAAGTCCTGTGTGACATGAGGGAACTCCACGGACCCAAGGGTCCATTGTGACTCTGTAGGGCCTCATGGAATAGAGAATCCACTGTGACACAGCAGGGCCTCGTGGAACCAAGGGTGCATTGAGGCACAGCTGGGCCTTGCTGGAACCAAAGAAACCCCTGCTAAAAGCAGGGTAACTCCTAGAACCAAGGAGTCCATTGGTACAGCATAAAACCTATGGAATCAAGGGGCCATTGGGACAAAGCAGGGCCTCATGGAACTAAGGGGACATTCTGACCCATTGGGACTGCATGGAAGGAATTGTCCATGATGACAATGCAGATCCAAGGAGATCATGGAGACACTATGGAACCTCATGGATGCAAGGGACCATCGTGACACCAAAGAACTTCATGGAACCCAGGGTCCATTGTGACATAGCAAGGCCTCATTGGAACAAAGGAACCATTGTTGACAGTTCAGAAACTCACGGAACCAAGGGGCTGTGGTGACACAGCAGGGACACCTGGAACCAAGGAGACCAGTGACATTTAGGAACCTCATTGAACCAAGGGTTCATTAGGACACTGCAGAAACAAGGAGACCATTGTTGACACTATGGAAGCTCATGGAACCAAGCGGCCATTGTTACACTTCCAAGTGTCATTGAACCAAAGGGACCACTGTCAAACTACAGAACCTCATGGCACTAAGGCTTCAGAGTGACACAGCAGGGTTCCATGAAACCAATTATTCATTGTGACAAGGCAGATCCAAGGAGACCATGGTGACACTAGGGAAGCTCACGGAACCAAGTGGAACATTTTGACACAGCAGGGCCTTGTGGAACCAAGGAGAGCATTGTGACATCATAGAATCTTGTGGAACCAAGGGTCCATTGCTACAGTCCAGGACCAAGGAGACCATTTTGACACTACAGAACCTCATGAAATCAAGGGTCACTTGTGAAACAGTTGGACTTCTTGGAAGGAAGAAGCCATGGTGACCCAGCAGGGTCACATGGAACCAATGGTCCATAGTGTGGATCCAAAGAGGCCATTCTGATACTATGGAACTTCATGGAAAAAAGGATCCATTGTTACACAGTTGGGCCACAAGGAACCAATTCTCCATTGTGACAATGTGGATCCAAGGAGATCATGGTGACACTACACAACCTCATGGATCCAAGGAGTCCTTGTGACACTGTAGGGTCTCCTTGGAACAAAGGGCATTGTTGATAGTATGGAAGATGCTCATGGAAACTATGGGACATTGTGGCACTGCAGAGCCTCATGGAACAATGGAGACCATTGTGACATGGAGGAATTTTATGGAACCAAGCAGCCATTTGCACACGACAGAACCAAGGAAACCATTGTTGGCAGTACAAAACCACATGGAACTGAAGGGCCATTGTTATACAGCAAGGCCTGGTGGAACCAAGGGGCCAGTGTGACACCGCGGGGCCCCATGGAATCAAATATTCCTTGTGACACAGTGGGGCTGCTCGTCACCAATTGTCCATTGTGATACTGCAGATGCAAGAGACCGTGGTGACACTATGGCAGTTCATGGAACCAAGGGGATGTTGTGGCACACCAAGGCCTTGTGGAACCAAGGAGAGCATTGTGGCAGTGCAGAACCAAGGAGGCCATTTTGACAGGATGGACCCTAATTGAATCAAGGGTTTAGAAGAATCCAAAGGGTTAAGAGTTTAGCTGAAGGGATAGAAGCAAGAAGCAATGGATATTAATGAAGAGTTTAGAGTAGAAGCAATGTAGGATAGTTGATCATTGCCAGATGAAGCTAGTATGAGAAGACAATATATCATTTGCCTGACTTTGCTGTGTTTGTAGAAGTTCTGAGGGGAGGATGGAGTATTGTAAAGATGAAGAAACTGTAGGTGCACCTGGACCCCAAAACCAGTCAGAAGCAGGCTGGAGAGCTTGAACTATGCCCAAGGTGTCAAAAAGCCTGCCAACAAGACCAAGGTGAAAAGTTTACCTTGAGGAAGACATTCCTGACTTCATCCTAAGGCAAAACTGACCCAATTTGAGTGCAGGGCTGTGCAAGCATGAAAGGACTTTGAGCTCATTTAATGATGAAGAGGAGAGAAGGCAGGGTTAAGTAAAAAATATGTATAGGTGTGTTGAATGATTCCATGAATATGTAAGAGTTTATAGATAAATAGAGAGCTAGAGCTCTGTGATTTTTGCACACCTCTTTGGGAGGTTACTCCCCGTGTTGCCTGGCACTGAATTAAACATACCGCTTTCTATTTTTAATTAGTTGGAGAGTCCTTGTCTGTGCTTTATTTACTTGATAATGGAACCAAGGATCCATTGTTATTCAGCAGGGCCTCATGAAACCAAGGGGCCATTGTGACCCTGAGGAGCATATTGGAGTCAAGAACACCATTGATACTGAATTCCAACCCACAGAATATTTGAACACCACTTGGAGTATTTGAGAGCAGATATTCTTTATTACAGCAAGCTGGTCACTTGGGTGATTGTCTTGGTTTGGAAAGACAGGTATCTGCCAGGGAAACTGGAGTTCCCCTAGAATGGAGAATGCCAACCCCTCACACCCCGACGAATTATAATTTTGCAATCAAGGGCTCTCAGTCAAAGATGTTGGGAATAGGAATAACAGTTCTTTACTAGGAAATATTAACAATACAAATGTGATAGGAAACAAAACCACCCAACCAACCAAACAAATAAACAACAATTTTGGAAGAAAACCCTGACAGAGTCAGAGTTTCAATCTGACCCTGTGATTCAGGATGTTGAAAGCAGTCCAAACGTAAAGTCCTTCTGAAGTGGCAGACGTGATTCTGTTGGAGCAGAGGTGATTCTGTGGAAAAGCAAGTTCAGGAGTGGTGAGGAGGGGGATCCGGGAATGGTGAGATGGAATCTGGTGAGACGAAAAAATCCGGTCTTCCTCCCAGGCTAGCACAGGAGGCGAAGAAAATCTTGCCACACCGCAGGGAAGGAAGCCCAGAGCACACAGCTCTTCCAGCAGGGCAGAACCGGCGCGGCCCCCAGCCTTCTCTCCCGGCCGCCTCCCCTTCCCCACCCCCCACCGCCAGGGCATGAGATGTATAGAAATGCAGATGCACCGCACAGGCTGGGGAAAGATGGCAATGGCCTATCAAGGTGGGACATCAGGCCCCCAAACAAATGTAAATAGAATATACAAAACCCGGCTCCACAACCCAGGACAGCAGCACAGCCAGGGACAATGGCCCTGGCTCTTACCACAGCTGCTCTTCCCAACTGCAGCCTCTCCTTCCCAGCCCTTCTGTGGCTGTCAGGCCGCAGGGCTGTGGCAGCTTGGTCACTGTCCTGCTGCGTGTGCGTGCTGTGAGCACAGGCAGGGCCAGGCCATGGGCACTGCTGGAACACAGCTGGGCTCCAGCACAGCAGCTCCAGCAGCAAAGGGCATCATCTCCTGAGGGCAGCCCAGGAAGGCTTTGCTCTCCCTGCAGAGTCCCTCTCAGGAACCGGCCCAAGGAACAGACTCTGAAGAGGCTCCTTGTGTTCCTTGTTCTCCCAGGGCTCCGTGGGATTAGATGAAGGTCCCAGGGTGGCCTTCAGGGGACTCAGGTCTGGGTCAGGTTTTGCTTGTTGGTGGCCAGGGCCCATCAGATGGGGAAGGGTCTGTGCTGAACCTTGCTGGGGCTGTGCAGCTTGTGCCAGGGCTGATGGCAGGGGAATATTTGTCTGGAGGGCCTGGGAAGCTGCCAGGAGAGCACAGGGCACCTGCAGGGACAGTGTGTGCCAGGGAGCAGCAGGGAGTGGAGCTCCCTGGGCACAGGCCTGACCAGGGTGGGGTCACCCCGAGATCAGGGACTGAATGTCTGCTGTGAGCCAGGAGAGCTTTGCAGCCCCAGGGGACACAGCAGGCACAGGGAAAGGAGTCTGGGCACTGAGTGCTCTGAGCCTCAGGGAACTTCCCCAGGAGGATGCAGGGCAGCCCCAAGGACATCTGGCAGCCCTGGAACAAGGCAGGAATGTGTTATAAATACAAAAAAAATAAACAAAAATTTTAAATTTCAGCAGCAATTTTAATAGCAATTTAATATAAAATTAAACATATAAAAAATTGGCAATAATTAATTAAGTCTGGTTAATGTTCTGATAAGGCATAAGCAAAACCGACTGGGGTACAGGGAGGGCTTCTCACCCCACCTCAGGCACAAAACAGAGCAATTCAGACTACACTTATGTACTCTCTGCTAATACATATTCATCAATGTTTCCTGTCAGTTTCGTCCTATTTCCCATTCTAAAAATCTACCTCACTGTACTTCATGGTGCATGCTTCACTTTTTGTTAGGGGGTCTTCTGTCTTCTTTTGGTGGTCTTTTGGATGAAGGCTCAGAGTCTTCCTCGTTGTCGTCTGGATAACCTTACAGGTTGCACATGAACCCCAAGCTTTGTGTTATGTTAACCAATACCATATTCCAAAAACACGCCTTAAATAAAAACACATCTTAAATTCTGTACCTGAAACCATCTCAGTTGTCCATCTCAAGGCTGATCTTCCAGTTATCACAAGGCCTATTCCGTTTTGGGATATTACTGATCTGAAATTACATTCTGTATCCTTGTTTTTTTTGTTGTTGTTTTCATAAACATGTGAAAATATCAGTCTTGTTACACTAATCACATATCATTTGTCTTTTTCTAAAATATTGATACAGTTACAATTAGCACAAAATCATACTCATTTATCACATTCCCTAGTAATGGCATGGCCTCTTTGGATCCACATTATCACTATGGACCATTGGTTCCATGTGGCCCTGCTATGTCACAATAGATTCTTGGTTTCATGAAGCCCAACTCTTTTACAAGTGACCCTTGATTCCATGAGGTTCTGTGCTTTCAAAATGGTCTCCTTGGTTCTGGACTGTAACAATGGATCCTTGGTTCCATGAGATTCCATGATGTCACAATGCTCTCCTTGGTTCCACTAGGCCTTGCTGTGTCACAATGGCCGCTTGGTTCCATGAGCTTCCCTAGTGTCACCATGGTCTCCTTGGATCTGCATTGTCACAATGGACAATTGGTTTCATGGAACCCTGCTCTGTCACAGTGAAGCCTTAGTGCCATGAGGTTCTGTAGTTGGACAATGGTCTCTTTAGTTCAACCACACTTTGGAGTGTAAAAATGGCCACTCGGTTCCCGAGATTCCGTAGTGTCAGCAATGGTCTCCTTGTTTCTCCCGTGTCCTAATGAACCCTTGGTTCCATGAGTTTTCTAAATATCACTGGTCTCCTTGGTTCCTTGTTATCCTGCTGTGTCACCTCAGCCCCTTGGTTCCATGAGTTTCTGGACTGTCTACAGTGGTTCCTTTGTTCCAATGAGGCCTTGCCATGTCACAATGGACCCTGGGTTCCATGAAGTTCTGTGATGTCACAATGGACTCTTGGATCGATGAGGTTCCATAGTGTCTCCATGGTCTCCTTGGATCTGCATTGTCATCATGGACAATTCCTTCCATGCAGTCCCAATGGGTCAGAATGTCCCCTTAGTTCCATGAGGCCCTGCTTTGTCCCAATGGCCCCTTGGTTCCATAAGTTTTATGCTGTACCAATGGACTCCTTGGTTCTAGGAGTTACCCTGCTTTTAGCAGGGGTTTCTTTGGTTCCAGCAAGGCCCTGCTGTGCCTCAATGCACCCTTGGTTCCACGAGGCCTTGCTGTGTCCCAATGGACCCTCTATTCCATGAGGCCCTACAGAGCCACAATGGACCCTTGGGACCATGGGGTTCCATCATGTCACACTGGACTTTTCATTCCATGAGTTTTCCTACTGTCAACAGCAGTTTCCTTGGTTCCACAGTGTCACAATGGCCCCTTGGTTCCAGGAGTTTCTGTTGTGTAACATGGTTGCCTTGATTCCATGATGTCCTGCAGTTGTCACAATAGAAACCCTTGTTCCATTAGGGCTCCAGGTTTCACAATGTTTGATTCCAGGAGGCACCACAATGTCACAATGGACCCTTGGTTCTGTAAGGTTCCTTAGCATCCCAATGGTCACTGTGGTTCCATGAGTTTCCTCAGTGTCACAATGGTCTCCATGGTTCCAGTAGGCCCTGCCTTGTCACAATGGTCCCCTGGATTCCAAGGAGGCCCTGCTGTGCCACGAAGGAACCTTGGTTCCATGAGGTTCTGTGGTGCCACCATGTTCTTCTTGACTCTGCAGGGTAACAATGGACCATTGGTTCCACACGGCCTGGCTGTGTCACAAATGTCTCTTTGATTCCATGATTGCCACAACAGAGACTTGTTTCTAGGAGGTTCCCTACTGTCACAATTGTCTCCTTGATTCCATGAGCCCCCTGCTGTGTCCCAATGGACCCTTGGTGAAACAAGGCCTTGCAGTGTCTCAGGAGTCTCCTTGGTTCCAGGAGGAACACAAAAGCTTTGCATCAACATTGAGCAACGCTTCCTTTACACACCTGGGAACCTCTGTCTGCATTCCAAAGAAGGGTTCAAGCTGAGGATGGCACCAGCAACTTCTATCTGCAACAGAGATCCAGGACAGGGACAGCGAATTCAGCTGAGAGACTCAGAGAATTCTATCTATAGAGCTCATTTCTGGTGACACTGTCCCTTGTAGAAAGGTGACATCATTCCAGGCAGCTTGTCCTAAGCATGTGGTTCCTGAGTGGGCTTTGTTGTTTAGGAAACCTGCTCAGGCTTTTCCATTCTTTCCTCAGCAACAGGGAAATTTCTCCTGGGCCTGTGTGCAGGCAGAGGCCTGAGGAGAGCAGGTGGGACATGGTGCAATGGGCTGGGACAGGCAGCTGCAGAGCTCAGGGGACAAGGTTGTGCTGCAGGGCCCAGGGATGTCAGTGCCAGGTGGGCAATGTCAGACATGGTGAGGTTGGGGTGAGGAGCAGCTTGTCCAAACAGGGTCAGCCTGCAACGGGCTCATTCTTCTCCATGCCCAGACCTTCTAAGAAGACATTCAGCATCAAAATCCCTTGGGGATTGTTTCTATGCAATCCTGTCTGATGTGGAAAAAAATGCTTGATTAAAAAAAGAAACAGTCATGAGATACACTTTACAATCTCCATCGTTCACAGGACTGCAAACTGACCCCAGTAAGGTGCACAATCCTTGGAAGCTCAAAGCCAATGGAAGGAAGACAAAGAGCTCCTGAGGGATTTTTGTATTTTCATGAGAGCCAAGCTGGATTTGGGGCTGAGTCCAGGACCGCCAGGCACTGAGAGAAGGTTGAAGAAGCTGATAAAGGAGTCAGAGGCAAAACTCCAAGTCCCTTGGAGCATCCCTGGGCCCCAGGGAGGGCAGGGAGTGCCAAAGGCTGCCCAGGCACTGGTGAGAGCAGCTCCTTGAGGCCAGGATTGCAGGGAGCCCAAGGCTGTGAGCAGGGACTGCAATGCTGAGCAAGGCCTGGGCTGGCTGGAGGGAGCAGAAAGGCCAAGGCCTGAGCCCAGGCCTGGCACAGCAGGGCCTGTCCCTCGCGGCTGGCTGGGGGCTGTTGGTGGGGCAGGGGGATGGCAGGGGCAGCAAGGACAAATGTCCTAAAGCTGCAAGGCCTGCCAGCCTGCTCAGGGAGGGGCCAGGCAGAAGGCAAGTGCAGGCTTTCCTGCAAGGAAAGTTCCTTCTGTGGGGCCTGCAGAGGCGCTGGCAGAGTCCAGGGGACAAAGGCCTGGGTGCCTGTGGCCCTGCCAGCCCTGCCCAGCCCTTGGCCATCTCTCCTGCAGGTGGGAGTGTGGATCAGCTGGAGGGCAGGAGAGCTCTGCACAGGGTCCTGGACAGGCTGGATCTAGAGCCCAAATCCAACAATGTCAGCTTGAACAAGACCAAGGGCCGGGTCCTGCACTTTGGCCACAACAAGCCCTGCAGTGCTACAGGCTGGGGACAGAGTGGCTGGACAGCAGCCAGGCAGAAAGGGACCTGCAGGGACTGATGGACAGCAGGCTGGACATGAGGCAGCAGTGTGCCCAGGGGGCCAAGAAGGCCAATGGCTCCTGGCCTGGATCAGGAATGGTGTGGCCAGCAGGAGCAGAGCTGCTGTGCCAGCCCTGCCTTCCCCCCAGCCCTGCACACAGACATTGCTGCTGCAGCTCCAGAGAAAGGAACAAAAGGGGATTTCCAGTGAAAACTTTTTTGGGAGATATTTTAGTTCATTTTGAGCCACTGAGAACACAGAAACTCTTTGACACAGTCTGGGGCCACAGCAAAGGTGAAGAGAATCAAACTGAGAAACAGCACAAACACTGACATTTCTTTGCAGATAATTTTGAAAAACTAAGACAGGGAAAAATAAAAACCCACAACCAAACCAACAAGAACTATAAATATGGCTTTTATTACAAGTCATTTACACAAACTGGCCAGCAGTTTAGCGTTTCTGAAATTGTTCAGTGACCAGTTTCCACACTGCAGCTTTGAGCTCCTGGTTCCTCAGGCTGTAGATGAGGGGGTTCAGGGCTGGAGGCACCACCGAGTACAGAACTGACAGGGACAGATCCAGAGATGGGGAGGAGATGGAGGGGGGCTTCAGGTAGGAAAACACTGAAGTGCTGACAAACAGGGAGAGCACAGCCAGGTGAGGGAGGCAGGTGGAAAAGGCTTTGTGCCGTCCCTGCTCAGAGGGGATCCTCAGCACAGCCCTGAAGATCTGCACATAGGAGAAAACTATGAACACAAAACAGGCAGAAGCTACACAGACACTTAAAGCAAGAAGCGCATGTTCCCTGAGGTAGGATTTGGAGCAGGAGAGCTTTACGATCTGTGGGATTTCACAGAAGAACTGTCCCAGGGCATTTCCATGGCACAGGGGTAGGGAAAATGTATTGGCTGTGTGCAGCAGTGAATAAAGAAAGGCACTGGCCCAGGCAGCTGCTGCTATGTGGGCACAAGCTCTGCTGCCCAGGAGGGTCCCATAGTGCAGGGGTTTGCAGATGGACACGTAGCGGTCGTAGCACATGATGGTCAGCAGGGAAATCTCTGCTGAGATGAAAAAGACAAAAAAAAAAAGTTGGGCAGCACATCCAGTGTAGGAGATGTTCCTGGTGCCCCAGAGGGAATTGTGCATGGCTTTGGGGACAGTGGTGCAGATGCAGCCCAGGTCAGTGAGGGCCAGGTTGAGCAGGAAGAAGAACATGGGGCTGTGCAGGTGGTGGCCGCAGGCTACGGCGCTGATGATGAGGCCGTTGCCCAGGAGGGCAGCCAGGGAGATGCCCAGGAAGAGGCAGAAGTGCAGGAGCTGCAGCTGCCACCTGTCTGCCAATGCCAGCAGGAGGAAGTGGCTGATGGAGCTGCTGTTGGACATTTGCTGCCTCTGGACAGAGGGACCTGGTGAAGGAAGGCACAGTGACAAGTCAGGGGAGACATTCCTGAGTGATTCCCAAGCCCTTTCTCTCAGCCCTGCTCCTGCCACTCTGTGCTAGCCAATTTTCTTTTTCTCAGAGCCCTTCCCTCAGCCCTGTGCCTGGAGCTCTGCTGGGATCTGACCCCGTTGCTGTGACCAGCAGGGGCTCTGCCCATGGACACCCAGGGCTCAGCTCTGCTCTGCAGCAGTGGAGCCATGGGAACAGGGAGAGGGACCAGTCCTGGGGTTGGACTTCATCAGCCCAAAGTGCTGCTGAGGCAGAGGAGCTTGGCAGCATCTCCTGTGCCAGGGCTAAGGAATGGTGATGGCCAAAGGCAGTTGGAGAGGGTTTCCTGCTGTGCCCAGGGAGATCAGGGAGAACTGTGCAAGGCAAGAGCATTGGCTGTAACTCAGTGAAGGGTGAGGGGAGCTGCTCTGTCACTCCCTCTGTCCCCAGCTGCCATTTCTGAGATCCAGGGCAGTCACTGTGCTCCCCTGGAAATCAGCCTGACACAGCTGAGAGCAGAGGGAGCCACAGTAGAGCAAACTGGCTCAGCTTTTGTCAGAGTCACAGCCTCAGCCCTGGCCAAGGACAATCCTGTCCCCCAGTGTCCCCTGGAGGCAGCTGACAGCTTGGATGGCATCCCCAGGACACACCAAGGCTCCTGTCCATGGCACTGCTGGAGGAGAGTCAGCTCATTCCCAGCCTGCCAGCCTGCCCTGCCCGGAGCTCCCCAGGCACAGGGAGCTGGGACACCCCATTTTCAGTGTCCTGGCATGGGGATCTGTAAAAAAAGTAATCCTGGAATAGTTTGGTTTGGAGAGGACTTTCAATATCCCAGCCCAGCTCGGGGGCACTTTCCCCCCACTGCCTGCCCAGGGCTCTGCTGCCTGGAGCTGCCCCTGCCTGCAGCTGCTTCCCTGTGCCCAGGGCTGGGCCTTGCCAGTGCTGCCAGAGCCCAGCCCAGCCCTGGGGGCTCAGCTCTGCCCTGCACAGCCCTCCCAGCTCAGGCACTGCCCAGGGGCAGCTCTGCCTCTGCAGGCTCTGATTGCAACCTCAGAGCAACCCTGAGGAGGCTGGAAAAGCAACCCTGGTGCTGCCTGCAAGGGACCCTCTGCTGATTTCTGTCACTGCCTGGTTTATTAAGATCTGAAAGAAAATTGTTTTAGTTTTCTCACCCTGAACTGAGAGATGAATATCTATGTGCAATTTCCCATCCAGGCAACACAGAGCAGTAGATTAAAAACCAGGATTTTCCCTTTTGTGCAGCCCCTGCCTTGCTGTGCTCCCTGTATAATCTACTTGGAAAAGTTCTGCAGTTCAGTGTCCTGCTGGGAGCAGTCCTGAACAATGCAGCATCCTCACCACACAAGGAAAACACTTCCAAGCCTTCCCAGCTATCTGCTTCCACCCAGATCTTGTCCCCCAGTGCTGTGAGCAGCTCCCAGGGCTGGCTGAGAGCTGTCCCTGGCAGGCAGCAGAGTCCCTGCCCCAGCACAGCATCCTGGGCTGCAGGACCCTGCTCTGCAGGAAAGCCCTGGGCACCCCTGGCTGCTCTGCACAAGAGAGAATCAGAGAATGTACTCACAGAGTCTGTAGGCATTGGGCTGTTCCAGCTTGAGGAGATCCCTGCAGGAGCTGCAGCTGCATTGTCCTGCAGCCAGAGGTTCCTGTGCCAAGGGCTGGCAGTGATTCTCCCCCAGTCCCTTCTCAGCACCTTCCCAGCCCTGAGTGACTGAAGCTCTCTGTGCCTGTGTGCTGTGCCTGGGGTGGCTGCAGGCAGAGCCCCAGCCCTGCTGGGCTGGGAGAAGAGCTGCTCAGCAAGAGAAATGTGTTTTTAAGCTCTTCTTGGTTGCCAGGAGCTGCTGCCTCTGTGCCAGGAGCCCAGCCCAGCTCATCAGCACAGACACAGCACAAGGACTTTAATTAACCTCTTGGGGCTTGTGCTGACGCCCTGAACATCAGTCCCTGACAGGGAGATGAAGAAACTTCTCAAGAACTCCAAGTCAGAATCCAACTCCAAAGTTTCTGCAAGTTTTAATGGGTCCCAGTGAGGGACACAACAGAGAAAAAGTGTCCGCAGTCCCCAGGCAGAGCAGAGAACTGCAGGCAGTGATGCCAGGAGGGGACAAAGAGAAGCCAAGGCTTGGTGCCCTGGGGCACAGCAGGGTCTGTGTCACCAAGGGCTATCAGGAGACACCTTGTCCTGAGGCCCTGGGGCCTCCTGGCAGAGCCCCAGCAAGGCTGGGCACTCTCAGCCCCTTGTCCTGCCCTCAGCATCACCCTGACAGCCCAGTGGCTTCAAGGATCTGGTGGAAGGAGTCCCTGGGGAGCCTTGGACAGGAGGAGCCCTGGGGGGCTCCTCAATGCTCCCAAGCACTGCAGGTTCTTGAAAGGACTTTGGGTTTGGCTTTTGTCTGGGAGTTTCTGAGAGGTTTGTGCAATCATGGCCTCCAATTATCTGCTGTAATTAGTCCCTTGAGAGGCTTTGTCAGTAACAACACTCAGTGGGGCTCATTAATGCTTCAAGGTACTTCAGTTATTTTAAAGTACTTGGTGTTTCCTCTTTAAATCTGACTCTGTGAGAAAGATTGTGCAATCCTGGCCCCAATTATCTACTTTAACAAGTCCCTTGGGATTCTCAGTCAGTAAAAACACTCAGTGGGGCTCATTAATACTTTAAGGTACTCAAAGTATCTTACAGAACTTTTTTTTTGTCACTGAGTCTCTGAGAAGTTTTTGTGCCATCCTGGCCTCCAATTATCTACTTTAATGAGTCCCTTGAGAGCTTTGCACTGACACTCAGTGGAGTTCAGTAATACTTTGAGATACTCAGGGTTTTTAAGGTACTTTGGAATTTCCTTCTCACACTGAGTCTGTGAGAGGTTTTTGTGCAATCCTGGCCTCCAATTCTCTCCTCCAAGGAGTCCATGAGGAGCCTGTTGTGGGGATGGACCTCAGTGGGACCCATTAATGCCTGGAGTTTTCTTCTGACTCTGACTCATGGAAAGGTTGGTGCAATCTCCTCTCAGGCCCTGAGGTTCAAGGGCTCAGCACCAAATGCACCATGGGGCTCATTAAGATCAAGCAAGTCCTGACAAACCAGGGCTCTGCCTTGATTTCCCTCTGGTCTGGTGCAGTTCACTTGGAATCTTTTTTCCCAGAGTTATGCAGAAATATTTCAAAGAGCTTCTAATAAACTGTCTTTGTTTGGAAAGAGAGGTATCTGCCAGGGAAAGGTGGAGTTTTCTCTTGGAATGAAGAATGTAAACCCCTCCCTCCCTCCAAATTATAATTTTGCAATTAAGGGCTTTCAGGCAAAGATTTGGGAATAGGAATAACAGTTCCTTACTAAGAATATTAACAATACAAATGTAGTAGTAAAAAAAAAACCAAAAACCAAAAAAAAAAAAACCAAACACACAAAGAAACAACTATATTAGAAACCCTGACAGAGTCAGAGCTACAACCTGACACCCTGCTGGTCAGGGTGTTGGAAGCAGTCCAAAAGTGAGTCCTCCTGGAGTGGCAGATGTGGTGGTATTGGAGTAGAGATGATCCTGAGAGAAAAGGGCCCAGTGATGGTGAAGAAGGCTCTGGTCTTCCTTTGGTGAAACCAGATACCTTGTGTTCCTACGTCTCAGTTTTTATCCAGGTAGGAATGGTTGGCTCCCCCCTCACTTCGTGAAGGATCTCACAATGGGATGATGGAATGTGTTGTGTCCTTGGTTAGCCTTAATGGCCCATCAGCAGAAAATATCCCCCTGGAGGTGTTAGCGTTGGAAACTCATAATCAGGGAATGATTATATGCAGGTGCTTTTATTGAGGAGCTCCGGGAGCCGGGGTACACAGACAAACCCAAATCTGACTCCGACAGTGATTCACAACACACACATTTTATACCCCTCTGCCACACAGCTACAAATTGATTGGTTACCCTGGATTGTTCCTAAGCAAAATTTCTTGTATTTTAGCCAAACAGTGATCATATTCAATTCCCCCGAACAAAATCATACTTGATTTAGTTAAAACCATGACCTTAGCTACGGCAACTACAGCAAAGCCAACGTTCTATTCTCAAGGCCCTGTTGACCAGCAAGCCCGGGCCTTTCCCTTCCTAACCACCACCACCCCTAGTTACCCGCTGGCAGTTCTACAGAAATCATTTTAACCCTATACTATCAACCCCTCCCCCATCCCACTGCCCCTCCAGGAGCCCGACACAGCCAAACCTCTCCTGGGGACACCCTGGACATGGGACATGGAGTGGGAAATGAATCCCAAGGGATGGAGCCAAGCATGGCTGGCAAGTCCCCAACCTCCTCCTGGTGTCCCCAGCCTGCTCCTGGTGTGTCTCCATTCCCATTCATGCATCCCCATCCCTGTCCCCATTGTCCCCACTCCCATTCCCTTCTCCCAGAGAGAAACTGCTGGACACTGCAAGAGGGAACCCAGATTCATCGCCCCAAGCAGGACTTACTGCCCAAAGCAGGATAATTTACCACCATAGCTAAAGCATTGGGAATATCTTTTCCAATACATTGGAAACAAGAAATTGATCCATTAGCAAGAGCTGTGGGGTGGGTGGGAGCAGTGGGATGAGCTCTGCTGGCTGCTCTCAGCTTTCCTGGGAAGAGGAAAGGGACTGGATCCAGCTCCATGGATTGCTCAGGTGGTGATTCCTGCCAGGATGAGAGAGGGTCACGGTGTCACCCTGTCCCTGTCCCCATCCCACAGGATGGACCTGGCTGTGAAGCCCATGGAGAGTGGGAGCTGCTCCAGAATCCCACTTGATCCCACCCCAATCCTTTCCAATCGTGCTCCATCCATGCCACCTGATCCCACCCCATCCACCCTGTCCCAATCCCTCCCTGGAATCCCAGCCTGATCCTGCTCCATCTGTCCTGCACCAATCCTGCTCCATCCATTCCACGTGATCCCATTCCATCCATCCTGCCCCAATCCTGCTCCATCCATCCCAACAAATCCCACACTGGAATCCTGCCTTGATCCAGAATCCCACGTGATCCCGCCCCACCCCTCCTGGCTCCGTCCTGTCCCACTCCATCCCACCTGCTTCTTGTCTGGAATCCAGCCCTGATCCTGCTCCATCCATCTTGCAACAATCCTGCTCCATCCATCCACCTGATCCCTCTCCAGAATCCCTCCCTGATCCCAGTCTGTTCATTCTGCCCTGATCTCCCTCTGGAATTCCACCCTGATCCCACTCCGTACCTGTGGTTGAGCCATTGGTTCCCACATCTCTTCCTGCAGAAAGAGAAGATCCATGAGATTCCAGCACAGATCACACACTGGGATTAACCCCAGAATCCATCCTGGGATCCACTCAGAGGGGATCCAGAGCTGGATCCACCACTGGAACTCACTGGCTGCCCTGTTGTATACATCCCTGTCCCTCCTCTCTGTGGAAGAACAGTGGGATCAGCGTCAGTGGCACAGGATTCCTGGAACGGTGCCGGGTGGATCCCTGCCCCTTCCCGACCCCCATCCCGTGTGTTACCGGATTGGCGCTTCCAGACAATGAATCCAATGAGGATGAGGATGGCAGCAATGACAGACACAGCAACCACCACGGTGAGATTCCTGCCAGATGTCGGCTCTGGGAAACGCAGGATAGTGAGGAAGGGGAATCCCCATTTGGGAATTCCCAATTCCCAATTCCCACATTCCCAGCCTCACCCCAAGCGAAGATCCCGGGCTCCAGCATTCCGGGATGCTCCACCCTGCACCGGTACTGCTCCCGCTCCTCCGGCAGCGCCTCGATCCTGGCCCAGGTGTGGAAGGTGCCGTCGCTGTTGGGAACGACCCCGCCCCACTCCGTCTCCTGATCCCAGATTTCATCCCCCTTCATCCAGCTGACTGTGATGGTTCTGGGGTAGAATCCGTACGCGTGGCAGGACAAGATCAGCGTCCCGCGTCCCGTGTTCTTTTCCGGACACGTGGACATCAGGGGGCTCTGGAATGGGATAGTGGTGAGATGCACCCATGGAATTCCATGGGAATGGGATGAGGGTGAGATCTGCCCATGGAATTCCAAGAGGAATTACCATGTTCTCCAATCCTCCATTCCCAAATCCCAAATTCCCACCCACCTTTGCGCTCCAGCTCCTTCTGCCCGTATCCAATGTATTTCTGGAGCAATTCAGGGCACTCGTGCTTCAGGTAATTCGTCATCCTCTCAGCCACGATCCCTTCATGTTCCCAGTGCCTCCTGGTGATCTCAGCAGCGCTGTCGGCCGCCAGGAATCTCCCAGATCCCAGCTCAAAGGAGATGAAATCCCGCCCGTCGTAGCCGAACCGATCGGATCCGCGGACACTCCCATCAGACAGGAGCTCACAGCCGGCAACTCGCAACAATGTGTGGAGACCTGGGGGGATTGTACCCACAGAGCCCTGTGGAATTGTGTGCCAGCCCCACAGAGCCCCACTCCAGCCTTATGGAGCTCCAGAGTCTGATGGAGACCCACAGAGCCTCATCCCAGCCCCTTGGAGCCCATGGATGCACATCCCAACCCCATAGATCCCAAAATGGCCCCACAGTTCCCATCCCAGCCCCATGGATCTGTGTCCCAAAACCATAGATCCCAAATTGGCCCCACAGATCCCATCCCAGCCCCACAGATCCCATCCCAGCCCCACAGATCCCCCCACTCACCCCTGCTCTGGTTGTACTGGTCCCGCAGCGTCTCCAGGCCCACAGCATACACGTGCTGGTTCCTCAGATTGATCTGGGTGCTCCTATCCCAATATCCCGGATCAGCTCCATCCTTCATCCACTGCGTCAGCGGCTCCGTCCGGCCCCGCTCGCTGTCGTAGCGTCTGAAGGGGATCCCATCCACGAACCCAATGGACGTGTACTGGGGGAGCCCCGGGCTGGGCTCTGACACAGCCACACTCAGGTAATGCAGGGAGTGGAGAACTGGGGGGACACGGAGATATGGGGGGCTTGAGGAGGTCCTGGATTAATGAAAGGGGAAACTGGGAGAGCTGGGAAGGGGTTTGGGGATCCCAGGGCCAAGGAAAGGGTTTCCAGGGGTGGGAGAGGTGGAATGGACAGGAAAGGGGGTGCAGCGGGGTCCAGGTCTCCAGGACTGGAAATTCAGAGGATCCCAGGGCCCAGAGTCCCCCCTGGGATCCTCCACAAGGCCCTGGGGACCCTCCTGGAACCACTGGGACCTCCCATGCAGAGGGTGAAGAACTGGAGGGATGCAGAGATTGGGGGGTCTCGGGGTGTCCAAGGGTCAGGAAGCAGAACCAGGAGAGCCGGGAAGGGTCCAAGGTTCAAGGAAGGGACTGGGAGAGGCGGGATGGGGGATCTGGGGAGTCCCTGTGCCCATGAAAGGGGTGTCCGGGCGTCCTCGGTGTTGAGGGAAGTGGGGTCTGGGAGCTGGGAAAGGCAGGACTGGGGGTCCGGGGGGTCCCTGGGTCACGGGCAAGGGGGGTCTGGGGCTGGGAGAGGCGGGCGGATCCCGGAGATGCAGCCTGGGCAACGGGAAAGAGAAAGTGACCGAGGGAACGCAGTGGGGAAGGGGACGGGGAAAAGGGGAATTCCAGGGAGTTCCTCTGGATCACATTGGATCCCCGCTGCGACCCCCCTGAAACGCCCGGGACCCTCTGGGACCCCGTTTGGGGAAGCGGCGGGAGTGGAAAACGGGGGGGACACGGGAAGCTGGGAGATCTGGGGGGTTCAAAGGTCAAGGAAAACGGCGAGACTGGGGTCTGGTAAAAGCGGGATGCCCGAAAAGGGGGTGCAGGGGGGTCCCAGAGCACTGACGGGGGTGCGGGGGGGTCCCGGTGCCCGGAAATGGAGATTCAAGGGTGTCCGAGTGCCCAGGAAAGGGGGTTTCAAAGGGGTTCCCGTGCCGCGATTTGGGGTTCAAAGGGATTCTGATGTCCAGGAGTGGGAGATCAGGGGGTCTCGGTGCCAGATCAGGGGGCACAGGGGAGTCCAGGAGCTCGGAAATGGAGATTCAAGGGCGCCCCAGTGCCCAGGAAAGGGGGTTCAGGGGGGTTTCCTGCCAAGCAATTGGGAATCAGGAGGGTCTCGGAGCCAGATAAGGGGATACAAGGGGGTCTCAATGCTGGGGAAGGAGGTACAGGGGGTCCCAGTGCCAGACCAGGGGGTACAGCGGGATCCAGGTGCTGAAGACGGGGACGGAAGAGGATCACAGGACCCAAACTGGGGGTTCAGTGGGGTTCCTCTGCCCGGGAATAGAGGTTTCGGGGATTCCCGGTGCCCGCAAATAGAAGTTATGGGGGGTCCCGGTTTCGGGGGGGTCCCACTCACCTTTCTTCGCGCCCCCAGGGTCCCCCAGGAGCCCCAAGAGCAGCCCCAGTCCCAGCGCTGGAGCCATCGCGCCCCCAGCCCTGGCCCCGCCCCCAGAGCCGCCTCCTGCCTCGCCATTGGTGCCGGGATTTCGTGCTCGCCAATGGTAGCCCGAGATGTCAGTGACGTCACCGGTCGCCGGGCAGATCCCCGTCTCGCAGAAGCGAGAAGCGAAGGAGACCGAGGGAGCGCGCGGTGGGGGAGGGGACGGGGGCGTTCCCGAGAATTCGTCCGGATCCCTCTGGATCCCCGCTGCGACCCCCCCGGAGCCCTCTGAGAACCACCTGGGACCCCCTTAAGAGAGCGCTGGGAGTGGAGAACTGCGGGGACACAGAAATTTGAGAGATCTGGGGATGCAAAGGTGAAGGAAAAGGGCGGGTCTGCGGTCTGGGATGGCCGGGATGGCCGGGAAGATGTGCAGGGGGTCCCAGTGCCGACTGCGGGGTGTAGGGGGGTCCCAGAACACGTGAAGGGGGTCAGGAGGGGGTCCCAGTCCCGGATAAGGGGGTGTAGGGGGGTCCCCACACCCAGGAACTGTAACTGGGATCATACTGGGGGTGACTGGACTTGCACTGGGAGCAACTGGGACCACAGTGGGCGCAAATGGTATCATAGAGGGTGTGACTGGGTTCATACTGGAACTGACTGGGGCCACACTGGACTCTTACTGGGAGTGACTGAGAGTGAAAGGGGCCATACAGCGGATGACTGGGAGCCACTGAGATCATGTTGGAGGCAACTGGGATCCTACTGGGAGCGACTTGGAACATCCTGGGAGTGACCGGGATCATCCAGGGGGTGACTGGGCACCACCGCTGAGGCGGCGGTGGAGCTCAGAGGCGGCCCCGGCGCAGGGGGGAGCGGCGCTGGGTTGTGCCGGGGCTCGGGGCTGGCTGCGGGCGGAGGGGGCGGCAGGGGGCTCTGGCTGTGGCTGGGTTGTGCCGTGTCCGCGCCGTGTTCCCCGTGCCCTGAGGGCACTGCGGGAGCGACTGCCCGCGGTCTCCTTCCCGCGGGTGCCTGGGCAGGAGCCGGCCAGAGCAGCGCTGGCTCGTCCCGGTTCCTGTGGGTAGGACAGAAGCGGCTGCCCCAGTGCCCGGGCGCTGCGCCGTGGCCGCCTCCGAGCTCCATCACCGCCTCACCGGGCTCCGGCTGCTGCCTCACCGGGCTCGGCCGCTGCTGCCGCTCCCGGGCCCACACAGACGCTCCAAAATGGCGCCTCAGCTGCGACGGGGGGGCGGGATGCGGGCTCTCCCCGCTCTGCTCTGCCCAATCAGCGCGGCTCGAGACAGGAGTGACGGCAGAGCCAGCCAATCGCGGCGAGCCGCGGGCTCTGCACACGGCACGCTCTCGGCTCCTTTCGCCGAACTCCGGCATTTCTCGGAAACCTCGGCTGAGGAGCGGCCCCGGCGCTGGGCCCGGCCCGGGCAGGAGGCCAAGGAACCGCTGCTGCCCGGAACCGCCGGGAGCTCTCGGGGAGCGGGACCTGAGGGCGCTGGGAGCTGTGGCTGAGGCCGGGATGGAGCAGGGAGCCACCTGCAGCCCCGGCAGGAGCCCAGGCAGGAGCAGGGAATGCTGAAGAGAGGCCCCGAGCCCATGGGGAGCCCCTGCAGAGCCGTGGAAGCGGCTCCTGGCGAGACTTGTGAGCCCCTGGGGATCCCCGCTGGAGCCGCCTGTTCCTGAGGGACCGTGTCCCGTGAGAGGGACCCCGGGCTGGAGCAGGACAAGGATTCCTGTCTGCCAGGGGGAAGCAGTGACCTGACCTGGCTGTGACCCCCATCCCCTGTGCCTCTGGATGGGGAGGGGGAGGGAATGAAGGATAAAGGGAAGCTGAGGAAGGCAGGAGAGGTGGAGGGAAGAGTTTTCGTGGGAATTATTTTCCTTCTCATTCTCTTGCTCTGATTTGTTTGATAATAAATTCAGTTGATGTCCCTGAGTCAAGTGTGCTGTGCCAGTGAGCAGTGATTGAACTCTCCCCACCCTTACTCATACCCTCGAGCCTTTCCTTATGTGTTCTGTTCCCTGCCCAGGGTGAGGAGGGGAGTGACAGGTTTTGGCCTCTCTTCAGCATCCCCTGCTCCTGCCTGGGCTCCTGCCAGTTACCATCGTCCTGCACCTGCTCCATGTCGTGCCCGTGTCACAGCGGCGCAGGAGAGATTTCCTGCCGCGACTGGTGGATATCATCGATACCCTGGGCTTCTGTGTGCCAGCCAAAAGCCTCAACCACTTCACTGTGGGTAACCGGAGGCTCCCTGGGGACATCCCTTTGCCCCGAGATGTTCAAATGGGTGAGACCTGCAATCTCCTCCAGCACCTGGCGCAGCAACCGGCCGCCCACAGGCAGACGATGAGTGAGTACCAGGCTCTGCGGCAGTGGTTCCAAAGAATCCTTCTGGCTGAACACTGAATCAGTGAAGGCCAGGAGTCATGGCCAGGAGCACAGAGCTGTGCTTGGGCTGCTTCCACCTGGCAGCAGAGATCCACCTCCCAGGACAAGTTTGGTGCTGGAAGGAGAAGAGGATGTGTGCAAAGGCTCCGGCCAAGGTCCCACAGCCTCTCCTGACACCTCAGCCGGTGGAGGGTCATGGGAGGATTTATTCTACCTCCTGGTATCATTTCATTCTCCAAAACAAGGCACCCAGATCTGCATAAGGCCCTGCTCATGGATGAACTCGGCAGCTTCTGAAAAAGCACATGAAGAGAGCACACGCCACACATGCAGGGCAAAACACCACGTGCAACATGCAATTGTACCCGGCCTTTGAGAAGGGCCAAATATTGGAGAATGAAAGAAGCGGAATGTGGGACAGAAGAAAAACTGGGCAAAAAAGACCAAGAGGATAAATCAGCGCTGCTTGCCCAGGACCAGTCAATGGATGGACTCTCCTTGTCTCCAGAATGGACACCTTTAGGATGGTATTGGACCAACTGTGTTGGAGCTGACTTGAAATTTTGTTCCTATAAGCATCTAGATTTTTATTTCACAGATATGTATGTCTTGTATATATAATTTCTATATTTTTATAGAAATTATATACTGTAGGCTTTATCAATTATCATACAGAATAGTAAAATTCAATAAAACAATAAACTAATATAAAAAATACCAAGAGAGGGGCAAAGGAACAATTTTGCAATTGATCTACACAGCACTGGGAGGGGACCATTCAAGTCCAGGTCTCCAGCATTGAAAATGCCACAGCTTTTCTTGGTGCTAAAAGCTCCAAACAAAACACAAACAATAACCCCAAACCCAAGCAGTAATGTTTGAATTTTCTGTGATTGACGGCTGAGAGCAGCTGCTGGGCAGTGCTGGTGGTCTCTTGTCTGCACACTCCTTGTCTTTGCTCATCTCAGGGCTCCACAAAGCCAGCTGAGGGTTTCTTCCTGCTCTTACCTGTGCTGAGACCAAAGAGCCTTGGGGTGCCCAGTGCTGTAAGCAGCAGAGCTGGTGAAAGTCACCGCACGCCAACGCAGCCTTCCCCTCCAAGGCCCCAAAAGTGCAAGGGCAGAAAGCTGTAGCCTGAGCTGGATTTGGCCAGAGATCCCCTCTTCACTGTCAAGCCTTGTAGGTTAGCAGAATACCCACGGACAGTGCTGGGGACATTCCAGCACTGACTTTCACTCCAAACCTTTCCATCTCCTACAAGAAAAATTCTGGTTTTTCCTTCTGCTTGGAACGGGATAGATTCCCTTGGCTGATGGATTTGGCACAAAGCATCTCCTTGCACAGAAATGCTTCCAGGCAACCTGAAACTCTTGTGCCCACTGACAACCCCTTTTGTCCCACTGGATCATGGGAAGCACAGTGCAAAAAACAGCACCTTTCTCTCCTGCTACCGGAGGCCTCGTTCATTTGCGGACATGCGGGGCAAGAGCCCGTAGTGGCGGCCTGTTTCAGCAGGGCCACGGCCGGTCACTACTTTTGGCACACACAGACCGTACCGGACAGACCACTCAAATGCACTGATGCGGCAGATGGTGGAATGCATTTATTATTTGACGCGCAGCTTCTTTTATGGACATTATGTGTCTGCGTCATGGCTGTGGGGGTCCGTGAGGTACATCGTGATTTGGTAAGAGCGCGTGGAGAGGCGGGGACCCTGTCTGCCCATACAGACCCGAAATCTTCTGTGCAGGACCCTAACTCCCAACATATCCCCCCTCTCCAAGAACGAAAAAATTTTACAGCTGAGTAAACTTTGGTTAGTATGAACTGTAAACAGGTTAGTAAATAAAGTGCAACTTTGGTCGACAACGCCTTACGTTAACTGTCTTTGTTCTAACAACATAATATTAACTGAGTCCAACCGGGATTTGACAAACTGGGATAACTTGTTAAGAAGGCATGGACTGAATATAAGGACTAAGAGAACCACGAGGATTAGTCCAGCCAACGTAGAAATCAGGGTAACAAGCCACAGGGATTGGGAAAATGGGGAATTAAACCAGCTTTGCTGGGAGTGCTGCTTACTTCGTTGCTCCAAGCGCTGCTGCAATTCTGTCGTGGGCTGCCTAATGGGTCCTGAATAATTAGCATAGAAGCAGCACTTTTCATTCAAGGCAGCGCATAGACCTCCTTGCCGCAGGAGCAAGAGATCTAGCCCACGCCTGTTTTGCAGCACTACCTCAGCCAGGGAATTTAGGGAACGTTCCAAGTCTGAAATAGATTTTTGGGTCCGCAGTAGGTCTTCATTGACAGTTGTTTGCAGCTGACTTAGGCCTTGGTTCTGAGTGACCAGTGCAGAGACACCTGTCGCCGCTCCTGTCGCTCCGAGGCCTTAGAGAACTGTAAGGCTAACTGCCGTGATGAGTTCTCTCTTCTGGTGCGGGAGGTCTGTCTCAATCTGAAGCAGCATTTCGTCATCTGAGTAGTAGAGGATCCTGGGGACAACAACAACTTGCACACAGAAATCGTTAGCATCTCTGAAATGCTTTGTGGAAACACATGGTGTGATCCCTGTTGATTTGCATGCCCATGTCCCCAGAGTAGCTGGAATGATCCACGCTCGAGATTTGTGGGGGATGACGGATGTGTTGCAAAGGTCTTTGTGCTGTCGGATGAGACGTCTGCTGCCTATGCAGACTCCCTTCCCTGAGACCTGATCAAGTGTAATTCCTTTTCGGGGGATGTCCCAGAGACATTGCTTGGGATTGCCTTCATTCGAGTAGCTGAACCTGCTATTAAGAGCTACTCCTTCATAGAAAGATGGATATGTGTCATAGCACAACCAAAAGGAGCTGGTAAGATTTGGCCTTGACGCCTTCAATGACGCGAATGCAGCTCCTAGCATCCGATAAAAGAGCGTGTGTGATGTTAGCTTGAAGGCACTGCGGAACGTTGGTGCAAAAGTGGTGAGACCTTCCACAGGGGCACCATGTGTGTGACTGTTCTGTTGGACAGCCATGTGATTGGGTCTGAAAGCTGCACGGTGCTGAGTTGGAGCTCTGATAACTTGCACAACCATGCTGGGGTCTGTTCCTGTATGGTATAAATAGATTGACCACTTCCATCCGAGAGACCAACCAGGCTCTCGGGGCTGCAGGACGGTCACATTTAAATGGGAACAGGTTCCTTTGACACCACTAATTTGCCCGTTGGTGCTGTAAACAGCTCTCTTACAGCCTTTGGGCCAGAAGGTTACCTCTAGAAAAGCGTCCTTCTTAGCTGGGACTCACAAATCACTTGTGACAATGGTCTCACACCCCCAATGCTTGCAGTACTCGTGCTCCAACTGGATGCTGTAGCTTTGTCCCGGATTGGCACTGGGACACCAGTATGTTCCCCAACTAATATAGGAAGCAGGATTTCCCTGGGGATCAAGGCCTATGCCATTGAAGTTAAAGATGTTGCTGAGGTGTACTATGAAGCTAGGTGTATTAGAAATGGTCTTAGTAATCACTCTACCGTCTCGTGGATCTCTGAAGCTCCACTGACACGGCTGGTAGGGATGACGACTCAACCTGGCTTGACCCACAAGTTGACTCAGGACTAGAAGAATGCAGCCGGTAAGACGAAGTGAGGTTCGAAAGGTTGTGACAGTGCGAGGACATGGGAAGATGACGATCTCGCGGACCTGTCAACAGAACTTAAAAACGCAATTAGCACTACAGCCTGACATGGGTAGATGCACGGTGTGAGAAGCCATATGCATGGAATCAAGTGGATTCTCAGCATACTGTCAATGTGTGGGATTCTCGGCATATTGTCGACGAGCCTGGTGCTGGCCGTCTACTGACCATTCCCTGAGCGAGCAGTGTACCCAAAACTAGAGCAATGGGGGGTAGAGGGAGTGGCTCACATGAGTGCTTTGGTTTAGGGCTTACCTATCACTGGCTTTATTGACTTCAGAGGGCACCACTTCACTTGCCCATCTTTTTCGACCGCCCCGTACCCTCGGCCTGTGACTACTAACTTCCACCCCGTTTCCCATTCACCCACATCGTTTTGAATACTGACTGGTGGACCTAGTTTGGTAGATTCAACTGCCCAGTGCTTCTGTGAGGGAGCTTGTGTCTGATCTCCTCTTGGGAACTGATTGAGCACTAGCAAGGCAGTGGTCAGCAGTGGCTGTTCTGATGGGTGGATGCTGCCGGAGAATCCTTCAGCTCGTGCAAGACTCTCCAGCTTGGACTTCAGAATCTGGTTGGCTCTTTCGACAATGGCCTGTCCTGTGCTGTTATAGGGTATTCCTTGTTTTAGCATGATGTCCCACTTCGTGGTGAGCTCTTGAGTTTGTTTGGACACGAAGTTGGTCCCGTTATCGGTCTTGATTTGTTTGGGGATGCCTAGCCATGCCATAGCTGTCAGCCAGTGCTGGATGGTTGCCTTTGAATTTGCTTTTGCATGTTGAGTGGCGATGATCACACTGCTGTACGTGTCTACGGTCACAGCGAGCCATGCCCGAGGTTTTACCAACTGGCACAGGGTGAAATCTGTTTGCCAGATTTCTGAGGCTTTGAGCCCTCTGGGGTTGACTCCGCTGGACCATAGAGGTGATCTCTGGCAGTGAGGACAAGTGGCTACGACATGCCTGGCATCAGACATCAGGATGTTGCATTTCTTCGCAAGAGCTTTGGCACCAATGTGAAGAGACTCGTGGAACTGTTTGGCTTCTTGCAAGGTCCATAGACCTTTGGCAGCTGCATCAGCCTTGTCATTGCCAAGTTGGAAAAATCCTTTCACCGGGTTGTGGCTGTTGACATGGATGATGGTGATGGTACCTTCCCGTGCCAAGAGGGCCTCTTCGATCATGGTGACAGCTGGGGATGCATAGATGCCTGGACCTGTCATTGCCTGGCAGAGCTTGGCGACGAACATGGAGTCAGTGACGATGTTGAGATGCTCGGACTGAAACAGCTCACATGCCAGCACAACTGCTGAGGCTTCCAACAGCTGCACTGACAGTGTTTTGTCGGTCATCTTCACACACTGCCACTGATGTTGTGTCTGCCAAACTGCTGCAGCTGTAGAGGTGGCAGAGGAAGCGTCTGTAAAGACGGTCTGGCCTGGTTGCGGTCGGTCCTTGACTTTCTGCGGATGGTAATGTCCACCATGGTCAGCAGCTGAGTCCATGGGGGCTTGGCAGCATAACAGAGCTCTCCTGCGAAGCGAAGAGGGCCAATGCAAGATGCTCAGAGACCGCTACTGAAGATGCTGGAATCTGTTTCTTGAATGGTAAGTATTTTTTTGCAGGCTCAAGACCTAGATGACTTATTGCGAGCTTTCTTCCTCTCATGATCAGGTTTCCCAGGCACTCCACCCCTGGGGTAAAGGCTCGTGTTGGTCTTCCGAGCACTACCCACTGCACTGGCTTGGCTGTACTGGGAGGTCCTTGTGCCAGTGCTCTGACTCCGCCCTCTTTAGTGAAGTGCACATACAGATCTATAGGTAGTTTAGGATCCCACCGGGAAAGGACTGCTGAAGACAATTGTAGCTCGATAAAATCGAGAGAGCTGATGGCTTGGCTTGTCAGTGTTTTTTGCTCCCATGGATGCTTGCCTTTGAGGAGCTCGTGCAATGGAGACATCACCTCTGGTGGGATGAGGACGATGTTTCTCAGCCACTGGAGAGACCCAACGAGCTGTTGTGCGTCGTGAGGGGTGCTGATGTCACGTTGTATCTTGATCTTTGGAGGTGTCACTGACGAGCTGTCAATTTTCACACCTAGGAATGTGACAGAGGAGCCTCTCTTTATTTTTGCCTCAGCTATCTCAAAGCCGTTGGCCTTCAGGACTTCGGAGACAGTCGACACGAGATGGTCTACTTGCTGTGGTTGAGGAGCAGCTATTAGTATGTCATCCATGCATTGAATGATGGAGGCTTCTGGATGAGCAGTCTGGACCAGAACCAAGGTTCTGCTGACGACGACTTGGCAGACTGTCGGCGAGTTGACCATGCCCTGAGGCAATACCTTCCACTGGAAGCAGAGATTGGGCTGCTGGCCATTGGGAAACACGATGGAGAATGCGAACTTTTCTTTGTCTTGGTCATGTAAGCGAATAGAGAAAAAGCAGTATTTTATATTGAGGACAGCGCATGGTTGGTCGACAGGGATGAAGGAGTTGCTTGGGAGCCGTGTCTGAACTGGACCCATGGGTTGGATCTTCTTGTTAACAGCACGCAGGTCGTGGAGCAGACGAAAACCTTCTCCACTGCGTTTGGAGATCACGAACACAGGGGTGTTCCACGGCGACGTAGATGGTTCTATGTGCCCTTTATCTAGTTCTCTCTGCACCAGCTGAAGAAGGATGGACAATCGAGGCTCTGGGATGGGCCACTGCTCTACCCATACAGGGTTTGATGACTTCCATGTTAACTGGATTGGAAGTGAAGGGTATGCTGCAGTGGCCCTCAGGGTAAATTTGTCACCCTGACGTTCAGCTGGGCTAGGGCATCTCTCCCAAGCAATGGTGGTTGTCGTGGGTCTGCAAGAACGTAGGCATGAAGCCACACTTCTCCTTCAAACTTGTGACCGGCTTTGTCATAGACGATGATGGAGATTTGTCTTACACTCTTCTTTGCTGTGACGATTCCTCCAATTCCACTTACGTCAGAAGCATCTTCCAGTCTCCAGCTTGGTGGCCAGGAGTCCTCTGGGAATATGGTCACATCTGCTCCCTTGTCCAGAATAAAGAGCAGACTAATAGCTGCGTCGTTTCTGTGTCGACGAGGGAAGTCGTTCCATGGGTTGGCCACTGAGATGACTTCTTGACAGATTCCCCATGCTAGTGGGGGGCTGCAGGACCTGCATTGGATTGCCAAGGCCACCCAAGGGTATTTTCTTCGGAATTGTTAACTGGTGGCATTGAAGCAGTCGAGCCTGGATGAGTCACCGGTGGAGGAAACGCGATTTGCGGAGGCCATGACTGAGCCATGAGACTGGTGGGTTCCGGAGAAGGCAAGGGATTCGTGGGCTGCTGGCTGGTCTGGCTGGGGCGCTGGGTGTATCCACTGGGAAGAGGCTGCATGCGGCCCGTCTGCCCCCTCCCCCACTCGCTTCCCTGTTTCTTGGACCTGCATTCCCTGGCTACATGACCTCTCTTGCCACAAGTCCAACAGGGACCTCTTTGTCTCCCTTGGAATGGAGGACCTGGCAGCGCTGGTGGCTCTGGACAAGCTCTTGCAGCCATTACTTCTGCCACAGCAGCACGAACTGCGGCTGGGATCGGAGCCAAGGCAGCGCCTACTGCAGCTTGGACTAGGACCACGTTCTCTTCTCTTGCGACGTGCTTGATCATCGCTGCGATACTGGCACCTGGTGGCACAGAGCGCAAGATCTCCTTCGTGGCTTGGTTGCATTGCTGCCGCAAGCATCCTGCCACGACTGGTCCCTTTGCCTCTGCTGGCAAATATGAGGCGTCTACAGTAGCTTGCTGTCTGTCCACGAACTGTGTGAAGCTCTCACTTTCACCTGCCTCATGGTGGACCACGGTGGTGGCTTGGCCAAGATCCTGCACGCAGCACGGATGGCTTCTCTGGGTGCTCTGGTGGTGGCTGCAACTTCTGAAGCTCTCAGTCCCTGAGCTTGTGCTTGTGGGCTGACCATCTGGGGGTCCTTGCCCATCGGCCACTGTATGTTAGAATTTCTCAAGGGATGTTGGTCACCTGTGGCTCTGGCTAGCATATTCAGGCAGTTGTCTTCCCATTCCTGCTTAAAGACGATCATTGCTGCCCCATCGAAAATCATCCGGCAAATCTGCTTGATGTCGAAGGGGAGCATGTCATCATTGCCGAAGAGGCCATCTAGCAAGGTTGAAACCATAGCTGAATTGATCCCCTTCTCGGCTATGGCCTTCACCACTGCCTGCACTTCCTTTGGGTTGACTGGAGAATAGTTGGGCAGGTTGTTGTCAACCCTTCTGACTGGAAAGGCTTGCACTGCGGATGGAGTAAGTTCTGCACAAGCCGTTTGGCTCTCTCTCCAATTGGTAAGTGGCATGTGCTTTTTTGGCTTTTTGGCAGTTGCAGGTAGCGTGAATGGGTTGGCATGTTTGGCAAGAAAAGCTGACACTCTCTCTCTATCAGTGTCTGAGCTTGAACTGTCCTGATACTTGTGGTGTCTGTGTGATTTCTTTCTCTTTTTGTGCTTTGGAGTGTGCAGGGAGTGATACTCTGTGTACCGTGTGCCCACTATCATCTGTTGAAGCCTCTGTGTCAGAAGAAGAAGTAGTGTAGCAAGGGACTTTTTGTTTGTGGAGCTTTTGCACTCGGCTCGGCTCCTGTCCCTTCTTGTGGGCTGGTCTCCCTCTCTCCTGCCTCTGCTCATGTCTGTGTCTGCGCCCACCTGCTGGTGATCGGTTACTGTAACAAGAAGGATCCCTTGGGCGTGCACTCAGCTCGAGTCGTGGGTGTGCCCTGAGCTCAGGCTGTGAGCTCTCCTCCCCCTCACTGCTCGAGGTTTCCGCCCCGCTCCCCTCGAGTGTCCCACCGCACATGTGTGTGGCGGGAATTCGATCTCAGCTCCGCCCTCCTTCTTCTTCCCCAGCGCCATGTTGTGGCGCATATGGTGGGGGTCTACCCCGATCCGTATTTGGGCTTGCATAGTCATAACCGTGACTAAAATCGTGAGTTTGACCGTCTTTGTGCCGCCGGCCGGGTTCAGCGGTCGACAAGGGCTGGTTTGTCGGCGCCGCAGCGGACGTGCGAGCGGTACTCGCGTCCGGGACGGGTGCCGTCTCCATGGTTGATGGCGGAGTGTGTGTGGGACTGAGGGACCGCGACGAACACGAAAGAGCCTCGCCGCTTCGCCAACGCGAACTGGACCCCGCAGAAAAATCCCCGATTTGCGTCTGTGTTGCTGTCCCGACCCTGATCTTCGGCGTGGTTCGCAGGCACTGCCTGGGCAGCTTTCCACGCGGTTTGTTCATCGAGTGCTTTACGAAGCGCCTCGGTAACTTTTCCCCAGCTTTTTAATGCTTTGCTAGAGCCCGTAACCAGAACATTACATGTTAAAGCTTCAGTACATTTGTCCTAGCATTCAGTGTGAAGAATATCAACGGGACTTTCTATAGCACATGATTTGATTAATTGGACGACTGCACACCTGAAATGCTTAGCCTTATAGCTATTTTCCCACTGATTATAAATTTCACATACAACCTGCTCTAGTGCGTCTATGACTGGGAGGTTCTCCAGACATCTCCGGTTGTCGAAGTCGGTCCAGGCACTCCAGCCACCCGTCCACTGACCAGCGCGAGACCCGACACCACGCTACTCCTTCTTTCGCTGGAGTTTCAGCACCAATTGCTACCGGAGGCCGCACATGTTATGGGCACGCAGGGCGAGAGCCGGTAGTGGTGGCCTGGTTCAGCAGGGCTACAGCCAGTCACTACTTTTGGCACACATAGACCGTACCGGAAAAACTACTCACATACACTGATGCGGTAGATGGTGGAATGCATTTATTATTTGACACGCAGCTTCTTTTATGGACGCTACGTGTCTGCATCATGGCCGTGGGGGTCCGTGAGGTACATCGTGATTTGGTAAGAACACGTGGAGAGATGGGGACCCTAACTGCCCGTACAGACCCGAAATCTTCCGTGCGGGACCCTAATTCCCAACAGGAAACATTTAAACGAAATTGATATACATTGGATAATACTCAAAACCAATTGAGAGAGACCCATAGATCATGAATTTTGGCACAAAAACTAATAAAGACCAGAATGGAGGGATCAGCAGGTCAAGTTGTCATAGCAATGGGACTAAGGTGAAAAGTTTGGTAAGTGAAGGAGATGTTCCTTACTTCCTTCCATTGGCATCTGACTCATTTTATCAACCACCAACCCAAAAAGGAGGGGGACTACGCAGCTGCAATAAGTATGCAACTAATTTTAATACCAAGCAGGGAATGGGTGGAGACAGGTGATGAATATGTATAGGTGTTTTTGGAATACGCATGACTTTTGTGAATAAATAGAAGGCTGAAGCTGTAGAGGGGTGCTCACGACTTTGGGAGCTATCCTGCCTGAGCCCAGCACGGAAAATTTAGTTAAATCAGTTGAAAGGCATTTTGTCCTTGCTGTTCATGCTTCATTCTGCAACCATGGCAGGACAGGCTCTGTCTGCCTGCAGGAACAGACAGGAGTGTGACAGCTCCAGGCACTCCAACCCAAGTTCCTCTTGGATGGAGACCTCCAGTCCCACCTGCTTCAGTGCAGGAGACAGACAAAGCCTGCTGGCAATGGACAAAGGGTATGCTTATAATTTTAAACTTACCCCAGGGTTAGAAGGCTGATTAATAAGACATAGAAGATGTTCTATGCATAATGAGTGCCAGATAGTATTGCTTGCAAGCAGAAAGAATTGTTTAGGTTGCTGGTGAAGGGATTTTGTCATGCCATAGGGGACCCGCTAGCAATTTGGGAGGTGAATTGGGTAAATCCTTGTTTATTGCTGCTGTTTTGGAGAGATGCCTTTTTCTGTGTCTCAAATGTGTGTGTGTGTGAGTGTGAAGCAAGCTTTGGTCCTTCCACAAGTTTTGCCAGTTATTGTATATTTTTGAGGCAACGCTACCATCTTGTGTTAAAAGTTATAATTGCAGTAAATTGGGAATTTTTGGATTAAAACGAGCTGTTTGTCCTCAGTGAATTGTTAAAGGTGGCCAGAGAAGCTCTGGCTCGAGTCACAGGAGCCTGGACATCCAGGGAAGCACTCTCTAGGTGGTTTGGGCTTGAACCGCATAAATTTTTGAATTTAGGAGGGGACTGGGTTAATGCTGATCAAAAGAACAGAAAGACATAGAAGGTGTTTTTAGGAAGATTGTGTTTGAGTTGAACGAATAGTCATTTAGCTTTTGACTGGGAACTCGGATTCAAAGGTCAGAGGGAAGTCTAATCCCACAACTTCTCTGCCATTCCAGATAGTTTCAGAGAGAGAATAACATATCAGCATAGGTCACCTCCTCTCATTTGTCCTCTGTTTTAAAAAAACCATCAGCTGCAATAAGGTATCCAAAGATATCCAAATCCTTGGGCTCCAAATTTTTCCCACAGACTGGACTCACTGTCTGACACTGATCATGTGTTGCTTCCCAATTACAGTATCTTGGGAGCTCTGGAATACACTTGGGGCATCTAGGTCTTCTTCTGTGGGATATACAAGAACATCTCCTTTTGCACCCTCTCCAGCGGAGAGGGACCCAACCTGGATGCTATCCTGGTACCTAATGGAAAATTTTCAGCCCACACACAATGCAAGGGGTCACCCCTATTCATCCCCACTGCCGTGGGTTTCTGAGATTATCCTCAGCTGGGGGTAGTTCCCATTCAAAAGCCAAATGAGTGTTTGTTCAACTCAGATACAATCCTTTTAAAAGCACCCTCGTTGTCCTTCGGTTCTTTCGCTTAATATTAACCCAGTCCTCTCCTAAATTCAAAAACACATTTGGTTCAAGCCCAAACCACATAGAAAGTGCTTCCCTGGATGTCCAGGCTCTTGCGGCTCGAACCTGAGCTTGGCTGTCCACCTTTAACAATTCACTGAGGACAAACAGCTCCTTTTAATACAAAAATTCCCAACTTACTGCAATTATAACTTTTGATACAAGAGAGCAGTATTACATTATAAATGAACTGGGGAGCTGTAAACCTGTTGCAATTATAACTTTTAACACAAGATAAAAACGTTGCCTCAAAAATACACAACAATCGGTAAAACTGTTATTCAAAGACCAAAGCTCCTGCCCCATAAACATCTGTCCTGCTCCAGTCTGGAACAGGGAGCAGCATGGTGCCAGGATCATCAGAGAACTGAGGTGTGTGCTGGAATTCCATCCCCTCCCCATCCTGCAGCAGCCCTGCCTTTCCCTCCTCCAGCCTTGGTCTCCAGCACAGCCAGGGAGGCTCTTTGGGGCTCTGCACTTTTCCTGCAGCCCCCAAGGACAGCTGAGCTGTGCCTTTGGCACAGGCAGCCCTGCCCAGGCCAGGCCATGGGCAGCAATTCCTTGTGTGTGCCTGGCCTTGCTGTCAGCCCCGGCAGCGGCTGCGTGGCCCCTTTGTGCGGCGCTGGCCCAGCCATGGTGCCACAGGGCCTGTGCAGGCCCAGGGCAGGACAGGAGCATTGCGGGGGGAAGGGCCCCTCTGCCGTGGGGCCCACAGCAGCCTTGGGGCTCTGTGCCCCATGGCCTCCCTGCTGGGAAGCCTCTGCCAGCTCCTGCACAGCCCCTGGCACCTGTGGGCCTGCACAGACAGCCCTGCCCCGGGCTCTGCCGGGCTCTGGGCCAGCAGAGAGGCCGCGCAGGGCTGGCCATGGCCGGGAACAGGCCCTGAGCCCCGCAGGAGGATGGAGCTGGGCCACAGCCAAAGTGCCCACTGTGGGAAATGGATTGTAGAGAATTCTCAAAGAGTGATTGAAGGCTCACACACTGTGCATCTGTAGGCAAACCTTGAGATAAGAAATGCTCACTTAGAAATGCCATGGAATAGCACAAATATTATTGAGAGAGAAACGGAACGAGAAACAAGTTTCAAGGGATGGCCTTGCAAATAAGATGAGATACTCTGGAGAAATAGAACTATGAAAGGTGCATTGTAGTAGGACCCACGAAGGGGTGATTTTAGATGATTGGCTTTAGGGCATTTACAGCATTGTGTGGCAAAAGCTGATAGGCCAAGAAACACTTATAATGTATTGTAATTAGGAAATACTTGGCTTCTGATTGTGATGGTATGAATTGTAGCATCTGAACTGTCTCACCTTTCATTCGAGACGGAAAACGGTATAAAAGTTTTTAAAATGCATCTCAGTTGCCCCATCTCTGGGTCACAAGAGTGTATAATCCAACAAAATAGGACAAAAAACGCCCCTGCAATTTTTTAAGAATATAGTATATTCTGTTTGAATACACTTCTGAAATCTGTACAATTAACCACAGAAGAATTGAAGACTGGAAATGAAATGATTCCCAAGGGCTTTTCTTGTTAGAGTGCTGTGGAATGTTAATGAGCCTTTGACACTGAATTCCTGAACTGAAGAGCTGAAGACTGAACAAGCCTCTGGAGAGCTGAAATTCATCAGGGAACCTCCAAGTTGCTGAGGATCCATCCTCAGCAGAGCAGATTGAAGAGATTCGAGGGGTTTCCAGCTGCTCAAGAGCTGTGAGCTCACGTGCAGGCACAGGGGCTCCATGGTGGCATCTGAGGGGCCTCTGGGCTCCTGAAGATCTCTTTGGTCACACTCAGTCACAGGAGCTCTGTGGTGACATCCCAGGGCTCCTTAATCTTCCTCAGGGTCATGAGGTGACAGTCCCAGGGCTGCAGAGTGACAACAGAGGTGTCTGTACCCTGCCAAGGAGCCAATTTGTCCCAGGCAGTGGCAGGAGTCCAGTGGTGACATCCCTGTGCTCCTAAAGAACAGCGAGGTCAGCGACACTCACAGGGCCTCCAGGGGACATCCCAGGAGTGTCCAGGCTGCCAAAGAGCTGGGATGTCACAGACACTCCCAGGGGCTCCATGGGGACATCCCAGGAGTGTCCAGGCTGCCAAAGAGCTGGGATGTGTGTTTGGTTTGAAAAGACAGGTTTCTGCCAGGGAAACTTGGGTTTACCTTAGAATGGAGAATGTAAACCCCTCACCCCCCCGCCAAATTATAATTTTGCAATCAAGGGCTCTCAGGCAAAGATTTTGGGGATGGGAATAACAGTTCTTTACTAAGAATATTAACAATACAAATGTAATAGGAAACAAAACCACCCAACCAAACAAGCAAACAAAGAAATAAACAACAAAATTGGAAAACGCTGACAGAGTCAGAGCTACAGCCTGACACCTTGTGATTCAGGGTGCTGAAAGCAGTCCAAAAATAAGCCCTTCTGAGGTGGCAGACATGATTCTGTTGAAGTAGAGATGATCCTGTAGAAAAACAGGTCCAGGGGTGGTGAGGAGAGGTCTGGTGATGGTGAGGAGAGGGTCTGGGAATGGTGAGATGGAGTCTGGTATTGGTGAGATGAAGTCCGGTCTTCCTCCCAGGAAATCGAGTGAAAAACCAGCAGCTCTTGTGTCTGTGAGTCTCCGTTTATCCAGACAACAAAAACTGCCTGCCCCCTCCCCACCACCGCCCGCCCCCCACTGCCAGGGGATGTGATGTATCTCACAATAGAGTGATAGAAATGCAGATGCACCGCTCTGGAGGGGAAGGTACAGGATGGGAAGGTGCTAATGGCCTATTAAGATGAGGCATAGGGCCTTCAAACAAATGGAAAAAGAAAACACAAAACCCGGCTCCACAACCCAGGACACAAACTGTCTCAACTCAGTCATCTTGCCCATAGGAAAGAAAAGCACAATTATGTCCAATTATGTTTTTCAGTCACCATCACCTGGATGAGTTTGGTCACAGACTCCCTACCATTTGGCAGTATCCACAAAGGAATTGAAAGTGCATTTCATGCCATTGCAGAGATAATAGAAATGTTCCCCAGTGGTGGTCAAGGGCTGGTCACTGAGGGATGTCACCAGGCAGTGGCTGCCAAGAGTTCCCTGTACCATGGATTTGACATTTGACCCTCATTGTTCAGCCAAATTCCCACCCAGCCCATGTTCCATTTCTTCAGCCCAGCTCTCTCCAGTCTGGCTCTGAGGAGACCACAGCAGACCCTGTCACAGGCCTGGCTGAAGTCTGGGCGCACAACATCCCCTTCTTTTCCCTCCCACGTGGGTTCTGCAATCCCTGCCTTGTCCTGCCAGTGCCTGGAATGGCTGCAGGAGGATTTGCCACATCCCCTCCCGTGCTGAGCCTGACCAGGCTGGGACTCTCCCAGATCCCCTCCCTGCCCTGGTTGCAGACTGGCTCCATGTCTGCCTTTCCCAGGTTCCCAGGATCCTCTGGCATGGCTCTGCCCTTTCCAAGAGGTTTGAGAGAGCTCTCCCAGTGACACTGCCCAGCCTTCTAAACAGCCTTGACACCAAAGGCCTTTTCCACATCCCTCAGTTCCAGGTCAGTGCCCAGAACACAGCACAGCCCTGTCCAGCTCCTGGGGGTGGTTCAGAAGGGAGGCAGCTGTGATTTCTCCCCACACAACCCCACCCCAATTGTCCCCCTGGGCAGTCCTTGGCTGTGCTGGGCAGTTTCTCTGGAGCCTCCCTGCCCTGGATGTTTCTCTCTGCAGCCCTAAGCACAGCCCAGTAAAGAATTCAGGTGGTTTCCCAGAGGATTTCACTCTCAGAGTGAAGTGGCCTCAAGGCCCTGTTTGTGCCTCTGGGATTGTGCCAGCCCCGAGTGCTGCTGATGGTGTTTGTGCTCACTCTGCTTCATCTCCCCACACACACACACACAGGATGCACTGCTGAAATCTCCTCAGCACAGTGCAAACAGGCACTGCTGGCCTGGTCCCTTGGTGTCCCTCCATGCAGGGACAAACAACCTCCTGCAGGTGTGGGGAGAGGCCTGTGCTGGCCATGGTGGTTGCAGGGGCTGGTGTGGGACAATTGCCCTGGGGCACCTTCCCAGGCTGTCCCCAGAAGAGAGACACAGCCCAGGCCCTGCTCTGCTGCTCCCTCAGGTCCATGCCAGGAGCTCTGGCTGTGCCAGGACACTGCTGGGTGCCCTCCGGCACACTGCCCCTCTGCCCCTGGGCACTGGGCTTTGCTTTGCCAGGGCATTCCTGGAGCCCATTGCTGAGAGCAGCTGTGCAGGGAGAGCAAAGCCTTCCTGGGCTGCCCTCAGGAGATGATGCCCTTTGCTGCTGGAGCTGCTGTGCTGGAGCCCAGCTGTGTCCCAGCAGTGCCCATGGCCTGTCCCTGCCTGTGCTCACAGCACGCACACGCAGCAGGACAGTGACCAAACTGCCACAGCCCTGCAGCCTTCCAGCCACAGAAGGGCTGGGAAGGAGAGGCTGCAGTTGGGAAGAGCAGCTGTGGGAAGAGCCAGGGCCATTGTCCCTGGCTGTGCTGCTGGGCTGGGAGTCTCTGCCTTGCACCTCTGCTCACAGGCACTGGCCCTGCAGAGACAGAGAGGGGCTGAGGGAACATCTTGGGCACCCAGGGCAGAGCAGGACACTTTATTTGACAGAAATGCAGAATGATCAGGGCTCCTTAGTGTCTGTGCTTAACACAGGCACGGTAGATACTGATGTAGCAATACTGGGACTAATGGCATCGCTTTATGGAAAATGTTATCCAAGATAAGGAAAAGAAAAGAAAAAATTAATACACCAAATAGAATCACAAACAAGACACATGGCACAAAGCAGTCTGGGCCTGGAAGGAGTCCCATTCTGAATGCTGTGCAGAAACAAAGAGGCACCTGATTGTTTCTGAAAAGCACAGAGTGGTCATTTTACTCAGGACATCCTCCAGCTCCTGGTTCCTCAGGCTGTGGATGAGGGGGTTCAGTGTTGGAGGCAGCAGCCAGCACAGAAGTGACAGTGCCAGAGCCAGGGATGGGCACCAGGCTGGCACAGGTGACCTTGAGGCTCTGCAGGGCTCAGGCCCAGGGGCTGTGCCAGAGTCAGGGCTGAGCTGACACTCTGTGGGCTGGGGCAGAGCCCAGGCAGAAATGAGCCCTGAGCCAGCAGCTCTGCAGTGGTGGCCACCAGGCCCGGTGGCCAAGGGAGGCTTCTGGCCATGGCCTGGAAGCAGCTGCTGCTGCCCAGGGGTCTTTGGTGCCTCAGGCTCTCCCTGGCACAGCTCCCAGCACGGCACTCTGCACTTGTGCCCGAGCCCTTCCCTCTGCTGGGGCTGGCCTGGGGCTTTTCCTGCAGCAGGATCTGCCCTGGTCCTGGCACAGGAAAGGCAGTTCCTGCTGGAGCAGGAGGCTCTGCCTGCAATGGGCTCAAACAACTCCAACAAGGCCCTGTTTGCAAAGCCCCCAGTGGGAAATGAAGGAGGGGATCATGCTGCTTTGGGGGTGAAGAATGCTGAAAGCAGCCTGACTCCTCCATCCCAAAGTTCCACATGCTGAGAGGGACCTGAAGCTGTGGCAGAGCTGCTAAAATCCCCAGAGAAAGCAACAACCAAGTGACACCACTGAGAGCTTCTGCAGAGCTGCTGAGCTGGCCCAGCCTGGCCACATCTGACTGACAGGGCAGCACTTCAGACTAGAAAAGCCCCATCCCAAATTTTAACTGCAGCATCTCCTGACATTTCCCTCCTTCGGGGCAGGTGTGGAGATTCCTCCCTGGAGTGGGGACACCCCTCAATGTCACTGCCTGGGGCTGAGCTAAAGAGATTTGCCCACGGTCGTTGGTCTGGGGGAGTGACACCATCTCTGGTTAATAACTGCTTTTACTTTAATACAATTGCTTCAAAATTGCTTCCTAGACCACTGTCCTAAAATAGATGTTACAGCTCCTGTACTGTGGAGTAAATAATTCTGATTAAGACCTTTTTGTCTAATCATGATCATCATCAGTCATATCTATATGGACATAAATACTTCTGGTTTGCCATCCTTAATGTTGAGGGACAAAGTTGTAGAAAGGTTCAATTCCACCTGTATAATCCTTTAGGCATAAATCCTTGACAAAATCTGGGGCTGGGATTGGATCCAGGCATTCCCAAGATCCTCTCCCAGAAGGAGTTTAGAAAGCCTGGGGGTCCTGGTTTGGGTCCTTTGTGAACCTCGTGACCCAACAGGAGCTTCTCTAATAAACTTTTCCTGAAGCTGCCACTCTGCCAATGACAGGAACCCCTGTGAGTGTCTGTGACATCCCAGCTCTTTGGCAGCCTGGACACTCCTGGGATGTCCCCATGGAGCCCCTGGGAGTGTCGATGACCTCGCTGTTCTTCAGGAGCACAGGGATGTCACCACTGGACTCCTGCCACTGCCTGGGACAAATTGGCTCCTTGGCAGGGTACAGACACCTCTGTTGTCACTCTGCAGCCCTGGGACTGTCACCTCATGTCCCTTAGGAAGATTGAGGACCCCTGGGATGTCACCACAGAGCCCCTGTGACTGAGTGTGACCAAAGAGATCTTCAGGAGCCCAGAGACCCCTCAGATGCCACCATGGAGCCCCTGTGCCTGCACGTGAGCTCACAGCTCTTGAGCAGCTGGAAACCCCTGGAATCTCTTCCATCTGCTCTGTTGAGGATGGATCCTCAGCAACTTGGAGGTTCCCTGATGAATTTTATCTCTCCAGAGGCTTGTTCAGTCTTCAGCTCTTCAGTTCAGGAATTCATGCCAAAGGCTCATTAACATTCCAAAGCACTCTAACAAGAAAAGCCCCTGGGAATAATTTCATTTCAACTCTTCAATTCTTCTGTGGTTAATCGTACATATTTCAGAAGTGTATTCAGAGGATATGCTATATTTTTTTAAAAATGCGGGGGGGGGGGTTTGCCTATTTTGTCAGATTATACCCTTTTGTGACCCAGAGATGGAGCAACTGAGAGGCATTTTAAAATCTTTTATTCCGTTTTCAGTCTCGTGTGAAGGGTGAGACAGTACAGATGTTACAATTCATGCCATCACAATCAGAAGCCAACAGTTTCCTAATTACAATACATCATAAGTGTTTCTTGGCCTCTCAGCTTTTGCCACACAATGCTGTTAATGCCCTAAAGCAAATCATCTAAAATCACCCCTCCTGGGCCCTGCTACAATGCACCTTGCATAGTTCTATTTCTCCAAAGTATCTCATCTTATTTGCAAAGCCATCCCTTGAAACTCGGTTCTAGTTCTATTTCTCTCTCAACAATGTCTGTCCTGTTCCATGGCATTTCTAAGTCAGCATTTCTTATCTCAAGGTTTGCCTACAGATACACATTATATAAACATGATGTAAGCCTTCTGTCAGGCTTTGAGAATTCTCTACAAATCCATTTCCCATAATTCTCCCTCTCTCTTGAATGGAAAGACTTCTTTGATGGCCTTGTTCGTTGTTTACCATGCACAATGAAGTACACAAGGCACTATCACAAACATTGTCATTATAACAATCAACGCCTATAAACCTGTTTTGCAAAGCTCCTTTAGCCAAGGTGCAAAGCTCCATCACTCAAACAAGTCATCCAACCATGATCCATTCTCTAATTTGATTTGGCAAATCTCTCGGGTTTTAAAGTTGTTTGGGGATGGATTCTGAATAGTCAAAGAACATGATCATTGAGAACTGTTTAAAAAATGCCCATCCTATTCCATGGCATTTCTAAATCAGCATTTCTTATCTCAAGGTTTGCTACAGATGCACAGTATGTGAACCTTCAGTCAGGCTTTGAGAATTCTCTACAATCCATTTCCCACAGTGGGGCACTTTGGCTGTGGCCCAGCTCCATCCTCCTGCGGGGCTCAGGGCCTGTTCCCGGCCATGGCCAGCCCTGCGCGGCCTCTCTGCTGGCCCAGAGCCCGGCAGAGCCCGGGGCAGGGCTGTCTGTGCAGGCCCACAGGTGCCAGGGGCTGTGCAGGAGCTGGCAGAGGCTGCCCAGCAGGGAGGCCATGGGGCACAGAGCCCCAAGGCTGCTGTGGGCCCCACGGCAGAGGGGCCCTTCCCCCCGCAATGCTCCTGTCCTGCCCTGGGCCTGCACAGGCCCTGTGGCACCATGGCTGGGCCAGCGCCGCACAAAGGGGCCACGCAGCCGCTGCCGGGGCTGACAGCAAGGCCAGGCACACACAAGGAACTGCTGCCCATGGCCTGGCCTGGGCAGGGCTGCCTGTGCCAAAGGCACAGCTCAGCTGCCCTTGGGGGCTGCAGGAAAAGTGTGGAGCCCCAAGAGCCTCCCTGGCTGTGCTGGAGACCAAGGCTGGAGGAGGGAAAGGCAGGGCTGCTGCGGGATGGGGAGGGGATGGAATTCCAGCAGACAGTGATGTGTGGCTTAGGAAGGCTTGAAGAGAAGAGAAACTTCATAAGCCTCAAACCAGGGGATGTTACCAGATGAAACACCATCTCTACCTTGTGAGCACACAGAAAGCTTGTTCTTCACAACCCACTCACCCATGGAACTGCACAATGCCCATTGGGTAAGATGGAGAATTTGAAAGTGACCAGCTGCAGCTGTGCCAACTTTTATCAGTCCATCAGGCAGTCAGGTGTGCCTCTGGCATCACCAACCACCAGAGACCACCAAAGAGACCCCCAGGAAGAAAAACACTTCTGTAAAGGGGAGGGAAAATATGTTAATGATTTGAGGGAAATTATTATTATATGTATGTTCTGTGACAATCACTGAATATGTATGTAAAATACAGTCTGTAAGCAGGAACATTCCTGTACTCAGCATGCACAGCTTTGGGAGAAGCTATTCCCCCTTGTGCATCTGCCTGAATAAGGAATACTTCTTACTTTTCCCCTGGTTTGAAGCTGTTTCTTTTATTTTTCCCCATTTTTGGTAGCATTGTCACAATGGACCATCACTTCCATGGTGCCCCATCATGTGGCAATGGTCGTCTTGGTTCCATGGAGCCCCAAAGTGACACAATGGCCCCTTGGTCCCATGAGACCCTGTAGTGTCATCATGATCTCCTTGGCTCTGCAGTGTCACTGTTGGACTCCTGGTTACATGAGACCCCAAAGTGCCACAATGGATCCTTGTTTCCATAAGGTCTGATTGTGTCACCATATTCTCCTCAGTTCAATCAGGCCCCAGAGTGTCTCAATGGTCTGCTTGGCTCTGCAGTTTTAAAATGGCCCTTGGTTCCATGAGGCCCTGCAGTACTGACGATTGATAGAGATACAGGAAGACTGATTCAGTGATCAGAATTCGATGTTACTCAGATTTTCCAAAAGCTTATATCCCATTTCAGGAAGGTTAATAATTTTCCACTACAATAATCTGGTTAAAGATCATACAGACAACTTAGACATTTTACAACATCTTCTGCTTGCAGTGTTTGATTGAATCTCCTCTCTTCCCGTAAGCAAGTTTAATCCCATCTTCTGTAATCTTCAGAGTTCTGTTGGTTCCTGCCATGGCATCTTGGTTATCAAACCAGCTATGCTAATTAAGTCTGTTTACTCTCTGTCCTGTGTATTCCCCCATGTGACTAACTGAATAAAGGTGATATTCTGTTTGTTTTAGCACCTGAGTTAGGTGTTAGGAGACCTCTTCTAGTTTTGTTTGGTGTGGAAAGATCCCCATGATGGTTTAGAGGCAGATGAGGGACTTTGGGACCATCTCTTAGAGGTGGTCACTGGGGTGTAGTCACTGGGGTTGTGAGTGGGGTTGTTCATTGAGTTGGACAGAGCGGAGTGGTCAGTGGGGGGGTCAGTGAGGAGTCATCGTCAGTGGGTGTGCACAGTGGGTGTGGTCACTGCGTGTGGTCACTGGGTGTGGTCAAGTGAGGGATGGTCAATGAGGGTAGGCAGTGGGTGGGCTCAATGGGTGTGGTCATTGGGTTGTCCTTGTGGTGGGCAGTGGGTGTGGTCAGTGGGTATAATCAGGTGGATGGTCTTTGGGGTGTGGGCAGTGGTGTAGGAAGTGGCTGTTATCAGTGGGGAGTGGTCATTGGGTTGGTCAGTGGGTGTGGTGAGTGAGGTGTTGTCAGTGGGGGTAGTTAGTGGGTGTGCTCATTGGGGTGGTCATTTGGGTGGTCAGTGAGTGTGGTCAATGGGTGCAGTCATAGGATTGGTCAGTGGTTATGGTCAGTGGGGAGTGGTCAGTCGGGTGGGTGAGGTCATTAGGGTGTGGTCACTTGAGGGTGGGTGTGGTCACTGTGGTTTGTGTGGTCAGTATGGCTGTGCAGTCATTGGGATAGGAGTGGTCAGTGTGAGGGATGTGATCAATGGAGCAGGTGTGGCCATTTTAGGGTGTTGTCAAAGGGGTGGGTGAGGCCATTTTGATGGGTCTGGTCCATTGGGTGTGGTCAGTGGGGTGGGTGTGGTCAGTGGAGGAGTGGTCAATCAGGGGGATGTGGTCACTGAGGTGGGTGTGATCAATGCAGTGGTCAGTGGATGGGTGTGGTCACTGCAGGGGGTGCATTCCATCAGAATCCATTGTGACACAGTTTCCTCCCAGGCCCCGTCAGGCCGTGCTGTGCAATGATGGAGCCTTGTTTCTACAAGGCCTGGCCATGGCCCAGGGGCACCTGTGTCCCAAGGGGCCCCACTTGGTGAAAGTGGAGCATTGCTCCCTTGGGATTCCAGGGTGTTCCAGTGGTGTCCTGGGTTCCATGAGGACCCTCTTTGTAACAACTGAGGCTTGCTTCCTCATGCCTGAGAAATGAACATAAAAGCAGCTCCCTTTGGACCCATGGAGATCTTTCCACACAAAACAAAACTGTAAGAGATCTCCTAACACCTAACTCAGGTGGTAAAACAAACAAAATGCCACCTTTATTCAGTTAGTCACATGCCTCTTTGACAGATCCAAGGATTCTTGGATTGTCTGTCTCTTTCCGGCTCCCAGGTCAGGGTAAATAAAACTCAGGAGACATTGTTTTTGAAGTCTCACTTTGAAATTTATCATCCTTATCTATTACAAACTCATGAGATGTGAGCTGTCTCTAACAGGTTGAGAAAGTGAGCTAAAATGCTGTCTATTCAAGGCTATTTAAGTCTCAATTATCCAATAATCAGTTGACATCTGTTTGGGGGGGTTGTCGCAACCGACACAAGAACTCACACACACCTTGCGATGTCCGAGGCGGAAAGAAGAAGGACTTTATTTACAGAATCAGCATTTATCGAATTCTAGCAATGATTATGGATTGGAGGAAGAAAATCTTCTTCTCCAACCACACTGGACTATGCAGCAGTCCGTCAACAGTCTCCTCCTTTATGAAAAGAATGTAAACATCTCTAGATTTCACCATAACAAATGTCTTGTTTATATGAAAGTGTATCTGACTCCAAAGACACAGAAGGCTAAAACAAGACTTTTACAAACTCCTTAAAGGAGACAGACGAGAACGGCAAAAACCTAGGCAACAGGGGGTGAATTGGGTAAATCCTTGTTTATTGCTGCTGTTTTGGTGAGCTGCCTTTTTCTGCGTTTCAAATGTGAGCGTGTGAGTGTGTGTGAAGTGAGCTTTGGTCTTTCTACAACAGTTTTGCTGGTTATTGTGTATTTTTGAGGCAAGGCTACCATTTTGTGTTAAAAGTTACAATTGCAACAGGTTTATAGCTCTCTAGTTCATTTATGATGTAACACTGGCATCTTGTGTCAAAAGTTATATTTGCAGTAAGTTGGGAATTTTTGTGTTAAAACGAGCTGTTTGTCCTCAGTGAATTGATAAAGGTGGACAGAGAAGGTCAGGCTCAAGCCACAAGAGCCTGGCAATCCAGGGAAGCACTCTCTAGATGGTTTGAGCTTGAATCCAATGAATTGTTGAATTTAGGAGTGGACTGGGTTAATGTTGAATGAAAGAATAGAAGGACAGAGAGGATGTTTTTAGAAGGACTGTATTTGACTCAAGTGAATACTCATTTGGCTTTTGACTGGGAACTACCCCCAGTTGAGGATAATCTCAGAAACCCACGGCAGTGGGGATGAATAGGGGTGACCCCTTGCATTGTGTGTGGGCTGACAATTTTTCATTGGGAACCAGGATGGCATCCAAGTTGGGTCCTTCTCCACTGTAGAGGAGTGCAAAAGGAGATGGTCTTGTATATCCCACAGAAGAAGACCTAGATGCCCCAAGTGTATCCCAGAGCTCCTGAGATACTGTAATTGGGAAGTAGCACATGATCAGTGTCAGACAGTGAGTCTAGTCTGTGGGAAAGATCTGGAGCCCCAGGATTTGGATATGTTTGAAAAAGACTGGGAACTGTGCCAGCGGGGTAAAGCAATTTAGGAGATCCTACTTGTGGTTTATTTTAGCTTTTTGATATTTCAGAAGCGGCTAGTTGCTTGAGCTAGTGGGGAAGGGGAGTTTTTAAATAGCCTAGAGGAAAAGGTGGAGATAATTAGAACTGAGTGTTCCTAGTATATTTTCATACCCTGAGATTGCTAGGTCAAGACAAAGAGATAAAATAATGAAGTGCCAGGGAAGAGAAAGACAATGGGTACTGGCCAGAGCAACGACATTTCTAGAGCCAGTCCTTTGGGCTGTATTTTGGCACACTGGAGAGAACTAGGGGGATATAGGGGGATTGAGAATAAAAGAAATCTTGTGAAATTTTGTACATAGTGATGGCCACTTCATAAATTGGGAGAAGGCTGTCGGTGGCCACCCACTGGCTCTTTGGATTATGATACCTTATTGCAGCTGTTGTGATTTTTAAGAAGGGAGGAAAAATGGGAGGAGGTGACCTATGCTGATATGCCCTTCTCTCTCTGAAACCATCCGGAATGGCAGAGAAGTTGTGGGATTAGACCTCCCTCTGACCCCTTTGTACCAGCTTTGGAAAAAGACATCAAGGCTAACAGAGGGAAACCCAGGCAATGCTGTGATGCCTGCTCTATAGACCAGAGGTGCACACAGCCTGATAAAATCCATCATGCAGGAAAGCAAGAACAGGAGTGAGCAGAACTGCTCAGACCACCTCAAAGGGCAGGGTAGATGAAGAGAAGAAACGGGTTTAAGAGGATCATCACACTTAACCCCCACCTCAGTTCCCCTAGGAAAGGAAAAGACTGAGCAGCCTATTCCCTCACCTGCCAAACCACCACACCCATGTAGCAGTGATAGTGATGATGAGTTGTGTTTCCCCCATAGCCCACCTCCCCAAAGTAGTCCCATAGCAACCCAAACTAGAAGCCAAACAAAAGGGGTGATGCAAGCACCCTTACGAGAGGCAGTGGGATCAGAGGGAATGAGGATGTCAGTTAAAGTGCCCTTTTCTACAGTCCATTTAGAGGCATGGGTGTGGAGTCTCTTGTACCCCTCCCAGGTGTGGCAGGGGCTTCCCCCATGGTTCCCTGCAGACATTGTGTGGTCTTCTCCCTGGGTTTCTCACACCCATCACCCCCCATGGTATCCCCTGTCCCTGTTGTCCCATTGGCTCTGGCGGTCTGGTGTCCAGTTTCTGTCTTCCCTGTGGTCAGTTGCTCCCTGCCCTACCCCCTGTGCTGCCCACAAACCTGGGACACTGTATAGCTGAGAAAAACCACATGAACCCTCTCTTTGTGCTCATCCCCCTCCCTGGCCTGGGGTGGGGGAAATAAAATGGATTCTTGAGCTTAACAAAGAGACTTGTCCCATCTGTTTCCCTGCTGGCAGCTGAACCTCCCTGGACACGATGATCACTGCTGCCACACGCTGCTACAAATGGTGGAGAATTGTGAGCAACCAGTGAGGACAGCACGACCAGCACCCCGTAAGTCATCCCCTGCAGGACCCCCATCTTAAAAAGAAAGACTCAAGAGTACCATGGCTGGAGACCAGGCTGAGCATGACCTTAAAAACATGGGGATAAAAGGCTTACAGGGAGGGAAATACCCAGTAAGGGGACTGGCTTACTGGGACCGAGAGATGAGACTGACATCTACCATCACAAGTCTTCTCATTCTTCATGGGAGGGGGTTTTTAAGAGCTACAAGCAGCTGGTCTGCCTGCAAAAAGGATCATGCTGGGACTCTCACCAACTCTCCTGACACGTTTGCTGCAGCTTATGGACAATAAAGCCCTGGTGGCTACTTATGGACGATTATGGACGATTGCATGCAAAGTGTCAGTGCCCTAGATCAGTGCTCCTCCCTCCTGTGAAACCTCACGTTTCTCAGTTTCTGTGAAGCTGCCTCTTTCCTTACCCTTTGTTCCTAAGAGTGCAGCAAGGAGTGAAAACTGCCAGGATGCCATGGAGCTGGACCCTCTCTCTGTCACCCCGTGCCCCTCTCCAGCCCTATCCCCCTTTCCCTGAAGGCAGGACAAGGTCAGAAACTGTAATAAATTACCATCAGTAATTGTTCACTAAACCATGCTACGGGAAGCACCTTGTGATCTCATCAAGACTATTTCTTCAAACATCCAGCAAAGTAAACAAAAGATAAGCAGAACTAAAATCTGAGTTACCAGTTTTTGCAGGGTTCAGCTACAAGACTCCATTCTCACGACCACCACTACTGGGAAGCGATAAAGACTCCTCCAGCAATACTTTGCACAAACACAAAAAACCCAGAAAAGATATACGTGTCACAGGAAGCTGCAAAGTATAAAAAGCAGAGACTCTCGGGTGGTAGGGCGTGAGCCTGCTGGGACAGGAGATCCCCTGGCCACCCAGCGCTGTTTTGCTTACTGTTGCTTGCTTAATACATTCCAATATTATTTTAATTGGGCTTGTGTCCAGTCAGTTATTGGGACATACATATAACAGAAACCATCCAGAAGTGATGTGGGTGCCCTAGCGTCCTCCCACTGTCCTGTGCCCTCCTTCTCCCCCCTGTCTTTCCATATCCCCCGTTCCCTGCCCGGGAAGGCAGTGGCCGCCACATCCCAGGCACTCCTTCTAAAAATGGCACTGACCATGTGGTTTTGAGATCCCCTCTTTCCCACCAGTCCATCCTTTCCAGTCCTGTACCTGCCCTTTCCCCCCACCCACCTCCCCCCTTCCTGCTGTGCCTGCAGCTGCCCCCACCCCAGGCCCACCTGGCAGAGGTGGTGTGGCAGAGCTGGGCAGCCCCGAGGGAGAGCCAGGCCCTGCCCTGCCAGCTCCACCACTGCTGCTTTCACCCTTCCTTGCTTCACAGTCATCGTCATCAACCCAACAGAGAACACCTGCAACACCAGTACCAGACCCGAGACCAAACACTAAGAACTGTGCCCCTTGTGAAGAGGAGATGAAGGAACTGCACCCCTTCTGCTGAAAAGATCAAAAGCCAAGAAGATTGAACTATTAGTTCATGAAGTGAAAATGTATGAATTTAATTCAGTATCATCATTTATGTTACTGTATTCTGTAACTAAGTCTCAAATGCCTTTCTATTGCTTCTTAATTCAGCTTAATAATGTTCATTTCAGTTTTGTCAACCATTAAGTCATATTCCTGAGAATCCCCTTGTTATAACCAATTCAAAAACAGAGGAGTTGTGGAGTCGCTTGTACCATTAAAGGAATTTCCAGCTGCCTTTCCCTGGAAAAGCGACCCCTCCCAGATGTCACAAAGGCTTCTCCTCCAGAGTTCCCTGCAAACATTGTGTAATCTTCTCCCTGGGTTTCTCAAGCCCATCACCCCCCATGGTATCCCCTTTCCCTATTTCCCCATTGGCTATGGGGGCCTGGTGTCCAGTTTCTGTCTTCCCTATGGTCAGTTGCCCCCTGCCCTACCCCCTGTACCACCCAGCAACCTGAGACACGATATAACTGAGAAAAACCACATGATCAACCCTCTTCATGCTCACCCCCTCCCTGGTTCAGTGTGCGGGGAATAAAAATGGATTCTCGAGCTTAAGAAAGAGACTTGTCTCGTTTGCTTCCCTGCCAGCGGCTGAACCTCCCTGGACACGATGATCACTGCTGCCACACGCTGTTACACACCATGACCTTGTGTGTACAGGAACAGGAGATACCCTGGAATTCCTTCAGGAATGTGGGATACCCCAGAAGCCACACAGGATCAGGGTCTCACTCGGCCTCATCATCCTCAGCTTTCAGCAGGGGCAGCTCCCACCTCTGCCCCGGGGCAGCAGCAGGGACAGCAGCCGAGGGAAGGGCTGGGGCTGGGCCAGGCCAGGGCTGGGCTGCACAGCAGCAAAAGCTTCTTCCCCCACAGGGGGCTCAGACACTGCCCAGGCTCCCCAGGGAATGGGCACAGCCCTGAGGCTGCTGCAGCTCCAGGAGCCTTTGGACACCGCTCCCAGGGATGCCCAGGCTGGGATTGTTGGGCTGTCTGTGCAGGGCCGGGCCTTGGACTCCATGATCCCGGTGGGTCCCTCCCAGCTCAGCCCATTCTGCAATTCTCACCCTTTGGCTCAGCCTTTCTGTCCCCAGCAGGAGCTGGCAGAGCTGCTGGGCTGGGGCAGGAGCAGGGCAGCCCCAGCGTTCCCCTCTCTGTGACACCACAGCAGTGACAGCCCCAACATTCCATGCCTGGAGACGCTCCAAGGGAAGTGTCCAGAGCCGTGTCCAGTCAACAGAACTGCCCGGCCACTGACCCTGAGTGACCATGGCCCTGCCAGCTCGGAGGCACCGCTGGGGCAGCTGCACCTCAGCCCTGTGATAAATGAATGATTTTGTGCTAACTAAATTGTAACTATATCAGTATTTTAGAAAAAGACAAATGATATGTGATTAGTGTCAGAAAACTGATATTTGCAGATATTTATGAAAACTATAGTATGTAGGATGCAATTTGAGATAAGTAAAACCCCAAAACTGAAAAAGTCTAGGGATAATTGGAAGATTGGCCTCGAGATGGACAATTGGGATGGTTCCAGGTAGAGAATTAAAGTTGTGTTTTTATTTAAGGCTTAGTTTTGGAATATGATGTTGGCTGCCATAACACAAGGCTTGGGGTGCATGCACACCTGTAAGGTTATCCAGAGGAAAATGAGGAAAAGTGTGAGCCTTCATCCAGAAGACCACCAAGAGAAGACAGAAGAGCCCCTAAAAACAAGGAAAGCATGCACCATGAAGTACAGTGACATAGATTTTAGAATTGGAAATAGGAGGAAACTGAGGGGAAATATTGATGAATATGTCCTGGGGATCAATATCACCTGGAGATTGCGGATACCAATCTATAAACAGGAAAATAAAGCTAAAGAACACACCCCCCCCCGTCCCCCGATTTTTTTTAAAAAATATAGTATATTCTCTTTGAATACACTTCTGAAATCTGTACAATTCACCACAGAAGAATTGAAGACTTGAAATTAAATTTTTCCCAGGGGCTTTTCTTGTTAGAGTGCTTTGGAATGTTAATGAGCTTTTGGCACTGAATTCCTGAACTGAAGAGCTGAAGACTGAACAAGCCTCTGGGGAGCTAAAATTCATCAGGGAACCTCCAAGATGCTGAGGATCCATCCTCAGCAGAGCAGATTGAAGAGATTCCAGGGGTTTCCAGCTGCTCAAGAGCTGTGAGCTCACATGCAGGCACAGGGGCTCCATGGTGGCATCTGAGGGGTCTCTGGGCTCCTGAAGATCTCTTTGGTCACACTCAGTCACAGGGGCTCTGCGGTGACATCCCAGGGCTCCTTAATCTTCCTAAGGGTCATGATGTGACAGTCCCAGGGCTGCAGAGTGACAACAGAGGTGTCTGTACCCTGCCAAGGAGCCAATTTGTCCCAGGCAGTGGCAGGAGTCCAGTGGTGACATCCCTGTGCTCCTAAAGAACAGCAAGGTCAGCGACACTCCCAGGGGCTCCATGGGGACATCCCAGGAGTGTCCAGGCTGCCAAAGAGCTGGGATGTCACAGACACTCACAGGGGTTCCTGTCATGGGCAGAGTGGCAGCTTCAGGCAAAGTTTATTCGAGAAGCTCCTGTGGGGTCACGAGGTTCACAAAGAACCCAAACCAGGACCCCCAGGCTTTCTAAACTCCTGTGAGAGGATCTTGGGAATGCCTGGTTCCAATCCGAGTCCCAGACTTTCTCAAGGATTTATGCCTAAAGGATTATACAGGCGGAATTGAACGTTTGTACAACTTTGTCCCACAATATTAAGGAAGGCAAACCAGAAGTATTTATGTACATATAGATATGACTGATTATGATCATGATTAGACAAAAAGGTCTTAATCAGAATGACTTACTTCACAGTATAGGAGCTGTAACATGTATTTTAATATAGTGCCCTAGGAAGCAATTTTGAAGGAATTGTATTAAAGCAAAAGCAGTTATTAACCAGAGATGGGTGTCACTCCTCCAGACCAACGACCGTGGGCAAATCTCTTTAGCTCAGCCTCAGGCAGTGACCTTGAGGGGTGTCCCCACTCCAGGGAGGAATCTCCACACCCCTCCAAGAAGGGAAATGTCAGGAGATGCAGCAGTTAAAATTTGGGATGGGGCTTTTCTAGTCTGAAGTGCTGCCCTGTCAGTCAGATGTGCCCAGGCTGGGCCAGCTCAGCAGCTCTGCAGAAGCTCTCAGTGGTGTCACTGGGTTGTTGCTTTCTCTGGGGATTTTGGCAGCTCTGCCACAGCTTCAGCTCCCTCTCAGCATGTGGAACTTTGGCATGGAGGAGTCAGGCTGCTTTCAGCATTCTTCACCCCCAAAGCAGCATGATCCCCTTCTTCATTTCCCACTGGGGGCTTTGCAAACAGGGCCTTGTTGGAGCTGTTTGAGCCCATTGCAGACAGAGCCTCCTGCTCCAGCAGGAACTGCCTTTCCTGTGCCAGGACCAGGGCAGGTCCTGCTGCAGGAAAAGCCCCAGGCCAGCCCCAGCAGAGGGAAGGGCTCGGGCACAAGTGCAGGGTGCGGTGCTGGGAGCTGTGCCAGGGAGAGCCTGAGGCACCAAAGGCCCCTGGGCAGCAGCAGCTGCTTCCAGGCCATGGCCAGAAGCCTCCCTGGGCCACCGGGCCTGGTGGCCACTGTTATAAATGGGCCAGGAGACCAGCTCCTTTGAAAAAGCCTTTATTAGAAATCAGCTCTGGGTAGGGGGCCCGAGGGGCTGCGCACGCCGCCGCTGCTCCCTGAAGACACCACGGAGGAGGAGGTACAGTCGAATCTGCTGCTGCTGCTGCTGCTGCAGAGTCGGGATTCCTTCCTCACGGGGGTTCCAATGGAATCACTTTGGCTCGTGTGGTCTAGGGGGGTCACCTCTCTCCAGTTTCTTTTAGGTCATGGCGAGAAAGTAACAAAAGAATGCCTGCTGCCTGCATCTAGCTGGGCGTGTGCCTCGCACAGTTTTGTCTTTCTTAGGGCCAGTTTTTGTGTTGGCTCGCTGTCTCAGGGGTTTTTTTAGCTCCAACTGGACTCTCGGCTGCAGCCAGGCACCATGGGAGTTCCTTTCATCTCCATATTGGGCGGAGCCCACAGCTCGACGGGCAGGCAGGCAGGGAGCAGCAAGAAACAGCAGGGGGGAGCGACAAGGCGGCGGCGTGCTTTCGTCAGGAGAGGGGAACGCCCAGGATTTAGGGAGAAAGGGTACAGAACTTGGACATAACGAACAGAAATTCAGGGTACAGATTCCACATGAACAGTTTAAAACAGGCAAGTAACAGTGCAACTTTAATTTTACAGCAAAACAGTGTAACAGCACAACTCGGGAGTGCATAACCTGGGGGTAATTTCTTTCAATCCCCCCTCTATTTCTTTGATCGGGCTTTAGCCCGCATCAATTGGCCATGTCTGATTCAAGGGAATAAATTTGTTTTAATTCTTGGTATTGGTCATAAATTCTTTTTGCTGTGCTCAGTTCTTCTTGGGGTTGTAATCTAATTGTATTTGTAGGTTTCTGAATCTTTACTTTAGGGATTTGGAGACTAGCTGGAACAGTAGTGGCTACAGTTCGAATTAGACAGGGAAGTATGCAGGGGAGAAGTAGGAGACTGACAAAGGCACTTATTGCAATGAACACTACTTTTTCCCACCAGGTCCCTTCAAAGGACCAGAAGTTGTCCCACCAGTCTATATTAATTAAGGGCTTCCATTCTTGGGTACTTACATATGCAATTTTTTGTATTCTTTTGGAAATATTTTTTATTACTTTACTTTCATAATCGACTGCTAGTTTGATTTGATGAACTACTGCTCTTGTCTGCGCCAATTGGTTACTGATATGATCAAGGGCAAGGGCTGTTTTGTTTGATAGCCTGATAATTTTATTCAACATGTAAATTGGAGTTCGGCACCTCCATGATCTATCTTGTGTCCAAGTTGCTGGCTTATATGTTTTCACTATTCTTTTTGGTGTCTGTATTTTACTTTTCCATGTTTGTGTGCTGCCCCTCCTCCCCTTTTGGTATTTTCTTTTTATCAGGTCTGCTACTCCCTCTGTATTTCTTAACTTTTTAAAACAGAACCACTCTCTGATAGGGCACTCCCCAGTCAGGCACTGCTTAAATGTGGCAGCATTTTTTGCAATCCAATATTGTTTTTTCTCTTTTTGACAGGTGGATAATTGGGTCATGTCAAAACATGTGGGATTCACATGGGTGTGAACTCTCATAAGGGATTGTAGATTCTCCCCATCACAAACTGAATGACAGCATTCGGAGTAAGCCCCATCTGCAAACTTGGTTATCAATAGGACTACTATCAGTCCCTCCAAGAGTCCAGTATGAACCATTCTATTTGTGGATCCTTTGGTCTCACCTGGCCTTGCCTCTTGGGTCAGGGGGTTCTTTCTCCTTATCATATCAGTAGGACTACTATTAGTCCCTCCAAGAGTCCAGTATGAACCTGCCCCCATCTCGCTCTGAGGGTTCTCTTTGGTCTCACCTGGTCTTGCCTCTTGGGTCGGGGAGTTCTTAGGCTGGATTTGTGGAGTTCTCCCTTGTTTATTCCCACCTTCCACCTTTTTCTTAGTTTTAGTTAGCTCCCTTTGGGTGTGCCCTATGAGAGATTTAATTTTTAAATTAAGAATTACTGCTACTTATTACTTTTACATTAACACATTGTGACTCATTATAACAAGTTATAACATCGGATTTAACCATTATTTTACACTTTTATATTAACACTTTTTAACCTCTTGTAACAATGTGGATTTTTAACAATGGTAACGACAGCTTGTAATAACTGTTATTGTCCCTTATTGGCTTTAACTGGTTTTTGGTTGTTTCCTGAGAGTTACTTTGAGGGTGTCTGGATCTCGAGTGGCAGTCCACTCAGAGGGAACTCTTGTTGGGGTTGCAGGGTCAGAGGGATCTGACCCCTTGTTGGGGTCAGAGGGATCACTCGGGGGTGGTAATGGTCCTTTCACTCTAGTGATGTGGGTCCAGCCCTTTTCCTGGGTTCGCACTGCAGTATGAGTAGTGAGCAGAACTTGGAACGGGCCTTCAAATTTAGGGGTTAGTGGGGTGGTATTCCAGGACTTAATTAAAACCCAGTCTCCTGGTTTTATTTGATGCATGTCAGTGTCCAAGGGAGAGGTTTGAGGAAGATACCCTCTTCTTTTAAGATCTGCCAATGTCTTTCCAATTGTTTTTACATATTCTTGGGTAGCGTCCTCTCCTTCTAAATAATCCCCAGTGCTATAGGGGGTCAGTAAGAAGGGGAGTCCAAACATCATCTCATATGGTGAAGCCCCTATGTCAGATCTAGGTCGGACCCGGATTCGCAGAAGGGCCAGGGGCAGACACTTGAGCCAATTCATTCCCGTTTCGGTTATCAATTTAGTTAATACGTTTTTAAGGGTTTTATTCATCCTCTCAACTCTCCCTGAACTTTGGGGATGCCAGGGTGTATGCAACCGCCACCTGATTCCTAAGGCTTTAATGACATCATGTAGAATTTTGGCTACAAAATGAGGACCTCGGTCTGAATCAATATTATTCACTAGCCCATACTGGGGGATGATGTGTTCTAATAATACCTTTATTACCACTTGTGCCGTCTCCTCCCCAGCAGGAAAGGCTTTCACCCAATGGGCCAAACAATCAACCATAACAAGTAGATACCTGCAACCCTGTACTGAAGGCACCTCAGCAAAATCCACCTGTACATTTTGAAAGAGTCCCAATGCCATCCGTCTTCCTCCTGGGGCACTCCCCCCCATCGTTTTCTGATTTACCTTTTGGCATATAAGGCATCCTTCAGTTACTGCTTTGGCCAGACCATGTACTCCAATACATAAATATTCTCTTAAAAAAATGATCACATAACCCTTGGGTGCCCCAGTGGGTCAGGCTCTGTATTCCTGTTAGCATTTTTCAAGCTAGGGCTTTATTTAAAAACTTTTATCTATCTGGGGTTAAGCATTCCCCTTGCTTCCCTTGGTACAACCCTAACTTCTTTATTTCTCTCAACTCATGTTCATCACGTATTGGTTCTCTTCTTTTGTCAGCTGGCAGGATGTTGGATGGCAGTCCACTTGGGGAGACTCGTGGGGGATTTTTCTGGGTTTTGTCCATAGTTAGGAGGAGGTGATACTGGTCCTTTTACACGGGAAACGTCAGTCCACTCTTTTTCTTGGGTCCAAACAGCAGCATGGGTTACTAATTTCTAGCTTTTTCCTGATATCAGGCCAGGATCCAGCAAGGAACCGCACCTTTAACAGCACCTGGTCCTCGGGACTGTCGGGATCCACGTAACCAAAAATCTCCTCCCCTGCTTAACTAGGTGGCTGGGGTCCCATTCCCCCTGGGTCCCATCAAAGGCCAGCCTGGTGCTGCCACCCCGGGGAACAGACCCTCCAATGCCCCTCACCACCAGGGTTCCACAGTCTCCCACATTCTGCCCTTCCCCTTTTCCACCTGGATCCCACCCTGGATCCGCCCGCGGGAGCCCGTCCCCTGCCCAGGGCCCAAACCTGCTCCCCTGTTCCCAGACTCGCATCCCCGCGACATGGACCATGGCCATCTCCTTGGGGCTGAACAAGGCACCCAAAATAGAGTTCATCTCACTCCAGGTGCAAACATTAGGACCCAGGAACCGATCCACCCAGCCAGCCACCCCCACCAGGTCCCCAACCAGGCCTCCCAGCTCTTTCTTAAAGCCCCCAACTTCTGAAGCTGTCAGACGTGCATCCCCAGCTGCCCCACTTATCGGGACTTCCCTTAGGGGGAAGAGCTTTGTTCTTGACCTGGTGCCACAGTAGGGTCCTTTTGGGGTTTCTATATTATTGGCTGGCAAGTCCAGCTCCCAGTTGTGTGGGAGTGCAGGAACAGTAGATGGTGAAGGGGAGTGGCCTCGGCCAGTGCTAGGAGAGGTCGAGGATAGAGTTGAAGAGTAGAAGGGGTTAGTACTCAAGACAGTCGGGTCAGACTGAGGTGGTAGAGAGGGTGGAGCTGTAGGGGTTAATCCGGTTGGGGAGCAAGCTGAAGAAGGAATAGGGATCATGGTTTGGAGAGATGGGGAGGGGTTCGCAGGTAAAGCTGGAGGGTTAGCAGGGACAGTTTGGGGTATCCCAGGGTAAACAGGAGGAGGGGGCAAATAATCAAGAGGGTCCCAATGGTGACTGCTTTCCTCCTTTTTCTCTTTTTCATTTTTCCTCTTTCCCTCTTGTAGCTTACAAATCTTAACTGTTTCACTTTCAGTTCTGTGTCTCTGCCAGCAGGCAGCATAAAGGATCTGCTCAGTATCTGAGTCCCCTCGGGATTTCAGATACTGGTTTAATTGCGAGCACATCCAGGGGTCCTTAGTTCCACACCACGGCCATCCTCCAGGCAAATTCAAAGTGGGCCAAACCTCAATACAATAATGGATCATTTTAACCTTGCTCAAATTTTTAGTGGCCTCTTCAGTATCCCATAGTTCCAACATTTGTCCTAATGGACTATCTGGGGGAATGTTCTTTATCTTCCCCTTTTCCTCCTCAGGTGGTTTTTGCTTATTTATATATCCTCCCATTCTCACTAGGTAATCTTCACTCACTCTACGAACACCCGTCAGTGGCCCCAGTGGCACCACTCCTGCCAGTGCTCAGAGTGCTCTGTCGGTAGCCTGATATCTCGCCCTTAGAGATTCAGCCACTACCCCAGCCAGCACCCCTTTCTCACTCACTCCACGAACACCCGTTAGTGGCCCCAGTTACCCGCCCTCGGGGTCTGGCCACTCCTGCCAGTGCTCAGAGTGCCCTGTCGGTAGCCTGATATCTCGCCCTTAGAGATTCAGTCACTACCCCAGCCAGCACCCCTTTCTCACTCACTCCACGAACACCCGTTAGTGGCCCCAGTTACCCGCCCTCGGGGTCTGGCCACTCCTGCCAGTGCTCAGAGTGCCCTGTCGGTAGTCTGATATCTCGCCCTTAGAGATTCAGTCACTACCCCAGCCAGCACCCCTCTTCCTCTCCTGTATATCTATCGAGTTTCCATAAGTGGCCGGTCAACCTGGGCCCAGAGTTCCAGTCACCACTTACAGCCAGGACTCGGACATACAGTGTGCGACTCACTCACTCCCCCTATCGTTAAATCCCTCGCACCTTGGGACTTCCCTAACTTTCATTCATCCTACACCCAGGCGGTATACTCAAAAGACCCCCGGCCCTGTAGGCTCTCCGCACCTGGAACGCATACCTCTCACTTCTAGGTACCCCCAACCAGTGCGCCCACTCCTGTACCCCGGTAGTTACCCCAGCCAGTGTCCCAAGCCAGTAGTGGTTGCAGTTACCCACTCTCAGGGTCTGGCCACCACTTCTGCCAGTGCTCAGAGTGCCCTGTCTGTCAGCCAGCACCCCTTCCTCGCCTGGACACCCCGGGCCGTAACTCGGCCAGTACCCTCTCTCACTCCCACACCCTGTTAGCTACCCCAGCCAGTATCCCAACCCGTGGATACCCCGGGCCGTAACCTCAGCCAGTGTGGTGCGTGCTACACCCACGGCTCTAGGCTTTCCGCACGCTTGGATCAGCCTGAGCAGCCTGCCTCCGTAGATTCTAGAATGAGGCGGGCCTATCCTACACACACCCTGTGACGTGCCACTCACCCTCTAAATTACCTCCGCACGCCCGGAGGGGGGCGCCTATGCCCCTGGAGACGCCTCTTTCACTCCGTTCTCCTTTCGCTTCCCTCCGTTCCCGGCCAGTTCCCTCGCGGGAGACTAAAAACGCGGTACTGGGAGGCCCACACTCGCTTCAAAGATCCGAGCTGCCGGTCTTTGTCTCACTCACACACCACTCGCTTGTCTCCACTCCCGCCACCGGCTATACTTTACCGGCGCTCCTCCGTGCTGTCCGATCCCAGGCTGTCTTCCTTGGTCCAGTGTGACCAGCTGTCCTAAGGGTCCAAAGAGCGGTCGGCCGTCCCGTCCTCGGTCCTCTTCAGGCGTGGTCACGTCCCGGCGAGCCCCCAATTTGTTATAAATGGGCCAGGAGACCAGCTCCTTTGAAAAAGCCTTTATTAGAAATCAGCTCTGGGTAGGGGGCCCGAGGGGCTGCGCACGCCGCCGCTGCTCCCAGTAGACACCACGGAGGAGGAGGTGCAGTCGAATCTGCTGCTGCTGGTGCTGCTGCAGAGTCGGGATTCCTTCCTCACGGGGGTTCCAATAGAATCACTTTGGCTCGTGTGGTCCAGGGGCGTCACCTCTCTCCAGTTCCTTTCAGGCCATGGCGAGAAAGTAACAAAAGAATGCCTGCTGCCTGCAGGTAGCTAGACGTGTGCCTCGCACAGTTTTGTTCTTCTTAGGTCCAGTTTTTGTGTCGGCTCGCTGTCCCACGGGTTTTTTTAGCTCCAACTGGACTCTCGGCCGCAGCCAGGCACCATGGGAGTTGATCTCCATATTGGGCGGAGCCCACAGCTCGACGGGCAGGCAGGCAGGGAGCAGCAAGAAACAGCAGGGGGCAACAGGGGGCAGCAGGAAGTGGCAGGGGGAGCGACAAGGCGGCGGCGTGCGGGCTTTCGTCGGGAGAGGGGAAAGCTCAGGATTTAGGGAGAAAGGGTACAGAACTTGGACATAACGAACAGAAATTCAGGGTACAGATTCAACATGAACAGTTTAAAACAGGCCAGTAACAGTGCAACTTTAATTTTACAGCAAAACAGTGTAACAGTACAACTCGGGAGTGCATAACCTGGGGCTAATTTCTTTCACCCTCCGGAGCAGCCAGCTGCCAGCTGGGCTCTGAGAGCCCAGGATTCACCCGGGGCCACCAAGAGGCACCCAGGGCTGGGCTGCTGCCTCTTGCAGCTCCAAGGGCCTCATGGCAGCCTCCTCTGCCCAGGCTCAGGCTGCTCCAGGCTCTGCCAGGGCTCTGCTGGGGCTCCAGCCTGGACAAGGTGGGGCTCAGTCTCACCTGGCAGTCGCTGACAGCTCTGCACCAGCTCTGCACCTTTCCCTGCAGCCTCTCTGATCTTTCTGCTTCCTCACTTGAGTAAAAACTCTCCTCCAGCCCAAGAGATTGCACTTAGGGATACAAATCCAAGTGGCAGGAAGCCAAAAGCTCTCCAGTCAGAGCTCAAGGCCTGCATGTGCACAGGATATTTGGGCTGCCCCCACTCCTCCTTTGCAGGTTCTGCCTGCAAATGCCACTGCCCTTTCTGCCTCAAACACAAGTGTCACAGCTGGGAAACCCAGCCAGTGGGCCATATTCCAAAGACACTGTGGTCTGGAGAGGATGAATGAAGAAGAGCCTTCCCCCTTTTCAAACCATACCAAAGAAACCATAAGTGTCACTTTCCACTTCTAAGAAGAAACTGACAGTTCAGAAGGAAATGCTGAGCTTTCTCACAGGCTCAGAAGGAGAGGAATCTTATAAATGAGTTGAGCTTTCAAAAGCTTTTTTTACAGTCCAATGCTACAAACCTATGCTACAATCCTATGCTACAATTCTATCCTATTCTACAATCCTTGCTATAATTCTGTCTACAATCGTCCTCTGAGCTGGTCGTGGAGAAAACTGTTTGAAAGTGATTTTCACATTCTTTTCTCCGTCTTCCGCTTCTTCACTGACATGATCAGTGGCACCAGGCTGGATGCAGGCTTGGCTGATATTAAAAATGGATGCTGCACAAAGGAAAAAAAAACAAACAACAATGAGCCATTACTTTCCAAGCTAAGAGCCTCAAAGGCAGGGTAATCTTTTTGAAATGACAAGGGGATTGAGTCAGAGTAGGTCTAAGGAGCGTGGAGCAGTAATGGCACAGCTTGCTGCAAGAGCCCCAGCCCTGGAAACATTTCAGGCCTGAGCACTCTGATCTCTTTCAAGATTTCCCTGCTCACTGCAGGGCACTAGGACCAGATGACCTTGACAGGTCCCTGCCAGCCCAGCCCAGGCTAGGATTCCTGACTGTTTCCATGTGAGCAGCACCAGGAGTGGAGGTGAGGACGAGGGGGGCTCATCTGATGCCTTGCACTTGAGTGGAGGAGGAGCTCATCCCTGGGACACTGTTCCACCTGCAGCCCCTGGGCATTTTACCTGCAGGAGCTCCTGGGCAGACCAGCGCCGCGCCTCGTCTGTCTGCAGGCAGCAGCTCAGGAAGTGACGCAGCCAAGGTGAGAGGAGCCTGGGCTGCTGCAGCTCTGGGATGCCTTCTGTGGCTATCAGGAGTTGAGCCTGGAGAAAAAGGAAACACCAGTCTCTCCCCTGCTTCTTTCATATCTGTAACTGCTCTCTCAGATCCCATTGTTTAAGCTCCACTCTGCAGTGGCAGTTTGTTTCTGCCATGGCACAGAGGCAGAGGTGACTTCCCTGTACCAACAAAAAACCCCAAACCCCAATGCAGCCTCAGTTTTTCCAACATCCAGCAGATCTGGCCTTGGCAGCTGATTTCATTGACTGACCTTGTTATTGGAAACTACATCAGCAAAGACACCTTTGCTTCTCTGAGGATTCCTTTGACCACTTGACAGGCTGTTTGGAGGAGGGACTTTGCTCTACTAACTCCCTCTACTATTTCCAAGGATTATGACATGAAAAGCATCTCTGCAGTGCTTGTTGGTCCCTTCAGCACAGCTGCCATCAAACAAAAGTCATCAAGCTTTTTGCTTAATTCTTGAAAGCAATGGGAATTGAAAGTCAAGAAAGGAAATCCACCAGTTATTCCTCAGGTAAGGAAACAAACATTTGGAATCTCATCTTCAACACAGACACATGAAGATGCATGCACAAAAATGTATTGGGATGAAAATGCCTGTTTTGGCACACAGGAAACACCTGCAGCCCTGTCTCTCAGCAGGCTGCAAATTTCAGCTTCCCTTGCATGGCCAAAGGAAAATTGTTGTGGTCAAATCAGAAGAAGGAGAAATGCCATCCCTATGGTAGCCCTCTGCTCATTTGGATACTCAGGTCAATGCGTTCATGGTGTGCCCATCCTAGAAAGTGCCAGGAAACAAAGGGGTGGTTTTGGCAGGCTTTGGACATCACCAGGCTTCAGCTTGGTGACATGGAGAAAGTGGCTTGGCTTAGGAAGGAAATATGGTCCCTGAGTGTTTCAGCAGCACTGCACAAGAAGCACAAGAGACTCTGTGGCCTTCACACCCTCATGTCCATGTTCCAGGTAAGTTTCCCTGTGAGAGGAATGGAGATGCACTTCTTCTCTCCAAACCACTGCTATAGAAACTTTGTTGGGTTTGGGTTTCTTTCCTTCATTTCAGGAAAGATAACACCAGTTCTCAAATGTTTGTTTCCTGTTCTTAGGGCCATCCACACAGACAAAAGAGCTGGAATGACTTCTAAGCCAAAGCAAAATGTTGCCTGAGCATGGAGATTGTTTGTGTGGGGTAAGGCTGGAGTTCCCCCAGTGATGCAACCCAAACTACAGCAGATGCTGATGTGCTGCAGGGACATTTTTAGAAAGGGACCGTGGTGGGATTAGTTCCAGCAGATGGCAATGGGATTTTGTCCAAGGGCACACAGAAAGAACGTGGGACAGGTCAGAAAGACAGCGGGATCAGAGAGTATTGACACCTTACCGAGACAGAACTTTCATTGCCATAAGGGACTTCTCCTTCCACCATTTCAATGTCCACAATCCCAAAAGACCAGATGTCCACTTTGGGGCCAGGAAACGTCTCTCCCAGCTCAGGCGGGCGCTGCGGGCGCTGCGCAGCCTGTTCCGCTTCCCCTGCCTGGCGCCACAGCCCCAGGATTAGGCCTGATCAGGACCCCACTGCACACTGCAGGGCCACGACAAATGCAGGCCTTCCTAAACAAATCACAGTTGTGTTAAAGCAATAGTAGTAGGGGAAAAAAACGAAACACACAACCCACCCTCACCTAAAATAAACCCAAAAACCAAAAAGCACCAAAATATAAAAAAATACCAAAAGGAACATATAAAAAAATATAGCAGTAAATAAGAATAAGAGTTAGGAAAAGGAATAAGAATAGGAGTTAGGAAAAGGAATAAGAATTAGAACCAGAATAAGAATGTATAGTGATGTAGAAGAAATAGTCGTAGTAAATAAAATAAGAAGAGCAATAAAAAGAAAAACGTTGAAGCAGAGGAACAATAAGAAGAAGCCCATAAGAAGAAAAAGTTACCGTAACAAGAAAATGAAGAAAAAGAAGAAGAGGAAGAGGAAGAGGAAGAGGAAGAGGAAGAGGAAGAAGAAGAAGAAGAAGAAGAAGAAGAAGAAAACAAAGAAGACAAAGAAGACAAAGAAGAAGAAATAGTAGTAGTAGTAGTAAATAATTTTAATAAAAATATAAATAAATCAAATGATGATGATGATAATATGAAAAAAATCAAGCTAAAATACACCTCCACACATGTTCTAGAGTCACAGTGTAGTTTGGGTTGGGAAGGGCCTCAAAAATCATCGAGTTCCATCTGGTTATCGTAGGTGCTCTTTCTCCCTCTCTGAGTCCTTGCTTCTATTTCTTTCTCTCTCTCTCCCTCACAGTTCTTGTGAAATAAAATTTGTGTTAAATAAAATCTGGATGTTGTCATCATATGGTCTCATTTAGTGCCTCAATTCAGGCACAGGCATCTCTCCCTAAGCCAACTGCAACACGTTCTCTGCCTGGCCTGTCGTCATGCTCCAGCCCTCTGAGCACCTCCATCGCTCTCCTCTGAACTCATTCGAGCAGGTCCATGTCCTTCTTATGCTGCCCCCCTGCCACATGGATGCAGTGCTGCAGGTGGGGTCTGAAAAAATGGACCAGAGGGCCAGCATCACCTCCCCTGACCTGCTGCCCTTCGCTCCTTTCCATGCAGCCCAGCACAGGGCTGGCTTTCTGGGCTGGCAGCACAGATTGCCGGCTCACGCTGAGCTTCTCCTCCATCCGCACCCCAAGTGCTTCTCCTCAGCCCCTGCCCTGCTCAGCTTCCTGTCCCCTCAAACCCCGTGCTGAGGGGCAGCTCCAGCCACTCTGCCTCACTGGCAAAGCTGTTCCAGTGCTCTGGGGCCAAGGCAGAGCCCTCCCTGAGGGACACCCCTCATCCCCGGACTGCGCCTGCACACGGAGCCACGGACCACAACTGCCTGGCTGCGTCCACCTGGCCAATTCCTCATGGCCAGCACAGCCCCCCCTCCCAAGCCAGGCCTGGGCAGTGTGGGGCTCGGGCTGTCTGTGTGTGCCACTGCGCCTCTCAGGGGCTCTGGGCACATCAGCCATGTCAGACTGAAATGTTATGGGTCATGGCTTACACACTGCTAGGAAGGAGATTTGCCCATTCTGACAAACCTGAATAAAGAGGCTGAGACCACCCAAGCCCACCCCTCCTTCACCTGACTGCAGCTTTGGGCTGGGACTTGAGCTGCCTCACAGAACCTGAGCTACCATCAAGGTGACACTCTTGTTCAATGACCTCTGGCCTAGGGACAAGGAAACAAGACTAAGGCAGCAGCATGTATCCACAAGAAAGGCAAAGCCAGCAGCTGTCCTGAAAATCAGCTTGGGCCAGGCTCGGGCAGGGGAGGCCATAGCCCACAGGCTCCTCTGCTGAGGCCACGTTTGCACACAGTGCCCACAAGCAGGAAGGGAGGAGGAGAGTTCTGGGGCTGGGCTGTAACCTCTGCTCACAGGCACTGAACACCCATCCTCCCTCACACAAACTGGCTCAGTGGAGCAGGATTTCTTAGGGAACGTGGGCATGATGTGTTTTGGAATGAGATTTGAACTACCCCAATCTGGGCCTCAGTTTCAGACCTGTCTAGAACTAGACAGACCTGTGGCGTAGTTAAAATTTAGGTTAAGGTGTGCTTAAGCTTTAGATAGGTGTTAGTTACTGTGTTTTTATGATGGCTTCCTTAAGTGTGAAATTGTTTGCATTTTCCTCCACACTGAATGGCAATTAGAAAACACTTGCAACTGCAAACTATCTGAAACTGTATTTAACCCACCACTCCAGAAGAATAAAGGGAGAAAACGCATGATTCAGCCACATTGGTTTTTGTTCTGCCTTGCTCAGTCCAGCTTCCCATGTTAATTAGGAGTTCCCCGGCTTTTTCTTCCTCAGGTCTCTCCTGTGCTGAGAACCCTCTTGCAAGTTGTTGGGACAGAAGACACCGTTGATAGGAGAGGGGAAACTCCTTTGTCCTGAAAGGCTGGCACAAGGGTAGGGACGTACACCCACAGGGACAGTTTCTGCAGGGCTGAGACACAGCCCCCAGGGAGGAAGGGACATTCCCATGGGGCTCCCTGAAAGAGTGGCTCACTCCACCAGCCCCAGCAACCTCCATGTGTGTCCAGCTCGTTGTCCCCGGGCTGTTGGCACACGGTCGGTGGCTGCCCAGCACCTTCCCCCTAACTGGCATTTCTGTTCCCCAAATGAGCTCCCAGTGGCTGCTCTAGGAGAAGTGCTGACTTGCCCTTGTCCCTTGGCATGGGCACATCCTGCTTAGGGCCAGTGCTGGCCTGGGCCCAGGGCCAGGGCATTGAAGAGACACTGTGGGGACAAGGGCCCTGTGCAGCTGTGGGCAAGTCCCAGGCTGGGACACTGCTGGAGTGGGAGCTTTGTTAGGGATGGGGTCCCTGAAACACCCATGGGAAGCAGAGTGGGACCCAGGTGCTCTGTGATGGCACGGAGGCTGCAGGTGATACAGGAACAGGCAGGATAGGGCATATTCCCCTCTGGACACTGCTCTGGGGCTGGAGACTGGACTGGTTTGGGCCTTGTAGGGAAACAGAAATAATGGGCTGTTCTGCATGTGGGAAGTGCCAGAGCTGAGCCATTTCCCAAGCCTCAGCCTGCTTCAGGGAACTTGGCCTCATTGCTGTTAGTGCCTGTTGAGGACTTGGGATGTTTTGTGTTCATTGTTTTCTCCTGTGTGCAGATCTTCAGGGCTGTGCTGAGGATCCCCTCTGAGCAGGGACGGCACAAAGCCTTTTCCACCTGCCTCCCTCACCTGGCTGTGGTCTCCCTGTTTATCAGCACTGGCTTTGTTTCCTACCTGAAGTCCCTCTCCATCTCATCCCCACCCATGGATCTGGCACTGGCAGCTCTGTCCTCAGTGGCACAGAAAGTGGTAGGGAAAATCCTGGGGCTTTTCCTGCAGCGGGATCTGCCCTGGTCATGGCACAGGAAAGGCAGTTCCTGCTGGAGCAGGAGGCTCTGCCTGAAATGGGCTCAAACAGCTCCAACAAGGCCCTGTTTTGCAAGGCCCACCGTGGGAAATGAAGAAAGGGGGTCACACTGCTTTTGGGGTCAGTCATGTTTAAACCAGCCTGACTCCTCCATCCCAAAGTTCAACATCCTGAGTAGGAGCTGAAGCTGGGGCAGAGCCAGTAAAATCCCTGGGAAAAGGAACAACCCAGTGACACCACTGAGAACTTGTGCAGAGCTGCTGAGCTGGCACAGCCTGGGCACATCTGGCAGAGCAGACTAGAAAAGCCCCATCCCAAATTTTAACCACATCATCACCTGACATTTCCCTCCCTGGGGAGGTGTAGAGATTCCTCCCTGCAGTGGGGACACTCCTCAAGGTCACTGCTTGAGGCTGAGCCAGAGATTGTTGGTCTGGGTGAGTGACATCAATCTCGGCTCAAGAACTGGTTTTTCTTTAATACATTTGCTTCCAAATTGCTTTCTGTTTCACCCCGAGTGTCCCTGCAGAGGAACAGGGCATTTTTCATGCAGTTCCACAAGCTCCAGGTCCTCATTGCTTGAGGAAGCTGGGCCATGCAAGTGGCCTTGTAAGAAGGATAAAAACAGAGGGAACGGACTAAAAAGGATTACAAAAATTTCTCCTTCTTCCAGACAAAGTCCACCAAGTCATTCCCTGCATTTCTCCTTTTCACATTCTTTCTGTCTCTACTCTGGGAGGTCCAGTTTTATTACGTTACGGCCGTAGGTTGGGGACAGACAGATGCCAGCACTCACCGAGAATACGTGGCACAAAGCAGGGTTTATCGTTCACAGCCCCCTTTTTCAGGGGTTTCAAATTGTCAGGCTTGGACAACTGATTGGTCGGGGTCTCTGCACTGCCCAGCTCCGTGGCTAAGGATATGTCTGTATTCAGGGCTGAATGGGATTGACTGGGCTGCCCTGTTTGAGTTTAAATCTATCCTACCATTGCTCACCCAAGGACTTGCTCACTCCTCCTCTAGAACAAACTAGAGGAGCCAGCCACATTGGGTTTTTGATTTATGGCCAAATTCATATGTCCAGCTACAGACCAGCTGTGCTTGTTCTGGTGCTTATCATGAACCGACTGTGCTCTCGATTTACAGCAGCACAGGAGATGCAGAATCATCTGAACTGAACACAGAAACGAACTGCCTCTGCCAGCCCATTTTAATGTTCTAGGTCACTTTCCAGGTGTCCATGGAGATGTCTGAATGACTAGCACAAAACTCTCCATTGCTGGCTGCAGGCTCTAGAGATTCTTTCTCTAAATTCTGTCAGGGTTGCATTCCCTAGCAACTCCTGCTACCACCTCCTGTTTGCCTTAGGTTAGAACAGGAACAATGAAAACCTCACCAATGGCAGAGCTCCCCAGCCCACCAGGAAAAGAAAGGACAAGTTGTCAGGTTCTCCAAACATCTGACCTGCTTTGCTGCAAAAGTTGTGCTGCACACACAGCATGGAAAGGCAAGAGAAGCTGCACTTGGTGGCGCATCCTGTGACAGGAGCTCGACCTTGTTTTCCACAAAAGGTTCTTGGAAAGAACAGACAGGACTGCGGAGAAGATTCTTGGAAAACTGAAACAGCTTTCCAGCAGTGACATGAAAACTGAAAGGAACAATCCAAGATATTTTCCTCTATTTATTTCTATGCTCCACTTTTCCATCTCACACTACAATTCCATCCCATTCATTCAAAATAGATCTCACTTCTGAGATGGATGACTTAGCAAGTTTTACACACTGTAAAATACCATGAGCTGCACAGAGTTTGCCTTGTCCTGTTTTTGCTGAGAAGCAGTGCTGGAGACACAAGTGCAGACCTTGGGTCAGGTACAAATCCTACAGCCAGGGAATGTGCCCCGACAGTGTATGACCCTCAGCAGGGACAATGCACAGCAGCATCCGAGGGGACTCCTGTGCTGCTGTGCAGGAGTCAAGACTCTGGGTCTTGGCTCAACACGGCAAAGTTCCCGTGTTTGGACACACTCAGGGGCTGTCCCTGGGGCACGCGGAGCTTCGCCCGGGGAGATGGGGGGAACGGACCCACGGACACGCGGACAAACGGCCCTGGAGCTGCAGTTGCAGCAGCGGCAGCGGTTGTTGCAGCAGTTGCAGCAGCAGCAGCAGCGGCAGCAGCAGCGGCAGCAGCAGCGGCAGCAGCAAACCGAGTTTATCTACTCTTCCCTGCTTCTCCTCTCCCTCTCCCGCGGTCCCGCAGCCTCTCTCGGCGTCCCGTCCCCAGTGTCCCCCTCCTTTCCCGGCCTCTCTCTCCCCGTGCCGGGCCGGGCCATGCCCCGGGCCCGCCCCCGGCCCCGAGCGGGGCCGCCCCGTCCCCGCCCCCGGGCGTCCCGCCGCGCTCTCGCCGCCGCCCGGCTCCGGCTGTACTGGCGGTGGCGCTGCTGGGCGGGCATCAGTGCCTGGGCCTGCGGCGGCATCGCCGCCCTTTGGCTGCGCCTGTCCCGGGCCCGGCCCCGGCTCCAGCCCCGAGCCCGTCCCCGAGCGCGGCCCCGGCCCCGGCTCCTCCCGGGCCCTGCGGAGGACACAGGCGGCGCGGCCGCTCTCGCCGCCTCCGCTGCGGCTTCCCCGGCCCGAGCTCCTCCGCTCGGCAGCGCGGCCGCCGGCCCCGAGCCGCCGCTGTCCCGTTGCGAGCAGCGAACGCCGGAGGATGCCCGGCCCGGGGCGGTTGAAGGGCGCTCGGGGGCCGTTCCTGGCCCCGGGCCGAGCGCTGACAGCCGCGTCTCGCCGGCAGAGAAGGCGCAGGAGGCCCTGCAGCAGCGCTACCGAGTGGGTTCGCTGCTGGGGCGCGGCGGCTTCGGCAGCGTCTTCGCGGCGACGCGGCTCTCGGACGGCGCCCCGGTGAGCGGCGGGGCCGGCGGCGGGCGCAGGAGGAGGAGGAGGAGGAGGGCGGAGGAGGGAGCTCGGCAGGGCGGGCGGCGAGCTGAGCCCGCTGCTCCCCTTGGCTTGCAGGTGGCCATCAAAAGAGTCCCAAGGAACCGCATCCGGCACTGGGGCGAGCTGGTGAGTGAGCGAGGCCAGCGGGAGAAGCCGGGGCGTGCCAGGCGGGGATGAGCCGAGGCCCGGGAGGGTGGAAGCTGCCAGGATGCCTGGAGAGGGAGCGAGAGTGGGGCCAGCGGAGGACACAGAGCATCCCGGTCTGGGTGAGGGCTTCCCCAGCCCTGGCACGGCATCAGCCCCACTGACGGCATCGTGGTCCTCCCGCACCACTGGAGATCGTGCTGCTGGACAAGGTCTCCACGGGCTTCCCTGGTGTCGTCCAGCTGCTGGAGTGGCTTGAGCTCCCCAATAACATCGTGATGGTGCTGGAGCGCCCGGAGCGGTGTCAGGACCTCCTGCGCTTCATTCGAGCACGGGGGTTCCTGCCCGAGGAGGAGGCGCGGGGGCTGTTCCGCCAGGTCCTGGAAGCCGTGCGGCACTGCACCAGCTGCGGGGTGCTGCACAGGGACATCAAACCAGAGAACATCCTGGTTGACCTGGCCACCGGGCAGGCCAAATTGATTGACTTTGGCTGTGGCACCTACCTGCAAGAGACAGCCTACACTCAATTTGCAGGTGAGCCCAGGCAGGGCTGTGCTCCCGGTCCCAGCATCTGATGGCCCAACCTGGCTGTGGCAGCGGGGATTCTCCCTTTTGCTGCCAGTCACAGGTGAAAGTCTTCAGCCGAGTTGCTTTAGAGTGGGGGTGCTGGGGGGGCCCAGCTTCCAGCCCTGCTGGCAGCCTTTGCCCACCACTCTGCCCAGGACTGGCACTGGGGCAGCCAGCCCGACAAAAACACCCGTGGGTGGGGGTAGCAGAGAAGGGGCCCCAGAACCAGTGCACCAGCTGGTTTGGTGTGCAAGCAAGAATGGGCTTGGACAGCTCCACTGCCCCTGTTTGCCCTGGCTTTGTAATGATTTTGGGGCAGTGCAGGCAGGGAGGATGAGGGCATGGTTCTTCCCCAGCACTGAGTTGGTTTTTCTTTTCCATGTCATGGTCAGGCCTTGCCAAGGCTTCCGCTGCCCACTTCCGACACCAGTGGCTTTTTTTCCAAGCCTGAGTCTGTACACAAGTCACTGGTGCTGTTGAGAGGGCAGCAGGTCACCCTGTGTGCCACTGGGGCAGCCCCTGCATGACCAGGGATGCTGGGGCCAGGCTCTGGGAGCAGCAGCTCTGATCCCCCTGATGAACTCCATCTGTATTCCATAGGAACACCGTCGTACAGCCCCCCAGAATGGACCCACTTTGGGTGGTACCACGGCGAGGCAGCAACCATCTGGTCCCTGGGCATCCTGCTGCACCAGATGGTCTGTGGAAAGCACCCTTTCAGGAGGGGCTGGAACTTCAGCTGGGGCCAGCTCCCGCTGCCACAACGGCTCTCTCCAGGTGGATCCTCATCTCTGGGCACGGGGCAATACCAGTGTTGGGAGAGACAGCAGCAGGCTCGTGAGCATCCCGCTCTGGCAGCTGCTGGGGAGGTGGCACATGTCCTGCTTTTCTGCTCTCCTCCAGATGAGGGAATTGATAGGAAAGTTTAGGCCCAGCTCTGAGCATGTGCAGCATGGCTTGGGCATGGGAAGAGTGGGACAGGAGCCTTCTCCAACTGACTGGTGGCTTCTGGCTTCTCTCCCCAGACTGCCAAACTCTGATCAGGTGGTGCTTATCACTGCACTCCTTGGACAGGCCCTCATTAGAAGACCTGTTCTGTGATCCTTGGATGCAGGATATTCATCTGCCCTAGAAGAAGGGAGAGAGCCACAGGCACACTTTGATCCAGGGCCCTGGTAAGTTCCAGCTCCACACAGGCCTTGGCAATCAGAAGGAAAGCAACCCAGACGTTTTCTCCTGCCTGTAGCAGTGTGCAGGGCTCATGGGATGGGCACACGCAGCCCGTGTGCTGGAGCTGAGCTGCTCTTCCCAGCACTGGTGGCCACCATCCAAGCTGGTTTGGCTTGTCCTGGTTCACTGACAGCTGGGGCCCTGGGCAGAACACTGACAGCCTGGTCTCATCCCCCAGGGAAGGAGAAAGAGCCCCTGGAGAGGCTGTACCAGGTCGGGTTGCTGCTCTGGAGACATTGAGGATGACAGCAAGGATGACAACCTCTTCCTCCACCTGGCCACCGACAGCTGAAGATGAGGGACTTGGATTCTGGTACTTCCTTCAAAGCCAGGCTCCACAGCCAATTTGCAGATGAGTGCACACCCGGCTGAATGCCAATACTTTTGGGGGGCAGTGCAGGGGGGATGGGAGAAAGCACGGGCTTCCCTCACCTGTGGGTGAGTTTTTCCCCAGCATGTAAGGGCTGAGCCTTCCTCAAGCCCCTGAGAGAGATAAGATGTTTGACCTTTTTTCTTGTTTCCCCTTTTTGTCTGTAATCTATTTTCAATAATTTGTTGTTTATTTTTCTAAAGGAAGCGTTCTAGGGAGTGTCCAGACTGGATTGGGAAGTGCTTGGGACCAGCTGTGATGTGGATGGGCCGTGCCCTTGGAGAAGGCTGAGGACATCGTTTGGGAGCAGTTTTTCTTGAGGCAGCAGATGGTGTGAGGTGTGTCCGTGTCTTCTTGGCACAGGTGGGATAAGAGGTTTTGGGGAACGGCAGCAAGCACAGGAGCACCCCGCACTGGGCAGCTGCTGAGGGGCTGGATCTGCCCTGGCTGGCTGCAGGCTGGGCTGTCCTGCCCTCCTGCTCTGCTGCCCAAGGCAGCAATGATGGGCAGCTTTGGGCCCAGCTCTGAGCACGGCCAGCACGGCCTGGGCACCGCGGGCGGCTGGGACAAGGGCACAGGAGCCTTCAGCTGACGGGCGGTTTCTGGGTTCTCTCCTTGCAGCCGGGCTCTGTGCCTGCTGAGGCTGCTCTGGGCTCTGCCAGGGCTCTGCTGGGCTCAGCCCTGGGCACGGCTGGGCTGGCTGTGCCCTCACATTGCTCTGACAGCTTTGCACCAGACCAGCCCTTTCCGAGCACAGCGCCTGAGCTTTCTGCTTTTGCAGGTGAGTGAGACTCTCCTGCAGGCCAAGAGATTGCAGGCAGGGATCCACATCCAGTTGGCAAGAACCCAGATGCTACACAGTCCCAGCTGAACTCCTGTATCTCCACAGGATGTTCCGTCTGTCCCACTCTTCATTTCCTTTGGGTTGGAATTGTGCAATTGCCCTTTCTTCCTCCTCTAGAAGTGCCAGGAGTGGGCCACACCTGGCGAGTGGGCCGTGTTCCCGAGACAGGGCGGTCTGGAGTTGAGGGATGAAGAGTTGCCCTTCTGCACTTGTAACCCAGAGCAAAAAGCTGTAAGTGGGACTTTCTGTCCTTAAGAAAGCCCTGACAATTTCCAAGGGAATGTGCAGCTCATTCACAGGGTGAGAAGGAAAGTCACCTTCTAAAGGAATTGGGGTTTAACAGAGTTTAGATTCCCAGTCCTGCTTGGAGCTGGAAGGGCACAAGCAATTTCCTATTGCTTTAATCAGAATTTAAAACAACAATGGTGGAAACAAATCCCCAAATCTATTAAAAAAGACTGCTGAGGTCAGTAGGATGGATTCTCCTGCTGTGTCATCAGCACATTCACAAAGTAAATAACCAAGTTCTCTTTTTCAAAAGATCAGTTACCTCTTAATCCAAAGTTACAGAAGATATTCCAGTGAAAACTTGGGGTTTGATTGTGTGTTTCACATTTTATGTACAATTTTTTTTTTTTTTTATGACAGAGATCACATGTCCTGTAAAAGGAATGTCCTTTGCTGCTGGTTCCTGTGTGGAGCAGCTCCCTTCCCGCTGGCTGAGCCGCTCAGGCAGCTCCTGGCTCTGCAGGGCTGAGGCTTTTCCCCGTTGCTGGGCACAGACTGATGGAGCAGCACTGCTGAACACGGGGACACACAGAGGGAGCAGAAGCAGCTGCCTTTGTCCACCTGAAGCTCCAAGGCCCAAACTGTGAGCAGACAGGGCTGGCAGAGACTGGCAGGCTCCCTGTTTGCTGTGCTGCTCCACTTGTGCCCAGCCCAGCTCTGTGTGGGGCAGAGGGAGAACAAGGGGCAGCTCCCTGCCAGCCCAGAGACCCCTCTGGCCCTGGGGCTTGGGGCACTGTCAGCACCCACTGCTGCAGCCACCGCTTCTGCTGGCACTGACAGCAACAACCAAATTGTGGCTGATCCCCAGGGAGCAGCAGCAGTGCCTGCACCTGATCCCTCACTCTGGGGCAGGGCTGGACAAATGACCCCCACAGCAGCAGCAGCAGCAGCAGCAGCAGCAGCAGCAGATGGAGCTGTCTTGCAGCAGAGCCCCTGCCACTGTTCCCTCCCGTGTGCAGTGGTGCCACAGCAGCCTGAGGCACCTGGGAGCCCTCAGGGCCAGCAGGGAGTTGAGATGGCAGCCCTGGGCTCCTGGAGGTTGTGCAAGGAACAGAGGTGGGGACTCCCTCTCCATGTGGAGCTCCCAGATGGAAAAGGCTGCTGTGAGCAGGCAGCTCCAAGGGCAGAGAAAGGAGGGGCTCGACCACTGGAGCTGTGCCAGTCCCACAGTCCTGGGCAGCAGCCACTGAGACCCAGGGGAACAGAGGGGACAGCAGGAGGGACAACACCAGGCAAGGTCAGAGACTGGAGAGAGCCAGACCTGGGAGAAGGAATAGCTGCTTCTTTGCCCTCTTGGAAAAAGCTCTTGGATGTTTCAAAGCACTGAAAGGCTTGAAGGGCAGAGAGGAGGCCACACCAAACAATGCTGCTGTTTCCACAGCCTCCCCTCTCCGTGTCCCAGAAGGAATTGGATGGACTGTATTCTTCTCTCTGAGTGGTCTCATCCAGCATGAGCAGCTTAACACCAGCACCTAAAGGAACTGAAGCCTTAGGGCACAAGAGCTGAGCAAGAGGAATATTCCTGAGGAAATGAATGCTGCTAACGTGGATCTGGCTGAATTCAGCAGATGAAATCATGGAATCATGATTTTCTGTTGGAAAGACCTCTGAGCTCCTCCAGTGCAGCCAGTCACCCAGCAGTGTCAAGCCCACCACTCAGCCATGTCCCTGAAGTACCAAGGCCTGGAAAACAGCCCTGACTGAGGCCTGAACAACAGGCCCTGAGCCAAAGGTGGCCTCTGGATGAACCTGCCAACCCCAGGTTATCCTCGTATCTGCTCATGACCAAAATGTGCATGATCCTTAGCATTGTGTTCGATCACAATTCACTGTATCTAATGAGTATCCACTCATTAGTAAAACATATCTTGACTTTTCTGTATTTAGAAGCTGGACAAGGCCATGAAATCTGACACCTGGCCTTGTTTGGGGCTGTATGGTCAAAATCACTTCCCTTGGTTCCTCCTTGAGCCCTGGCCAGGCTTTGGGAGGAGCCCAAGAGGAGGATGAATCCAGATGTTCCCACTCTGGAAGTGCTGTCAGTTTGTTTATCCAGCACTATCAAAGCTGGGCCCTCTCCCAGCCAGGCTGGAGCCTCACCTGTGGCTGGAGGCACCTGCAGGAATTCCCAGTGTCCAGGAGTGGCTCTGCAGTCCTTGGCTGTGACAGCTTCCCCCAGCTGAGGTGTGGGTGTGGGTGATGGGAAAGTCTGAGGGTAACTGGTGATGGATCTTTCTTAATCACTGTGAGCAATCTTTGGTAGTGATGACTGGGTGCATTGCTGAGCTGCTCCTTTTGGGCTCCTTTGAACTACAGGAAATGACCCTGATTCCTTCAGGTGGTGTCTGTGTCTTGGGTGCTGACCCTGCCCACTGGTAAAACAACACTGGCACAGTCTGGCCAGATCACAACCAAATGTTGTTTTTTCAGTGTAAATGTAAGGAATCAATCCCATCAGAAATTCCAGGATGGGAAGACCTTCTCTAGTCTTTGCTGGCTCTGGAGAGGGCTGAGGGCTGAGCACTGTGCAGACAATGGGGAGTTGGTTAAAAGCAGCTGAACCACTGGATGTCTTCAAATGCATCCAAAAATTGCACATGGAAAAAGGAAAAGAACTTGTGGGTCTGGAAAGACAAAGGTGAATTTTGTAAAGAGCACATTGGAAACAGCACTAACAGAAGGAACAACTATTGTTGGAATGCTCCCACATGGAGTGACAGAAGAAGGTTTTAATCTTGAGTTCAGATGCATTTGTGCAAGTGAATCTAATATGAATGTAATAAATAACTATACATATTTATAAGATAGACTTTTTATAGATATATTTTAAAATATATACATATGTCTATGTCTATATCTATGTTTCTATATCAATATCTATATATCTATATGAACATATACATATAAAATAACAGTAATGTAAAACAGTAAAAATACTAATTTGGTAGCTTTGGCTGATGTTACACTAAATATCCTACAGAGAAGCATTGGCCAGACCCAAATGTCAGTGGTAAACTTTGTGAGATTGTATACAATGAAAAAGGAGGAAGGGATGAAATGGGGTATTTTTGTAGGGTTTGCTGATACTGGGATGCAGAATGCTTTGTCTGTTACTGTGAAAAATACAGTGATGAAGACTGCTGGGTTTTTCATAGCCAAGACAATCCCCAAGCTGCAGGATTGGTTGAAGGCATGAAAGGGTTGTTAAAAGAGCAGTTTAAAAAGTGAGGAGATGGGAACCTGTCCCGATGGAAAACCCATCTCCCAGGTGTGCTCCAGACCCTTAACAACGGGCCCACTGGGGAAATGGAAACCCCCTGGATATGCATGGCTGCACCCAGATTGCAAATACAACCACAGACAGTGAGACTTCGACATCCTGGGAAATGGGTCTGGTGTGATGGCCCTTGACAGGGCCACCCCAGAGGCTGCAGGGCTGGACCTTCATGCATTCAAATGAATTGGGATAAATCAGAGGCAATCGAGAGTCAGCAATAGCAAAACAGGAACTCCGATTCCTCCAGGACACTTTGGTTTGATAACTGCTCACTGGAGCTTGGCCTTGCAAAGTGTTCATGTCACAGGAGGAGGTACTGATGCAGATTATCAAGGAGAAATGGAAGTAATTCTTTAAGCAGTAGTGAACAAGATTTGATTATTCAAACCCATGACAGGGTAGCATGATTATTGATATTGTCAGTTTTAAAAGCAATTGTGAAAGAAGGAGGTCCACCTCAAATCAGCACTGTTTGTGGAGAGAAAGGGTTTGGATCCACCAGTGCTAATAATGGAGCCAGAGTGTGGGTCCAGAGGCCAAATGTCCCTCCTGAACCAGCTGAAGGACCAGCTCTGGGGAAGGACAATGCTGTTTGAAGCCTGAACCCTGGGCAGGAACGATGGGAAGATGTCCCTGCAGCCAAATGTTCTGTGTCAGAACAAGTAGATTTACAGGATATTGTTTTACAGATCCTGCCAGAACAAATCTCCCTTTTTCCTCCAGCAGTCCCTTTGGAAAATGCTCTGATCCACAGGGCTCCATGGGAAGGCTGATGTGACACTGAGGGACTTCCCCAGGAGTTCCAGCCAGGAGCCTGGGTGCCCGTCAGGGACTGGCACCTGGCACCTCTCCAGCCAAAGGGGAAAGGACCCCACCAAGCCTTGTTGGCCACAGACACCACGGTCAAGCTGAACAGCAAAGGACCTTGGGGGCATTCTTCTGGAATTGAAAAGGCACCAGCTCCATGGGTACATGTTTGTATCCAGAATGAGACTGAGGAAAAAGAATGAATAACCTTATCACTCAAGTACTGCTTCTGTCTGTAAGTTGTATCTTGATAGTCAGCCAGAATCTTTGTTTGCCAGAAACACCTCTAGAGTTTCACCAAGGGGATTAGTCATCAAAATTGTTTTGAAAATTTAAAGTAGCCAAAATGCTCAGTGTAACTAATGGCTGGGTATGTTTTCAACCAAAGTTAGGAGGAATGGGGTTCCCTTGGAGGGCCCACCCTAAGGATTGGCCAGAACTCTGTCAATGGGCTCTGACTCGTCACGGAGTCAGTGAAGGGACAGTTAAAGAAAACTGTGCTGTGGAACACAGGAACACAGTGACCAGTTTTACAGGATTCACTAAGATTTCCCTTCAGGAGAAACTGGACCATGTCACAGTGTGAAAGGATTTCTGTGCTTTTAACATCACTCACAATGTCAGTGGAACTCAGGGTGCTGGAGCTGGTCCATGTCAGTGTGACACTGCTCCCAGCCAGAGTGCTGGGATTTAAAATCCTTCAGCAACAAGCACAAGGAAGAGTTAGGGCCAGGAGAACCTTTTCCCACCAAAGAGTGCCTTGGGTGTCAGAAAGCAAAAGATTCTGGTTGACGCTGTGCCCCATGTGCACTGCCTCGTCCTGTGGAGTTTACATTAAGCAGCTAAATTGTTTATTAAAAGATACCTGCAAATGATACTGTTAAAATAGCCAAGAGCACATCCTAGGAGCTCCAACAAACACGAATGGGGACTGCACAGAACTGCATTGCCTTGGATTATCTGCTGGCCAAGGAGGAACCTGGGCTATCATGGGACAGGAATGTTGCACTTCTGTCAGTGCTGGGTTTGAAGGCCAACAGTCAGGAATCACCTTGATAGAAAGAGCAGTAGAAGAGTGGCAGAAAGAAGACAATTCCTCTTGGTGGGATTGGCCTCATGGCTACGAAATTGGAGGCTGCTGTGAAATGTATTTGTGGCAGTGACTGTAATCATTGCAGTGTGAGCACTTGGTGAGTTATGATTTCATGTTAGAGTTGTTGTGACACTGTTTGTGCTGGGAAATGGAGTGCTGAGACTGTCTTAAAAGAGAGACAGTCTCAAGAACAAAAAGGGGGATTTCATAACTAACAGAGAATAGCATCTATTTAGGCATGTTTTTAAAGGAATGTGAATTAAAGCTCTGAGTAATGAGCTTGAGCAGCCCTTAATTGAAGACAAGAGTATTAAGTATTATGCCCAATACTTAAATCTGAGACTCTAGTTTTGAAAGAATTGTTACGAAAGTTGTAGTTTATCTGTAGGTCAAAGGAGCAATGGAAAAACTGAGGCCTGTACACCAGGTCCTGACTGAAGCCTGAACAACCAGCCCTGAGGCAAAGCTGACCTCTGGATCAACCTTCCAACCAAAGGTTATCTTTGTATCCGCTCATGAATGAAGCACTATTACCAATATGATCTCTGTATCATTTCATCAGTGATGAAATGTGGATTTACATTTCTGTGTTTAAAAAGCAGACAAGGCCCCATCTTGCCTTGTTTGCTGGTAAAGGATCCAAGTCAACTCCCTTGGTTCCTCCTGGAGCCCTGGCCAGGCTTTAGGAGAAGCCAAACAGGAGAATGAAACTAAATGTTCCCACACTAGAAGTGATGTCAGCTTGTTTGTTTACCAGTGTAAAAGCTGGGCCCTCTCCCAGCAAGGTTGGAAGCCTTGTTTCCTGCAAAAAATGGTTAAGTCTGAGGGTAACTGCTGATGGATCTTTCTAAATCAATATAGCCAATCTTTGGTAGAAATGACTGGATGCATTGCTGAGCTCCTTTTGTAATTCTTTGTTGATGATTATGTGCTTTGCTGAACTTATCCTTTTGTAACTCTTTGCCACTTTGCATTCTATAAATGACACAATTCCTCAAGTTGGTGTCTGTGTCTTTGGTGCTGACCCTGCCCACTGGTGAAACAGGGCCCTGTCCTGCCTGAGTGTTACCTGGGAAGACAAAAACCTTCACTCCAAATGTCACCCCTTCCTCCTTGTTCTCCCCACTTTATACACCACACGTGATGTCCTGTGGTCTGGGGTATCCCTGGGGTCAGTTGGGGTCACCTGTCCTGGCTGTGTCCCCTCCCAACCTCCCCCACACCCCCAGCACTGCCAGACAAGGGGCAGGGAAGGCCTTGGCTCTGTGTGAGCTCAGCAGGAACAAAACCTGCTCTGTGTGATCAGCCCTGTGCTCAGCAGGAAGAAAACCATCTCTGTGTGATCAGCCCTGTGCTCAGCAGGAACAAAACCTGCTCTGTGTGATCAGCCCTGTGCTCAGCACCCAGCCCCAGCAGCGTCCCAGTGCCAGTGCCCGTGGCATCAGTCCCCACAAGGGGTTTCCTTGGCAGTTGCCATGACAGGTGACCCAGGTGTCACAGCCCAGTGAGGGCTGCCATGGCAGCAGTGCCCAGCACTGCCCCTTTCTGTCTGGCTGAGCTGCCTTTGGCCCTGGCAGAACACTTGAGCCCGGAGACACTTTCTCACTCCTGTCCCTCAGTGGGACCCCTTAAAACTTCAAGAAACTTTGGAGTTCAATTCTCACTTAGAATTCTTGAAAGGTTTCTTCAGTTCCCTCTCAGGGACTGATGTTCAGGGCCTGAGCACAAACCCCGAGAGGGTCATTCAAGTCCTTGTGCTGTGTCTGTGCCGCTGAGCTGGGCCGGGCTCCTGGCACAGAGGCAGCTCCTGGCAAGGGCAGCGCTGCAGAGAGACAGCTCTGCCCAGGAGCAGCTCCTGTGCACAGCCCAGCAATCCCTCCTGCTGACATTGGCAGACAGGCGGCAGCTGCAGCTCCTGCACTTCTGCCTCTTCCTGGGCATCTCCCTGGCTGCCCTCCTGGGCAACGGCCTCATCATCAGCGCTGTAGCCTGCGGCCACCACCTGCACAGCCCCATGTTCTTCTTCCTGCTCAACCTGGCCCTCACTGACCTGGGCTGCATCTGCACCACTGTCCCCAAAGCCATGCACAATTCTGTAGCCCTGCTTCGTGCCTGTGATGTTTTGGTTTCTCCAAAACTCTTCTCCCAGAGACTTTTCTGTCAACGAGAGACATGTTTTCCTAACTGTAACCTATGTTTACATTCCTTTCCCTAGGAGAGACTTCTTCTTGATGTCCCTCTGAGCTGACCAATGTTGAAGAAGTTTGTCTTTCTTCCACCCACTGGGTTGTTCTTTGTAAAACAGCATAAAAGGTGAAGGAATTCCCGGAAATAAAGGGAGTCATTGTCAGCCTTCTGAGTCAGAGTCCGTGATGTTGTCATCTTGAACAGTGTCACAATTCTCTCTGGGACACCAGGCACATCTCCTACACAGGATGTGCTGCTCAAGTCTTCTTGTTGTTTTCTGCACTACAATAGAATGTCATCTCCTGACTGTCATGTGCTACGACCGCTACGTGTCCATCTGCAAACCCCTGCACTATGAGACCCTCCTGGGCAGCAGAGCTTGTGCCCACATGGCAGCAGCTGCCTGGGCCAGTGCCTTTCTCAATGCTCTCATGCACACAGCCAATACATTTTCCCTGCCCCTGTGCCATGGCAATGCCCTGGGCCAGTTTGTCTGTGAAATCCCACACATCCTCAAGCTCTCCTGCTCCAATTCCTATCTCAGGGAACTTGGGCTCATTGCTGTTAGTGCCTGTTAAAGACTCAGGATGTTTTGTGTTTATTGTTTTCTCCTATGTGCAGATCTTCAGGGCTGTGCTGAGGATCCCCTCTGAGCAGGGACGGCACAAAGCCTTTTCCACCTGCCTCCCTCACCTGGCTGTGCTCTCCCTGTTGCTCAGCACTGTCATGTTTGCTCACTGAAGCCCCCCTCCATCTCCTCCCCATTCCTGGATCTGGCCCTGTCAGTTCTGTACCTGGTGCTGTCTCCAGCCCTGAGCCTCCTCATCTGCAGCCTGAGGAACCAGGAGCTCAAGAAAGCTCTCAGGGCACTGATGTCTGGGTGCTTTTCAGCTCCCACACACTGCCTGCTTCCTTCTGTCATTGGCTCCCAGCGCACATTATGGCAGGCCAACACTCTCCTTATTTATATTTCTTCCACTTCTGATGCTGTTGTCTTCAAAGCAGGGATGGTATTCATTCCCTCCAATTTCATAATATTCCCTTGTTTTGTGACCCAGAATCTGTCATTGTAGAGATGGACACGACACACTGTGCAACATATCAAAAGTGTTCCATTTATTTGCTGTGTGTTCCCTTTTTATACATTTCTAAACAAAGCATGTACAGAACAAATTTCTAAACAAAGCATGTACTTAGAATATTGGTTAATTAAAACAGCTCATCATGTTCATTGGCACAAAGAAATTAACAGTACTCATAAAAGAAAAATCTAAAGGCACATATTCATTTCTACGAAACTGAAAACCTGCAAATATGCTTTTAATTGTCTCTGTTTTATTGATTCCCATGCCAACAACCTTGTCTTTTTCTTTTCACAGGTCTAACAACAAAACTCTTCCTCTGCTCACTCAGTCATTTGGCTCACAGACCCGCTGTCAGCCCCCACAACAAGAAACTTCATCTAAATGAGGAGACTCACATTGTATTGAAGCAAAATAAATGAAGTTGCAAAAACATTTTTGTTATTTTTTTTACTCTCCCCATCAGAGCAGCAATGAACAGCAATGGGCACAGCTTTCTGGCTGCCCCAGCTTTGGGATGGGCCCTGGGCCTGCAGCAGGAGCAGCTCTGCAGGGCCCCAAGGCCGCGGCTGTTGTGCTGGCCTGGGCAGATGGGATGGCAGCAGGGGCTGCAGAGCTCTCAGGAGCTGAGGGAGAGGGCAGCAGGGCACCCAGGGAGCCTGGTTTTGCCTTGTGCCAGCACCTTGGCCATGGCTGGGGCTGAGCCCTGTGGGAGCTGCAGCTGCTGCTGTGCCCTTGCCAGGGGCTGAGGCCGTGGGGCCCCTGGCCAGAGCAGCCTGGCCTGAGCAGAGCTGTGGGGCCAGAGCCGGCTGGGCTGTGCTGGGGAGAGGCCCTTGGTGCTGCAGAGAGCTCAGGGCAGCTGGCAGAGCTTGCAGGGAGCTGGGCTGGGCTGAGAGAGCCTGGCACAGACACCATCAGTGTCCATCTCAGCCTGGGTGAGCGTGCAGGGGAAGGACTCAGCCCAGGGCTGGTGGGGCAGGGTCAGCGCCTGTGGAAGACATTGAAAACAGGCAAGTGGCCCAGAGAGGAGGCTGCTCTGTGCCCTTGGTGGCACTCACAGAGCAGGGAGGGGCCCCAGGACATTTGTCATCCCTGCCAGCCTCTGTCCCCAGCTGTTGGCAGCCCTGGCTGCTCAGCCCAGTCTTGTGGGAGAGTTTGGCTGTGGCCCAGCTCCATCCTCCTGTGGGGCTCAGGACTGTTCCCGTCCATGGCCAGTGTCGCAAATGAGGTCACGAAACGCCAATATTATGGGAAATTGGGCAATTGTTTTACTGAAAAAAAATATGACTACCAGGAATGAGGGGTGCGAGCTAATTTCGCACCCTTTTTGAACAGCCAGACATAAACAGAACATACAATGCTGTATGGGACACTTCCTTGGGTCACAACGTGCGTCAGGAAAGTGACCCCTCTGAGGGCACTCAGCCCCTCTTTATAGTCTCTGTCCCCTCATGGATTGGTGCGTTTTGGATCCTCGATGTCATTGGTCCATTTACCAGGTTTTCATTGGCCGTTAGCAAGGTTCACTCTCAACCAATCATTTGTTCCCGCCATCAGATGATTGGTTGGCTCTGTCCACCAATGGAGGTTCAGGGTTGTGGTCCCTGGTGAGGGGGGAGCAAAAGATTTCCCCTCCTTCTCCCCTCCTGATACCTTCTCTAGGCAGCTTTTTCATTCTTTCAACAATATTACAACTGTAACCGCTCACAGTTTCAATAATCACTTAAAACCATACAACGTTGCAACCACAAACCAACCCTTTAGCAACATTATCACAGTAACTACTTACACCTGTACAAAACCATGGGAACCATTTGAAACCATACACAGTTACAGATTGAAATGAAACTTACAGGATACATACTTACACACACATATTATTTAACAAAAGTTCAACTTCTTGTGTCTATAACAACCCTCACCCCAGTGTGCCTCAACACCGGGCTCTGGGCTGGCAGCAGCAGCAGCTCCCTGCTCACTGCTGGAGCTGCTGGCCCTCAGCTTCTCCCTGCTGCCTCCTGTCAGTCTCCACCTGTCCTCAGGCTCTGCAGGGCAGCTGTGGCACAAGTGGAGGCTCTGGAATTGCTTCCAAGGCCTGGCAGAGCTGCAGTCCTGGAGCCCTCTGTGCTCCCTGCTGGCCCCTCCATCCCCTCAGCCCCAGCGTCCCCTGGGCAAAGCCCCAGCCCCCTTCTGTTTCTTCAGCCCCCACAGTCCTCTCAGCCCACTCAATCCCTTCTGACCCATCCCGGCCCCTTAGACCCACCACCCCCTCAGCCCATGCCACTGCCCTGTCACCTCCGTGCCACCCTGGCCCTCTGCTCCCCCACAGCCCTCAGTGCCCCCAGCACCTCAAGGTCACTGTCCCTGCAGCGTCAGCGTCTCCTCAGCCCCCTCTGTCCCAGGGTCCTTCAGCAGCTCCACACTGAATTTGGGGCTGAGTCCAGGACCCCCAGGCACTGAGAGAAGGTTGAAGAAGCTGCTGAAGGAGTCAGAAGCAAAACCCCAAGTCCCTTGGAGCATCCCTGGGCCCCAGTGAGGGCAGGGAGTGCCAAAGGCTGCCCAGGCACTGGTGAGAGCAGCTCCTTGAGGCCAGGATTGCAGGGAGCCCAAGGCTGTGAGCAGGGACTGCAATGCTGAGCAAGGCCTGGGCTGGCTGGAGGGAGCAGAAAGGCCAAGGCCTGAGCCCAGGCCTGGCACAGCAGGGCCTGTCCCTCGCGGCTGGCTGGGGGCTGTTGGTGGGGCAGGGGGATGGCAGGGGCAGCAAGGACTGACGCAATGCCGGTGTTCTTCAGCCCAGCCAGCTCCCGGCACCGGCACCAGGAGTGGGCTGGCCCCAGAGAGCCAGGAAATCTGGGGTGCAGCTGCAGGGCACAGCTGCTCTAGAGCATAGGTGGCACCCGACGAGGGCAGGGACAAGGAACAGGGAGAGGCCTTCTGTGTGATTTCCAAAGGTGTTTATTGCCCCGAGGGTCAGGGACAGAAAAAGGCACAGAACCTGGGCTTGCAGGGGCTTACAAGTGGGGGAGGACTTGGGAGAGGATACAATTTCCAACCAATGAGGGTGACATGGGGGAGGAACATAAGGCGGGGAGTACAATGCACAGAGCAATGAAAGAACACAAGGGGAGGGAACAGTTTAAACCAACCACTGGGGCGTCGAAGTTTGGGGGATTGACAGGGAAGGGTCTGGAAGAAGGGGCAGGGTGAGGGAAGGATTGACAATTCTGTAGGAGGAGAGAAGGGCAGGTCTAGGGAAGACAGACAACCAGGGCAAAACCAACAACACAGGGGAAAAGGAATAATCCATTAGGGATAAAATATAATACAGCAATACAAAATCTGGGTGGTGTAAAAAACTGAGCTGAAATTGGAAACATAACAAAAATACACCACAACAACAGATAAACATCACCCCAGCTGCTTTCAACTCATGAAGCAGAGCACACATTTTTGGTCTTGGTCAGTCTGGGGGTCTCATCCCTCCTTTCTCTTAATTCCGGCACCTCCTGGCAGTTTTTTCCTGCAGAGAATCCATGAGTTTGAGGATTTTTGGGGTGAAGTTTTGGAGAGGGACAGCTCTGTCTGCCTTTCCCCTCCCTCTTGTGGCCTCCCAGCTGCCCCCAACACCTTGGGGCTGCTGGGATTTCCCTCCTGGGGACAAGGACGTTCATTCCCTTCCAGGAGCCCAATGCCTGGCTGGGGCTCCAGGTCAGGGGCTCCTTGAGCAGCTGCCCCAGAACCTCCGCCAGGGTCTCCCAGCGCTGCCGGAGCCGCTCGGCCTGGGGTCCCCAAAGCCCTCAGCAAGCCCCAAGTCCCTCCCAGGAACCCTCAACTCCCTCACACCCATCATCCCCACAGCCCCTGCAAGTTCCCCCCATGGCACCGGCCATGGCCCTGTCTCCACATGTCACTGGCCATGTCCCACCATGGCCTCACCCATGGCTGTCTCCCCACCAGCTTTCCATCCCTCTCATTGTCCCCATCTCCATCTGAGCCCGTGTCCCCCCCTCTGTCCCCATGAATGGCCACGTCCCGCTCCACGTCCATGTGTCCCCACGTCACTCTCCATGTCTATGTCCCCCCATGTCCTCATCCAGGTCTTAGTTCAATGTCCTCATTTTTACCCCAGTGTACTCCACATGGAGGCGCTCTGACCCATTTGCTATGTTACATGCCATGGAAGGCTTGTCCTCACCTACCACCTCTGCCCAGTAGACCTCCGGCGATTTTCCCTCTGCTATAACCTCTGCCGGATCGGGAATGGCCTGGGCAACAACTTGTCCTTCTGTCAGGTAGAATGGTGGGTATTTGCAGCGTGCCAAGAGCATAAGGCCTGTCATGTTCCCCTTAATGGACATTGGAAATACCTCAATCTCCTCTGGTGTGTGAGCAGTATCCCCAATAACAAAACACTCACTGAACATCTCCGTGTGGTTATCTTTCAGATCCTGTGAGATGTCTGATGGATGCACTGCAATTAATATCCAGTCTGCAGATCTGAAATGAAAACCTTTGGTAGTCACAAGCCTGTACTGGCCTTGTGGCTGCCAAGCCTTGTTAATCAAACATTTACTATTTACATTTTTCTTTTCCCCCACCCCCTCCCCCTTTGTTGTTAAGAGAGAGGTGTCAACTGGTGGGAGACCCCTCATATTTGTTTTTGCACGCGTGAGAGCATTAACCATGGGGACGCGCTGAGAAGCTAGTTTTTTTGTTTGTTGGGCTTCCTTTGCTGGTTCTGGTTCTGGTTCCGATGGCAGGAAGCTGCAAAATGTCCAGGCTGTCTGCAGAGATGGCAGATGATATGCCGTAGGCGGTCCGGTGACAGTGGTTGCCGCCGTTGTTCAGGCCGTGCAGGTGCTGCTGTCCTGGGATGAAGCAGTCCAAGATTGCTTTCAGGTGCGCTGAACAGCTCTGCTTTCCTGGTACAGGCCTCGATCATCTGAGCTAGAGTTGGTTCTGATGGGAGACTAAGGATAATTCTACGACAAGTTTCATTAGCGTTCCTCTGAGCTATCTCTTTAATCAGTTCGTTGTGTATAGATGATTGTGGAACTTGTCTTTCCACCTGAGCGCGTAAACGATCCAAAAACTGCAAAAAAGTCTCTGAAGGAAATTGTTTAATACTTGTATAACTGCCCTTAGTTTCAGGTGTCGGTAACTGGTAAAAGGATTTTTCTGCTGCACTACAAATTTTATCCAAAATTTGCTTTGATAATACTCGGGTCTGTCTTTCAGGGCAATGCAAATCACCTGTACCACAGAGATGGTCCAATGTTATATCATTCCCATCCCCATCCTGTGCTAAAGCAGGAGTCTGTTGAATTTCCTGTAATATTACATTTAAAGCTTTTTTCCACATGCATTCCCATAAATCATATTCCGAGGGTGTTAGTAAACATCTGAATAAATCTTTAATATCATTTGGGACCAATTCATTTGAGCTAAAGGTAGCAGTTATCATGCTTTTAAAAATTTCACTAGATATTCCAAATTCTCTCTGAATTTTGCATAGCTCCTTTTTATCTTGGTAAGAGAAAGGCTTGTATTGTTTCCTTCCATTTCTCTTACCAAGGTATTCTACAGGGGCAACAAAAGGGATATTATCATCAGATTCAGTTTGGGTTAGTGAAGGAATAGGTACTTCTCGTCCCACCCTGCAGGAGTCATTAGCATGCATCGGGTCTGGAGCTGCGAGTGAACCGCCCCCCCACCCGCGGCTGGGGGGAGGCGGGGGCCCCGCCCCCCCCCGCCCCCGCCGAGAGAGGCACCGGGCCCTGCCCCGCCCCCGCCGAGAGAGGCAGCGGGCCCTGCCCCGCCCCTGCCGAGAGAGGCACCGGGCCCTGCCCTGCCCCCACCGAGAGAGGCACCGGGCCCTGCCCTGCCCCCGCCGCAGCCGCGTGTGCCGTGGGGGATGGGACCAGGGCCGCGTGCCCCCTGGACGGGGTCGGGTCCGCCGCCGCCTGCGCTGGGAGAGCTCCCACCCACGCCACCGCGCGCTGCTGCCGCCGCCCCTCCCCCGCCGCCGCCGCGCAAGCACGGGTCGTCCGCGCCGCCCGCGCCGCCTGCGCCGCCGTGCGCTGCTGCGCCGGTGCCGGTGCCGCCCGCGGTTTGCGCCCCACCGCCCCCGCCATGTCCCATGCCGGGCTGGGGGCTGGGGAAAAGGACGCTACACGCGTTGTCAAGGCAACAGGGGGCGGAGGGAAGGCGGGGGGCGGGGTTGCAAGGCACAGGGTATGGGAGAGAGTGGGGGCTGTGGGGTAGGAATGGGCTGTGGGAAGGAGACCCGAGCACATGGTCGCCGCCATTGTCCCCCCCCCACGCCACAGTATACTGCGGTGGTTGGGGGGTCTTCTCGTAGGGAATAGGGGACTGGGAGGGGAAAGAGGAGGATGAGGGGGTTTTTTGTGGCTGTTTGCTGCGTTCTAATTCCAATAGATGCTTGCGTGCTTTTAAGAAAATTGGGATAAATTTCGAAGCTTTTGTGTCTCCATTTTCAATTTTCAAGGTGAGTAATTGCCCAATATCATCCCAAAATGCCACGGAATGAACATTATGGAGGTTAAAATCTGGAAACTCAGCAAACAACCAACAGATAAAATTCTTTAATAAACTATTAGGGATTTTAAGATCTTTCAAAACAGGTTTAAGCTGTTTTAAAAGACTCCTTTGGTTAGTGGAAAAGTTAGAACCCATATTTGTGATGTTAAAGCGTTAAAAAAAGAAGAAAAAAAAACCCACATACGCACACACACGGCTCTGTCCCAGTCCCTCTCTCACTTTAGAGAACTCCGGGACGTGGGGGGGTGTACTCCAAGGCGGGGATTCAGCACCGTGCCGAGCTTCCCCGGCTCCGGGGGCTGTGAGGGGGTCGCCCCGTTGTCCAGGATTCTCCTCAAAGCCCGCAACACCCCGAGACGCCGTGGATCTCCGGGACAGCCGGCGCCTGGCTTGCCAGAGATGAACCACAATCACAACTTCTGAGATGTTGCAGTGGGTTCTAAAAGGGCTTCACTGCGTGGCTGGGGGCACAATGCCCACCCGCAGCAAAAGATTTTTCTTTTTCCCAGCCGCACCGAGACTGCCCTCCCCCCCTTTTTTTTTTCTGAGGGGAGGATCTCGTGCTTTTGAGGTGCCCTGGTCTTTTCCTATAAAAAGTCCCTACTGAATCGACCTATGTGGATACACAGGCTGCCGATTCTTCTTCAACACCCCCAACTGCACAAAAAGCAGCTGGATCAGTGGAGAAGCAGTTGAGCAGTCCAAAAGCTTTTGAGATCTCAAGATAAAGAGACTCCAGCCTTTGCGTGGTTTTCAGGCCACGTTGGACGCCAACTGAAGTGTTCCCCTTCCCTCAGCCCCCCGAGGTCAGCTGCTAGCTCAGATTTAGGGAGGTTAGGGGGAGGGGAATCTTCAGGATAGGGAGGTAAAACCAAAAGAAGCTCTTACCCTGAGATGTGTTCCAAGGTTTATTCCAAGAAGGGGATCCCAAGGCGAAAGAGGGCGAACCCCGGAGGGAAAGGGGGTTTTATGCATTTCAGGGTAGGGGGCGGGGTTACCTATGGCCAAAGGCCATAGGTAAGAGTCGAGGGACAGGTAGGGTTTCACAGGGAGGGGATGCCAGAGGGATACAACACCTTGGTTCAATGAAGCCTGGATGTGTCACAATGGTCTCCAGAATTCCATGAGGCCCCACAATGTCACAATGGACCTAAGGTTCCATGAGTCCCACAATGTTCCATGAATCCTCAGCTCCATGGGGCCCTGCAGTGTCTCATTTGTCTCCTTGGTTCAATGGTGCCACACAGGGCCAAAATTACCCTTTGTTACAACAGGGCCTCAGAGTGTCACAATGGACTCCTTGCTTCCAGGAGGCCTTGCAATATCACAATGGACTCCTCAGTTCCATGAAGATGCAAAGTTCCACAATGGCCCTTTGGTTTCACAAGGCCTCCAAGTGTAAAATTGGCCTCTGTGGTTTCACATGGCCAGGCTGTGTCATGATGCCACATGGTGTCTCAATGACCTCCTTGGTTCTGCACTATAAGATTCCCCCCTTGGTCCCATGGAGCCCCAGAGTGTCACTATTGTGCCCTTGGTTCCATGAGGCCCTGCAGTGCCACAATGGTGCTTTGGTTCCACAAGGCCCCGTGTGTCACAATGTACCCATGGTTCCATGAGGCCCGGCTGTGTCAAAAGGTCCTCCTTGGTTCCATGATGCCCTGCTGTGTAATAAAGCTCTCCTTGGTTCCATGTGGTCAGTATGGCTCCTTTGTCCCATGGAGCCCCACAGTGTCCCTGTGGTCCCCTGGATTCCATGAGGCCCTGCTGTGCTGCAATGGCTCTTTACTTTTACAAGGCCCTGCAGTGTCACCATGGCCCCTTGCTTCCAGTCGGTTCCCAAGGTTCACAGTGGTTTCCAGTGTTCCACGAGGCCCCACAATATCCCAACTGATCCTCGATTCCAAGGGGACCTGCAGTGTCACAAGGCTGCCTTGGTTTGACAAGGCCCTGCAGTGTGGTAGTGGCCCCTTGGTTCCATGAGGCAAAGCAGAATCAGAGTGTACCTTTGGTCTATGGAGTACCACGGTGTCACTGTGGTCCCCTTGGTTCCACAGGGCCCCACAGTGTCACAATGGACCTTTGGTTCCATCAGGTTCCTCAGTGTCTCAGTGGCCCCTTGGCTCCATGTGGCCCTGCTGTGTCACAGTGGCAGGTGGTTCCATGAGGCCCCACAGTGTCCAAATGGTCTCCTTGGTTTTGTGAAGCCCTACAGAGCCACAGTGCACCCTTGGTTCCATGAGGCCTTGCTGTGTCACAATGGACTTCTGGCTCCATGAGCTTTTGCACTGTCAGCAATGGTCAGAGTTCTGCAGTGTCACCATGGATCCTTTGTTCCATGAGGTTCCACAGCAGACCATGATCACCTTGATTCCAGAAGGTTCTACAGTGTCACAATGGACCATTGGTTCCATGCAGCCTCACACCTTCACAATGATCCCATGAGCTTCCCTACTGCCAGCAGTGGTCTCCTTGGTTCCATGAGGCCCTGCTCTGATACAATGGACCTTTGGTTCCATGGGGTTCCACTGCATCACAATGGACCCTTTGTTCCATGAGGTTCCAAAGTGTCACAGCTGACTCCTTGATTTTGTGTGCCTTCCCAGTCAACAAAAATCCAAATCATGAGAGTAAGACTCCTTAACACTGATTTCGTGTTTAAAAGGGCATCACTTATTCAGGCCTGAAGTCCACCATGGGATAACTCGTAACCTGATGTGGATGCATAATTCTATAAGTTTATTGCTTATGTACAATCACTGAATGCATATTACAATTTACCCTTTTCAATAAAACCCACCCCAAGTTTCCAGATTCAGTCCTTGTTTTCTCTATCACTGCACTCTGGAGCCAGATGTCTTCTGATCTTCCAACCATCTTTGGTGGAAAATACAGCCCTGCATGCCTTGTTCCTGTGCTAGAAGTTCACAGGCACAGTAAAAATGGAATGACCCCTTTTGGTATCCAGTCCAAGGCTGTGTGTGCCCAGGCAGAGGCAGGCAGGACGCAGAGCTGTCAGCAAAGGAAGGGCCCAGCCAGGTGGGGCAGCCGCGGGTGACGACAGCCTGCAGGGACAGAGGCACAGGGCATGGACACCGTAGGACAGCCTGGGCTGCACAGGCCACAGGGATGGGCAGCAGCTGCAAGGCCCTGACACAGCCAACTCCTGCAGCACTTGGGCCATGGCTGCTGGCCCTGGGCCTGAGCCAGCAGGAGGGGACAAGTGACCCTTGCAGGCCTGCAAGGGCCTCATGGCCTCCTTGTCCCTGCTCAGCAGCCTGGCAGGGGCTGCCCCATGGTGCTGCCCTTGGCATTGCACATCCCCACATCCCAGTGGCCTGGCAAGAGGCCTGAGCAAGGAGGGAGGGGCAGGATGTGCCTTGGCAGGGGCTGGGGCTCAGACCTTGGCCCTTTGCATTGCTGAAACACATCCAGGTTTGCTCAGCATCAGAGACACCTTTGTCTTGTTTGTCCCCACCTGTCCTCACTGCCTGCAGTGTTCTGCTCTACCTGGAACCTGTGGACACTTTCTGAGTCGTGTTTCTCTGAGGGACCCATTAAACCTTCAAGAAAGTTTGGACTTTGATTCTAAAGTGGATTTCTTGAGAAGTTTTTTGAGCACACTCTGAGGGACTGAATCTGATGTAAACAGCACCAAAATCCCAAGAGGTTAATTAAAGTCCTTGTGCTGAGTCTTTACTGCTGAGTTGCATCAGCATCCTGGCAATCAAGAAGAGCTTCAAAAAGACATTTCTCTTGCTGAGCTGCTCCTCTCCCAGCCCAGCAGGGCTGAGGGCACTTACTGCAGGTTCCTGAGAGCAGTGAAGGAGACAGAGGCTTAAAGAAACTGCAAGGACAATTCTGAGCTTCTTCCTGGAAAAGTCTTCACCACTTCTGACACAATCAGTCTCTGGCTGCAGGGATCTCCTCAAGCTGACCCAGGACAGCACTGATGTGACTGTAAGGATGGCTCTGCTGCCCTTTCTGCTCTGGGGGAGGATGTGCTCCAGAGCGGGGCTGCCCTGGGCACCGTCAGAGGGACAGGGCAGGACGGCTCCTGCTGCCAGGGACGGCTGCAGGGGCTGAAGCTGGGGCTGCAGCCAGGGCTGCCCAGGGCTGTCCTGCACAGCAGCTCCTGCAGCCCTCAGAGCTCTTGGCCAGGCCATGGGATCTGCCACCTGCCAGGGGCAGCTCTCAGCCTACCTGGGAGCTCCCATGGATGGTGGAGGGGAGCAGTGGGTGCAAGGAGTGACTCCTGCCAGGGCAGGTCCTGCTGCTGCTGCTGCTGTGGAGAGGGTGCTGTGTGTGCCAGGGCTGCTCAGAGCTCCAGCTCATGCCCAGGTCATTTCTGAGGGGACTTTGCATGAGCTCATTCAGGGCAGGAATTTCCTGCTTGGGTCTCTGCTTTCCTGAATCTGTGCTCCCACTTTTCCCTGGCTCAGCTTGGTGGCAATGCAAACTCAGCTGTGCAGGGCAGAGCAGGGGCTGAGGCTCTTCAACCATCCCACTGAGTTTTCCGGGGAAGCTCAGCAAGTGCCTGCAGCTGCCCAGGCTCCAGATCCATGCAGCATCAGCTTTCCATGGTGCCCAGGCCTGGGGGAGCTGTTCTTTAATGCCTGCAGCCGGGAGCAGCTGCAGGGCAGAGTTGGCCCAGGGGCTGGGCTGGGCTCTGGCAGGTGTGGCAGGGAAGGAGCCCGGGCCCACAGGAACAGCTCGGGCTGGGACAGCTGCAGCAGCAGAACTCTGGGCAGGGAGGGAGGGAGGCAGTGCTGAGGGCAGCTCTGCTGCTGCTGCTGCTGCTGCAGGGGAGATGTGGCAGCTGCCAGCCCTGCCCTGCAGGGCAGACACTGGCCTGAGCAGCACAGCTGCTGTGTCCCCTGGCAGCCAGCACAGCCCTCAGCCCGGGGGCTGGGGGCCCTCAGTCCCCTCCTGTGCCGGCAGAGCAGCTCCAGAGATGAAGGGCATCTCTGCTGCCATGTGCCCATTGCCTGCTGCCCAGGGCCTGAGGGCCACTGTCCTGCACTGCTGCTGCCTGCACTGCAGGGGCTGGGCAGGGCTGGGCAGGGAAAGGCTTTTCCTCAGGGCCCAGCTCTCTCTCTCCTTGCCTTGCCCAGCTGCTGCTGCTGGCATTGCTGAGGGGCTCTCTGGGAATGGCACTTCCAGCTGCAGGCTCAGGCCCAGCCCTTGGGCTCCTCCTGCTCAGGCTGAGCACAGCAGTGGGGTGTCCCAGCTCCCTGTGCCTGGAGAGCTCTGGGCAGGGCAGGCTGGCAGGCTGGGAATGAGCTGACTCTCCTCCAGCAGTGCCATGGACAGGACCCTTGGTGTGTCCTGGGGATGCCATCCAAGCTGTCAGCTGCCTCCAGGGGACACTGGAGGACAGGAGTGTCCTTGGCCAGGGCTGGGGCTGAGACTCTGAGAAAGTTTGAGCCACTTTGCTCTGCTGTGGCTCCCTCTGCTCTCAGCTGTGTCAGGCTGATTTCCAGGGGAGCACAGTGACTACCCTGGATCTCAGAAAGGGCAGCTGGGGACAGATGGAGCCACAGAGCAGCTGCCCTCACCCTTCACTGAGTTACAGCCAATGCTCTTGCCTTGCACAGTTATCTCTGATCTCCCTGGGCACAGCAGGAAACCCTCTCAAACTGCCTTTGGCTATCACCATTCCTTAGCCCTGGCACAGGAGATGCTGCCAAGCTCCTCTGCCTTAGCAGCACTTTGGGCTGATGAAGTCCAACCCCAGGCCTGGCCCCTGTCCCCGTTCCCATGGCCCCACTGCTGCAGAGCAGAGCTGAGCCCTGGGTGTCCATGGGCAGAGCCCCTGCTGGTCACAGCAATGGGGCCAGATCCCAGCAGAGCTCCAGGCACGGGGCTGAAGGAAGAGCTCTGTAAAATTGTGTGGCACGAAGTGGAAGGGAAAGAGTTGGAAGAAATTACTTGGGCATTGCTTAGCAAAGTCTCCCCTGACTTGTCACTGTGTCCTCCTTCATCAGGACTCCATGGGCAGAGTGAGGAAATGTCCAACAGCAGCTCCATCAGCCACTTCCTCCTGCTGGCATTGGCAGACAGGCGGCAGCTGCAGCTCCTGCACTTCTGCCTCTTCCTGGGCATCTCCCTGGCTGCCCTCCTGGGCAACGGCCTCATCATCAGCGCCGTAGCCTGCGGCCACCACCTGCACAGCCCCATGTTCTTCTTCCTGCTCAACCTGGCCCTCACTGACCTGGGCTTCATCTGCACCACTGTCCCCAAAGCCATGCACAATTCCTTCTGGAACACCAGGAACATCTCCTACACAGGGTGTGCTGCACAGGTTTTTCTGATTTTCTTCTTCTTTGGAGCAGAGCTTTCCCTGCTGACCATCATGTGCTACGACCACTACGTGTCCATCTGCAAACCCCTGCACTACGGGACCCTCCTGGGCAGCAGAGCTTGTGCCCACATGGCAGCAGCTGCCTGGGCCACTGCCTTGCTCAATGCTCTCATGCACACAGCCAATACATTTTCCCTGCCCCTGTGCCATGGCAATGCCCTGGACCAGTTCTTCTGTGAAATGCCACAGATCTTCAAGCTCTCCTGCTCACGCTCCTACCTCAGGGAATTTGGGCTTTTTGTGTTTTCCATCTCTTTAGCACTTGGCTGTTTTGTGTTCATAGTTTTCTCCTATGTGCAGATCTTCAGGGTCGTGCTGAGGATCCCCTCTGAGCAGGGACGGCACAAAGCCTTTTCCACCTGCCTCCCTCACCTGGCCGTGGTCTCCCTGTTCCTCAGAAGTGGTGCATTTGCCTACCTGAAACCTCCTTCCATCTCCTCCACATCCCTGGATCTGGCCCTGTCAGTTCTGTATTCGCTGGTACCTCCGGTCCTGAACCCCCTCATCTACAGCCTGAGGAACCAGGAGCTCAAGGCTGCAGTATGGAGACTGATGGCTGGATGGTGTCAGGAGCATTAAACTGCTGGCCAGTTTCTGCATATCATTTGTAATAAAAGTAATTTTTGATACTTCTTGTTGGTTTCATTTTAGAGGTGTTTTTGTTATAATTAATAAATCTTATCCACAAAAAATGTCATGGTTTTGCAATTTCTCATTTGTTTCTCTCCACCTTCCCTGTGGCCACCGACTGTGCCAATGAGGGGCTGTGCTCTTGGTGGCTTTAAAGGAACTCAAGGATCTCCCAGCCAAGTTTTCTGCAGAGATGCCCCTTTGGTTCCCTTCTCTGCAGCTGCAGCAGCAATGTCTGTGTGCAGAGCTGGGGCAGATCAGTGCTGGCACAGCAGCTGTGGCCAGCAGCAGCAGCAGCACTTGGTGCTGCCAGTGCTGCTGCCGTGGCCCTGCCCCGCTGCCCTCCTGGCCCTGCTGTTGCTGTAGGGCCTGAGTGCTCTCGGGGCCGGGCACAGGGCTGGGGGTGGCAGTGCCGGGGCTGCAGCAGGGACAGGCCATGGGCACTGCTGGCACAGCAGCAGTGCTGAGGCCTCAGGCCAGGGCCTGGGGGCTGCAGGCTCCTTGCCCAGGCTCTCTCCACAACACATTGCCCAGGCCAATGCTGAGCAGAGAAAAGCCCCGGCAGCAGCCCCAGGCTGGCCGTGGGCAGGCTGGGGGCAAACAGCACGGCTGGGGCTCTGCAAGGGCCCTGGGCAAGCACACGGCAAGGAGCAGCAGAGCAGGGCCTGATCCATCCCCACTGCGCTGGACACCCCAGGCCAGCGGCCCACAGCCTCCTCATGCACCTGCCAACAACATCCCCCCTCTGCAGCCCTGGCCTCTCCCCCAGCTCACACAGCTGCCGCAGCCTTGCAGGCACAGCCACGGCAGCACTGCCTCAGGAGCCCCTGTTTGCCCTGCCCAGAGCAGGCCTGAGCACCCCCATGGGCTTGGTGTGGGGAGATGAAGCTGAGGGAGCACAAATGCCAGCAGGGCCTGGGGCCAGGAAGGGCTGGGCCACAGCAGGGAAACCCCTCAGGTTTGTGGTGGCCTCTGAAGTCAGAGCCAGGAAGTTTGTTCCCATCACCTGGGAGTTTGCTGTGCCACTGCTTATGTTTCTCAGATCCAGCTGTCATGGGTTCAAGCAACAGTGATCATGTCCAGGGAGGTTAAAGCCTCCAGCAGGGAAACAGGCAGGACAAGTCTCTTTGTTATACTCAAGAATCCATTTTATTCCTCCCACCCCGGGCCAGGGAGGAGGTGAGGACCAATAGGAAGAACAGGGCAGGGTCGTGAGTTTTATTGGGAATTCAGGGGAGGAGTCTTAGGGTTTGGGTCAAGGGAGGAGATGACACAAGTCCAGTAAGATCAGATTTCAGTCTCCTCAAAACTGGGAGACTCCACAATTCCTCCATTTATAAATTGGTTATAACAAGGTGATTCTTGGGAATATGACCCCAATTGTCACTGAGGGATGGGCAGGAGGCATCCACCAGCCAGGGAATTCTGAATCATCTGAACACAAAATATATTCCTATAAAATAACTGCAATGGAATAGATCACAGTCTTGTGGGTGACAACTGTGGGTACCTAAGCTTTTGCAACATCAACAAGAAATGAGAAGCATCCATTCCAAAAGGAATAAATAGAGGTAGGATGCTCCAACATAAAATCAAAAGCCAGTTCCACCTCTGGCTTCAGAGGGCTGTGGGAGAGGGATGTGGGTGTGACAGTCCTGACACTTTAGAGCATTCTTGGAGTATGTTTCCACATGGGGAAGAATCAAGGAGCAAGAATCTGAAGGACTGAACAAGAGAAGGGTGCATCCAAAGAGACAAGAGACAGGCAATTGACTGAAACTATGCAGACCATTCCTGAAGGGCAGAGCCTCCTCAGGAACCTCATTTCCCTGCATTCTCCTTCACATCCAAGCTGGGCACCAGAATCTGTGGGTGCCCAGGGCCCCAGGACTCCATGGCTCCAGGAATCCCTGTGTGGAATCCATGGCTCTGTGACCTCACAGCCGGACTCCAGGGCTGTCTCCTGGGCAGCCAGAGAACGTTGGTGCCTGCGGGAGGGGCGGCAGTGCAGGCACACTGACACTTGAGAGGCACCTGCTGCTGCTGCTGCTGGCACTGCTGGCACTGTGGGCACTGCTGCTGCCCCTGCTGGCAGTGCCCTGGGGTGGCAGAGCAGCAGCACCTGCAGCCCTGCAGCCTGCGAGGCGCTGGCAGCTCAGGGCAGAGCCCAATGACCCAGCTGGGATTGCACTTGAGGACGGACATGGAGAAGGGAATCTGTGCCCACACAGTGCTCAGAGCAGGTCTGGGGCAAGGAGGGACGGAGGGAAGGAGGGTGGATGAATCCCCTTCCCACCACTACCAAGGGAAGGCCTTGGTGAGGGCAAGGGGGCCTTGACCTGACACCCAGCCCTTCAGAGACCCAGCTGCCAGCTCCGGCTCAGCCCACACTGAGCGGGATTCCATCAGGCCTTGGCTCAAGGCAGTGGCAGGGGCAGAAGTGATGGCAGCAGCTGGAATGCAGGCCCATGCTTTCCTTCTCCCCAGCCCATTTGGCAACATCTGGGCAAGGTCTCCCCTGTCTGTCTGCAGCCAGCTTGGGGGCCCTTCCTCTCCTCCCCCTGCTTGGGGGACTGAGCTTGGTTTCTCTGCCATCCTCAACGCTGAACTTGTGTCTCCCCCAACCTGGCTGTTCAGAGTTTGTGTTTCCTGTGTCTCACACCTTCCTCCCCTTCCTCCTTCCCACCTGCTCACGGGTCTCTGGGCAGCTGGCTCTGGAACTTGCAGCAGCAAAGTTTTCCAAATTTCCCAAATTCCCCTCAAAAATTCCCCAAAATGAACCCCAAAATTTACCCCAAAATTCCCCTCAAATTCTCCAAAACCTCCCAAAATTTCCCCCAAATTCCCCAAAATCTCTCATAATTCCTCAGTTTTCCTCAAAATTCCCCTAATTTTCCTCAATTCCCCCCAAATTCCCCAAAATTCTCCACAAATTACCCCAAATTCTTCCCAAATTTACCTGACTTCCATTAAAATCACCCAAAACGACCTCAAATAACCCAAAACTCCCCCAAATTCCCCCAAGTTTCTGAAATTTCCCCCAAAATTCCCCTCAAATTCTCCAAAATTTCCTGAAATTCCCCAAATTTTCCCCTTAAGTTCCCCAAAATCTCCAAAAATTTCTCATAGTTTTCCTCTGGATTCCCCAAATTTTCTGAAATTCCCCAAAATTCCCCCCAAATTCCCCAAAATCTCCAAAAATTCCTCCAAGTTTTCCTCTGAATTCCCCAAATTTTCCTACATTCTCCAAAATGACCCAGAATTTCTCCAATTTTTCCCTTAAATCCCCCAAAATCTCCAAAAACTCCCCCGAATTTCCCTCTAAATCCCCCAAGTTTTCTGAAATTTCCTCCAAAATTCCCCTCAAATTCTCCAAAACCTTCCAAAATTCCCCAAAACTTCACCCAAATTCCCTCAGATCTCCCAAATCCCACCAAATTTTCCTCAGAATTTCCCAAATTTTCCTAAATTCCCCCCAAAATTCCTCAAAATGACCCCCAAATGACCCAAAACTTCCATCAAATTCCCCAAATACAAAGGGAGGGGACAGACTATCTCCCAATGGGAGACAAGGTGGGAGTGGAACAGGGTTGTAGGGACATGTAGGGCAGCAAATGAGGGTGCCTGGGGAGGGATCCCCTCTGTCCTTGCCCTATCACTCAGCTCTCCTCTCTGAACTTTCTGGAAGCTGGGAGGAGCAGCTGGGTGACAGACAAGGCCCAGAGGAGGGGGCTGGGGGGAGAACAGAAGGAGGATTGACAACTGGAACAGAACTGTCAGGGAAAGAGAGGGGAGACAAGGGAACAGACCATCAAACAGAATATAACAGGGAGCAAAACCAACGACACCATACAACACTTCTTGAGGCAGTACAGTCTGAATCTGGGCTCTTTCCTCCTTTCTCTCTCTTTCAAGGAAGAATCAGCCATGGGTGAAGGAATCCTGCACATGTGCCTGGTGCTGATGGCCTTGTTGGGCATCAACCAGCCGCTGCAGCCCTTGGAAAAGAAGGGAATTGTTCCCCAGGGCGGGGAAGAAACCCTCCAGAGGATGAAGATGTGCAAGGTGAGACTTGGGCTGCACCAGCTGCAGTTGGAGAAGGAAATTGCAGACCAGGAAGCCACCCAGGAGGCTCCAGCACAGCCTGCAGTGCACCTGGAGAGGAAGATCCAGCGGCACACGTGTGCCATGCTGGGCTTGGTCATCCCTGTGCTGCTCGTGCTCTGCAGGCAGCACTGGCAGGGAGCCACAGCACTGCACACAGGACAAGGACACCCTGACCTGGGGCTCCTGGCCAAAGGCTGCAGAGGAGTGACCCTCCTGACCAAGCCCTGTGTGCTGCTCAGGGCCATTTCCATCTCCATGGGCAGAACTCGAGGAGATCTCTGGGTACTTGCAGGGAGACTGCTCCGATTGCCCCTGAAATTACTTTGTTCCACCCCCAAAGTCTTTGTGCTTTGTGAGGTGAGCTCTTTCCTTTTTGTATTGATAGTTAGAGATAGCCTTTGAATTGATTTATTAGTTTCTTTAATGATTTGTATAAGTAATGTGTATAATTGTTACAGGCTTTGTATTGATAGTTAGAAATGCACCATAATGATTGCTAGAAATAGTCTGTGTATTGCTTAAAAACTTTCTGTAATGAATATTATAAATAATCAGTACAATTCTTATACTCTGTTTTGATTAGTAGAAGTAATCTGTATTGGTTGTTAGAAATACTCTATAACTTTTTATAGTCTGTATAGATTGTTCACAGTTGTCACTCAACTAATTCTTAGAAAAAATGTGTGTTGATTGTTCTACTCTCTGTGTCGATTGCTAGAAATAGTCTCTGTCTTGATTCTGAAAAATATAGTAAGTAATAAATAATAAGAAATAATTATAATAAATAATAATAAATAATATTAAATAACAATAAATAAATATAAATAAATATTTATCCCAAATAATCTGTATTGATTATGATGCTCTCCCTATTGATAAAAATAGCATCTGTCTTGATTCTGATAAACATAGTAAACAATAAATAATAATAAATAATTATGGTAAATAGTAAAAAGTAAAGAGTAGAGTAAAGAGTACATATTGCTCCTAAATAATCTGTATTGATTATGATGCTTTCCCTATTGATAAAAATAACCTCTGTCATGATTCTGATAAACATAGTAAATAATAAATACTAATAAATAATTACAGTAAATAATAAATAATAAAAAATTGTTATATTAAACAATAAACAATAAACAATAAACAATAAACAATAGCTATTTCTCCTAAATAATCTGTATTGATAATGATGCTCTCTTTATTGATAGAAATAGTCGCTGTCTTGATTCTGATAAACATAGTAAATGCTAAATAATAATAAATAATTATAGTAAATCATAAATAATTATAGTAAATAATAAATATTAATACATAATTACAGTAAATAACAAATAATAATAAAAAACTATTTCTCCTAAATAATCTGTATTGATTATGATACTCTCCCTATTGATAAAAAAAAGTCTGTACTGATTGTTAGAACTACCAGGCTTCTGTTAGGAAGGTGGATTCAAACAAAGATAAAATAGAATAAAAAATAAAGTAAAATAAAATAAATAAAATAAAAATAAAAAATAGAGTACAATATAAAATAAAATAAAATAATTAAATGAAATAAAACTATAATAAAATTAAACAATATCATATCATATCATATCATATCATATTAATAAAAATAAACTAAATATTTAAAATAAAATAAAATAAAATAAAATAAAATGCTTTCCCAAGTACACACCCCACAAAAATATTGGGCAAAACAGTGCTGGGGTTGGGCAGTGAAATATAAAATAAAAAATGTAAAACAGAATAAAAAAATTAAAATAAAATAAAAAAAATTTTTTAAAAATAGAGTAGAATAAAATAAAATAATAAAAAAATAGAACAAAAAAATTAAAAATATAATAATATTTTAAAAATAATATAAAATAAAATAAATTACAATATAGAATACAAATAAAATAAAAAATTAGAATAAAATTAAAACAAATTAAATTTAAAAACAGAATAAAAATAAAATAAAATAAAATAAAATAAAATTTAAAAATTAAAATAAAATAAAATAAAATAAAGTAAAATAATAAAATGCCATAAAATATAATAAAATAAAATAAAATAAAATAAAATAAAATAAAATAAAATAAAATAAAATATAAAAATTAAAAATTCCAGAATCTCCCTTTTTTTCCAGCTGGGAATTTTCCCTGGTCAAGAGGAAATTTCTCATTCTCGACAAAGAGAGCTTATTACTTCTCTCTTGGCGAGATAAAGCAGAGCATTTAATCTCTTTCATGGGTACATGGCTAGTGCTCTATATTCCAGGCCATTTTCTGTGCACAGAAACCTCTTTTTTCCCCCCTCCCCCATATAAAAGAGAAAACAACACTGTTGGGTCTCGAGGCTTTGGTTCATTTGTTTGCTCTTCTTACCTTGGGGCCATTAAAGCTGAGAACAGCCAAGTTCTAAAGGAGCAGTGGGGCTGTGACTCGATGATCTTTAGAGGTCCTTTTCAGCCCCAAATATTCTGTGACATTGAGACTCCTCCCTGAGAGGGGCCAATTTCTCACTTGCTCTTTGGGCAACCTCTCCTGACAGGTTTGTTCCCCTTTAACTTCTCACTTTCCATTTCTTCTGACTGTTTTAAGTTGGAAAATCTTGCCTGACAACTCTTTTAATTTTTATTTAGAATGGCAAATGAAAGCACCTGGGACATTTCTGACTTGAGCGACACGTTTCACGGAATTTTAAATGGCACTGCCCATCAAGATTTCTTTAAATTGCTTACATATTTTATACTATGTACAGAATAATGTCTATATAATCCACTATTCTAGCCAAGTATTTATCCTTGACAGATTGCACTGCATAGCACAGCCACAGGAAATAGGAAAAAGGTGTCAAAAGGCATCAAAATCACTCAAAAGCAGGTCTTTAATCATTGCACCAAAAAGTTCCCAAAGAAAGTGTGGAAGTACAAAGTGGAAGCTCTATGTATAACTTAGTACAAAAGGAAATTCTTTGTCATTTAACCAAAGAAATTGATTGACATATGTTGAAAAGATTAGTGCTACGACAGTCAAATCATTTACTTTCCAAAAGCTCAATATGGAATCATTAAATAGCAAGTTTTCTCATTCAAGGAACAAATTGACACGGCTGGACATCTAGAGCAAAATGCTGCTGGTTATAATACAGGGACAGTCATGATGAGATGGAAAGATAACCAGTGTTCCTGCCTTACACAAATATCTCAGTTGTTACAGTAAAGCCCAGCTGACACTTTTTAAAGTTGTTAAGCCCATTCCCACTTATAGTCTCAAAACTGAGATAATTTTGTTCAGAGTACTCAGGAAAGCGCGGTTTAAGGACTTTGTGTTTAGAATAGGAAGAGCCCAGCTTTTGTATTGGAACATCCAACTCTTGGGGAAAATTAGCATTAGCCCCCAGCCTACTGTAATTTCTGTGGGGTAAGGGAATGTGGCACGACACCTTCCCTTGTTCTGATCTCAAATTCTGCCTTAAAAAAACATGAATGGCTGCAGTTGTGCCAAGATTTGCTTGTTTGGTTGAAATAAAACAAAGTCTTCTGGTCAAAACAGAAAATGTCTCTTCAGCTCCAGAGCTCATGATGTGACAGCAAGAAGAAAAAATTCCAAACTAAAGCCTGATACAAATGAACCAGTCTGTTCCTTGGTGTTTTCTTATGGATAACACCTGTTACTGCTGCTAGACATTACACAAGGACATGAAAAGGTTTGTTTAGAAATCAGGAGGCAGAAATGCATCATCCTGGACACCACTAAGTTAACTAATTTAAAATATAAACCTTAGTACAGAAGCAGACTCCTAACAGCCTCCCCCAAGACATGGCGTTATTTAGTGACCTATGGAAGTCTAATGCCTCCAAGTCAGACTCACCACTAGGCAGTCAACAAAGCCAGTGCCTAGAACAGAGTAGTGGTTTTGGAGTGCCTACAAAACTTCCAGCAAATCTACTCCAGCTTTTCTGGCACCATTAGCACACCTGGATTTTCCATTACCTCCAGCCACAGCTCTAAAGGGAAGCTTGAATCACCACATCATCCATTCTACCACCAAGCACTGCTCCGTTTATAAATGCCTCTGGAAGATAATCTATATCATATGGATTCAGAACTTTATATTAGAGAAAAGAGTCAAGGAGTACAGCAATGTATCTTAGGTTTCCACTGAACAGTTAAACAGAAAAATCTTTTAATCGTATTTTAGCTAATAACATTTCCTTTGATACCATTTCAAAAAACCAATGCAAAAGGACAATCTCAGTGCTGTCCAAGCATATGTGGGTTTTTCAAACACAAGCTTTGTGTTCTTTAACACAACAAAAGCCGTGCAAAGAAGGTTTTTCTTTTTTTTTTTCTGTTTTCTTTCTTCAGATATTTTTAAATTGCTTCACACCTCTATCTCCTCAAAAGCATCCGTGTGTTTCATTTACAAGGTAAGCTGACTTTATCTTACCATATCTTCGATCTCCTCTTCATGTGCAATGGCCATTGAATGAGTCCACGAGAAGCAAGCTATAGTATGTATTACACAATATATATTCTAATAATTATAGTTCAAAATGAGAACTGAACACATAAGTTGAAGTCCAGACTCTTTTAAAGTCTTTTAAAAGACTTTTCAAAAGTCTGCTTTTATGCGATCCAAAACTGCAGCTAGTACAAGAGCTTGTAACCAAATGGAACCCTCCACAAAGAGTGCATCTGCACAGACCCATTCCTGTGCAGAGTGTTTGAGCTGATCAGTGGTTTCAGGGGGTGCTGTGGAGGAAAACTGCCTGCGGTGTGAACAGGTGAACGATCTCCTTTAACTGGTGACTGAGCTTAGGGAGGAAGCTGAAAGACTGAGGAGTATCAGGGAAAGTGAAAGGGAAATAGATTGGTGGAGTTCAGCCCTTCCATCCTTGAGGGAAGCCCACCAGGAGTCAGAGGACTCCCATGTCGCAGGATGACACAAAAGAAACGACACTCACACACTGAGGTGTTTAAGGTAAAAAGGGCAGGTTTATTTATAGACTTTAACATTTGTAGAATTCCAACAGTGACCATGGATGGGAGGAAGAAAATCTTCCTCTCCAAGTACACTGGTCAACTTAACAGTCTGTTAACAGTTTCTTCTTTATGAGAAGAATGCAAACGTAGAGAGACAGTTACGATAACAAATAGGTTGTTTATGTGTAGTAGCTGCGTAGTCCCCCTCCTCTTTTGGTCGGTGTTTGTTAAAATGTGTCGGAGAGCGACAGGAAGAAGTAAGGAATGCCTCCCTCATTTACTAAACTTTTCACCTTCATCCCGTTGCTATGACTATTTGACCTGCTGATCCCTCCATTCTGGTCTTTATTAGTTTTAGTGTCAAAATTCATGATGTATGGGTCTGTCTCCACCAGCTTTGAGTGTTATCCGACATATATCAATATCACCTAAATATTTCCATATGTGCATTGGCTCCACTTTGGCTGGCTCTGAATATTGTCACATATTATCACTCTTGGTCAACTTTCAATTCTTCTACATTGCTAACTTCTAGCTTCTAAACCCATGGTTTATTTTCTAAGTATCTGTTTCTTTAAGCTAAACAGAATACCATGATTTACAGTTCAGCTGCTTTTTGTCCCAATCCAGGGGTATTCCCCCAGGGTTGGGGTCCCTGGGAAGGCGTACAAGGACAGGGTGGAAGTGGTTGGTTTGTGGGTTTGCCTTTGAAATTTTACATTTTGGTGGGGGAGTGGGGGTGGGATGTGTGATGGCTGATTGGGATTTTAGTGTTTTTTGAGGGGATGGGGGCAATGTGAGATGCCCCCAGCAGTTTAAAGTTGTAGAGAGGGATGAGGTCACCTCTGAGTCTCCTCTTCTCCAGGTTAAACAACCCCAGCTCCCTCAGCCATTCCTCACAGGAGTTGTGTTCCAAGCCCCTCACCAGCCTCGGTGCCTCCTCTGGACGCGCTCCAGCGTCTCACTGTCCTTCCTGAGCTGAGGGACCAGAGCTGGACACAGCACTCGAGGTGCAGCCTCACCTGTGCCAGGTACAGGGGAAGAATGACCTCCCTGCTCCTGCTGGCCACACCATTCCTGATCCAGGCCAGGAGCCATTGGCCTCCTTGGCCACCTGGTGTCTTGGGTTAAAGGTATTTTAGGAAAGACTGTTTGGATTAACCCCACCTCAGGCAAAAGTGAACCCACCCGTGGGATTGTTTTTGCTCAAGGACCTGGTTACACTTGGTGGGTAATGCAGAAAGACGGAAAAACCAGTTGTGTACCACAGGAAAACCTAATCCTAAGTGAGAATTGAGTTCATTCTGTATAGTAGAGTTTATTGATTTAGGTAGGATGCAGATGATATTAGAATAAGGGGTGAATAATGTCTTGGGTTATGGAACCAAAAATGTGTATTCTATTTCATTTGTTAAAAGCAGTTGGGGAAATGTTCTTTATCTCTTGTAACTCTGGGAGGAGAGGGGCGGGTGCCTTCTGATAATGGTCCAGCTGTTAAAACCAGGTGGGGCAGTGTTTCTTATCTCTTTCACCTCCCGTCCTCCCTCCAGGGGAATATTTTCTGCTAATGGACCATTAAGAAAATCCTAAAAGCACACATCACCAAACTAGAACACTCACATTCCATCTTCCTATTGTGAGATGCTCCACCCAGTGGAGGGAGCCAACCACTCCTACCTGGATTAAAACTGAGATGTAGGAACAGAAAGTATCTACCTTTACCTGATTCCTGGAGGAAGAATGGACCCCTTCTCACCATCACTGGACCCCTTCTCACCATCACTGGACCCTTGTTCTACAGGATCATCTCTACTCCACCAGAACCTCCATCTGCCACTCCAGGAGGACTCACTTCTGGACTGCTTCCAACACCTTGACCAACAGGGTGTCAGGCTGTAGCTCTGACTCTGTCAGGGTTCTCCAAAATTGTTGTTTGTTTGTTTACTGGTTTGGTTGGGTGGTTTTGTTTTACTACTACATATGTTTAGTATTCCTAGTAAAGACCTGTTATTCCCATTCCCAAATCTTTGCCTGAAAGCCCTTAATTGCAAAATTATAATTTGGCGGGGGTCAGGGGTTTACATTCTCCATTCCAAGGGAAACTCCAGCTTTCCCTGGCAGATACCTGTCTTTCCAAACCAAGGCAGTCGGTGAGTTTTGAAATGGGTCAGTGGTGCCTTAGGATGAAGTCAGAAACGTCTTCCTCAAGGTAAGCTTCTCACCTTTATTTTGTTGGCAGGCTCTCTGACCCCTTGGGCATAGTTCAAGCTCTCCTGCCTGGTTCTGACTGCTTTTGGGGCCCAGTTGCAACTACAGTTTCTCCATCTTTACAATATTCCATCCTAACCTCAAAACTTCTACAAACACAGCAAAGTCAGGCAAATGATATATTGTCTTCTCAAACTAGCTCCATCTGCCAGTGATCAACTATCCTCTATTGTTTCTACTGTAAACTGTTCATTAATATCCATTGCTTCTTGCATCTATCCCTTTAGCTAAACTCTTAACCCTTTGGATTCTTCTAAAACTTTGATTCAATGAGGGTCTGTCCTGTCAAAATGGCCTCCTTGGTTCTGCACTGCCACAATGCTCTCCTTGGTTCCACAAGGCCTTGGTGTGTCACACCAGCCCCTTGGTTCCATGAACTGCCATAGTGTCACCACGGTCTCTTGCATCTGCAGTATCACAATGGACAATTGGTGACAAGCAGCCCCACTGTGTCACAAGGAATATTTGATTCCATGGGGTCCCCACGGCGTCACACTGGCCCCTTGGTTCCACCAGGCTTTGCTGTATAACAATGGCCCCTCAGTTCCATGAGGTTTTGTACTGCCAACAATGGTCTCCTTGGTTCTGTCGTGTGCAAATGGCTGCTTGGTTCCATAAAATTCCTCTGTGTCACAGTGGTCTCCTTTGTTCCATGAGGCTCTGCAGTGCCACAATGTCCCATCGTTTCCGTGAGCATCTTCCATACTATCAACAATGCCCTTTTTTCCAATGAGGCCCCGCAGTGTCACAATGGCTCCTTGGATCCATGAGGTTCTGTAGTGTCACCATGATCTCCATGTATCCGCATTGTCACAATGGACAATGGGTTCCTTGGGGCCCACCTATGTCAGAATGGACCCTTGGTTCCATGAAGTTCCATAGTATTGGCATGGCCTCCTTGGATCCACAGTATCACTATGGACCAGTGGTTCCATGTGGCCCTGCTGTGTCACAATGGCTGCCTGGTTCCATGAAGCCCAACTGTTTAACTGACCTTTGATTCCATGAGGTTCAGTAGTGTCAAAATGGTCGCCTTGGTTCTAGACTTTAGCAACGGACCCTTGGTTCCATGAGATTCCATTATGTCACAGTGGTCTCCTTGGTTCCACAAGGCCCTGCTGTGTCACAATGGCCACTTGGTTCCATGAGCTTCCCTAGTGTCACCATGGTCTCCTTGGATCTGCATTGTCACAATGGACAATTGGTTTCATGGAACCCTGCTGTGTCACAGTGAAGCCTTAGTGCCATGAGGTTCTGTAGTTGGACAATGGTCTATTTGGTTCAACGACACTTTGGAGTGTAACAATGGCCGCTCGGTTCTCTGAGCTTCCACAGTGTCAACAATGGTCTCCTTGTTTCTGCAGTGTCCTAATGAACCCTTGGTTCCATGAGGTTCCTAAATGTCACTGGTCTCCTTGGTTCCAAGTGTCCCAGCTGTGTCACCACAGCCCCTTGGTTCCATGAGTTTCTGCACTGTCAACAATGGTTCCTTTGTTCCAATGTGGCCTTGCTATGTCACAATGGACCCTGGGTTCCATAAAGTTCTTTGCTGTCACAATGGCCCTTTGGATCCATGACGTTCCATAGCGTCTCCATGGTCTCCTTGGATCTACATTGTCATCATGGACAATTCCTTCCATGCAGTCCAATGGGTCAGAATGTCCCCTTAGTTCCATGAGGCCCCGCTTTATCCCAATGGCCCCTTGGTTCCATAGGTTTTATGCTGTACCAATGGACTTCTTGGTTCTAGGAGTTACCCTGCTTTTAGCAGGGGTTTCTCTGGTTCCAGCAAGGCCCAGCTGTGCCTCAGTACACCCTTGGTTCCACGAGGCCCTGCTGCGTCACAATGGATTCTCTATTCCATGAGGCCCTACAGAGTCACAATGGACCCTTGGGTCCATGGGGTTCTGTCATGTCACACTGGACTTTTCATTCTATGAGTTTTGATACTGTCAACAACAGTTTCCTTGGTTCTGCAGTGTCACAATGGCCCCTTGGTTCCATGGGCTTCTGTAGTTTAACATGGTCACCTTGATTCCATGAGGTTCTGCAGTTGTCACAATAGAAACTCTTGTTCCATTAGGCCTCCAAGTTTCACAATGTTTGATTCCAGGAGGCACCACAATGTCACAATGGACCCTTGGCTCTGTAAGGTTCCATAGCATCCCAATGGTCACTGTGGTTCCATGAGTTTCCTTAGTGTCACAATGGTCTCCATGGTTCCATCAGGCCCTGCCTTGTCACAATGGTCCCCTGGGTTCCAATGAGGCCCTGCTGTGCCACAAAGGACCCTTGGTTCCATGAGGTTCTGTGGTGTCACCATGTTCTTCTTGAATCTGCAGAATAACTATGGACCATTGGTTCCACAGGGCCTGGCTGTGTCACAAATGTCTCTTTGATTCCATGACTGCCACAACAGAGACTTGTTTCTAGGAGGTTCCCTACTGTCACAATTGTCTCTTTGATTCCATGAGCCCCAACTGTGTCACAATGGACCCTTGGTGAAACAAGGCCTTGCAGTGTCTCAAGAATCTCCTTGGTTCCAGGAGGAACACAAAAGCTTTGCATCAACATTGAGCAACACTTCCTTTACACACCTGGGAACCTCTGTCTGCATTCCACAGAAGGGTTCAAGCTGAGGATGGCACCAGCAGCTTCCATCTGCAACACAGATCCAGGACAGGGACAGAGAATTCAGCTGAGAGACTCAGACAATTCTGCTTCCAGAGCTCATTTCTGGTGACACTGTCCCTTGTAGAAAGGTGACATCATTCCAGGCAGCCTGTCCTGAGCATGTAGTTCCTGAGTGGGCTTTGCTGTTTAGGAAACTTGCTCAGGGTTTTCCATTATTTCCTCACCAAGAGAAAAACTTCTCCTGGGCCTGTGTGCAGGCCGAGGCCTGAGGAGAGCAGGTGGGCCATGGTGCAATGGGCTGGGACAGGCAGCTGCAGAGCTCAGGGGACAAGGTTGTGCTGCAGGGCCCAGGGATGTCAGTGCCAGGTGGGCAATGTCAGACATGGTGAGGTTGGGGTGAGGAGCAGCTTGTCCAAACAGGGTCAGCCTGCAAAGGGCTCATCCTTCTCAATGCCCAGACCTCATAAGGAGACATTGAGCATCAAGATCCCTTGGGGAATGTTTCTATCCACTCTTCACTGATCTGGAAAATAAAAAAAGCTTGAATAAAAAAAGAAAAAATTATGAGATGCACTTTCAAATCTCCTACCTTCACAGGACTCCAAAATAACTCCAGTCAGCTGCACAAGCCCTGGAGACTCAAAGGCAATTGAAGGAAGACAAAGAGCTCCTGAGGGATTTCTGTATTTTAATGAACCCCACAGTGGATTTGGGGCTGAGTCCAGGACCCTCAGGCACTGAGAGAAGGTTGAAGAAGCTGCTGAATGAGTCAGAAGCAAAACCCCAAGTCCCTTGGAGCATCCCTGGGCCCCAGGGAGGGCAGGGAGTGCCAAAGGCTGCCCAGGCACTGGTGAGAGCAGCTCCTTGAGGCCAGGATTGCAGGGAGCCCAAGGCTGTGAGCAGGGACTGCAATGCTGAGCAAGGCCTGGGCTGGCTGGAGGGAGCAGAAAGGCCAAGGCCTGAGCCCAGGCCTGGCACAGCAGGGCCTGTCCCTCGCGGCTGGCTGGGGGCTGTTGGTGGGGCAGGGGGATGGCAGGGGCAGCAAGGACAAATGTCCTAAAGCTGCAAGGCCTGCCAGCCTGCTGAGGGAGGGGCCAGGCAGAAGCCAAGTACAGGCCCTGCAAGGAAAGTTCCTTCTGTGGGGCCTGCAGAGGCGCTGGCAGAGCCCATGGGACAAAGGCCTGGGTGCCTGTGGCCCTGCCAGCCCTGCCCAGCCCTTGGCCATCTCTCCTGCAGGTGTGAGTGTGGATCTGCTGGAGGGCAGGAGGGCTCTGCACAGGGCCCTGGACAGGCTGGATCCAGGGCCCAAATCCAACAATGTCAGGTTGAACAAGACCAAAAGCCGGGTCCTGCACTTTGGCCACAACAACCCCTGCAGTGCTACAGGCTGGGGACAGAGTGGCTGGACAGCAGCCAGGCAGAAAGGGACCTGCAGGGACTGATGGACAGCAGGCTGGACATGAGGCAGCAGTGTGCCCAGGGGGCCAAGAAGGCCAATGGCTCCTGGCCTGGATTGGGAATGGTGTGGCCAGCAGGAGCAGGGCAGGGATTCTTCCCCTGTGCTCAGCAATGCTTGGGCACCACTTCGAGTGCTGTGTCCAGTTCTGGGCCCCCCAACTGAGGAAGGACATGGAGGGGCTGGAGTGTGTCCAGAGAAGGGCAACAAGGATGGTGAGGGGTTTGGAACACAAGTCCTGTGAGGAGTGTCTGAGGGAGCTGGGGTTGTTTATCCTAGAGAAGTGGAGGCTAAGGGGAGACAAGGTGGTGTCAGGGCACAGGTTGAACTTGATGATGTTCAAGGTCTTTCCCAACCTTGCTGATTCTGGGATTCTCTGAAACCACCCTTGCAGCAGTTGTAGGATGAGCCCTGGGCCTCCTCTTCAGAAGGTGCAGCAGCCCAGGTGCCTCAGCTTCTCCTCACAGCCCCAAAGCCCATCCTGTCAGTCCTGCAGAACCTCTGCAGCTCCTCCTCATTGCCCACAACAGGGAGCTCCACAGGCAGACACAGCAGCCCAGATGTGCCACCCTGGCCTGGGGTGCCTCTGGCAAGGGAGTAGCAGGAGGCACTGCAGGAGGCTTCAGACAATTCCTGAAGCACTTGGAGGATGATCCTGCTCCCCAAGGGACGTTCCCATGGTGCCAAGTGAGGAACTGAAATGGGGAGTGGGGCCAGAGAGGAAAGGACAGCCAGGGATGGGCTGTTTGCAGGGCAGGGAAAAGGGGTGGGCAATAAGGAGAAATCTGTAGCAGGGAGTGTAAAGAAAGGTAAAGCAAAAGAAATGGTCAGGGCAGTTTAGGGGTGGCTGCCTGGCAGCCCTGGCTCTGAACAACAACGTCTGCAGTGGCACAGCAAATTCCCAGTTGATGGGAACAAACTTTCTGGCTCTGACTTCAGAAGCCACCACAAACCTGAGGGGTTTCCCTGCTGTGGCCCAGCCCTTCCTGGCCCCAGGCCCTGCTGGCATTTGTGCTCCCTGAGCTTCATCTCCCCACACCAACCCCATGGGGGTGCTCAGGCCTGCTCTGGGCAGGGCAAACAGGGGCTCCTGAGGCAGTGCTGCCGTGGCTGTGCCTGCAAGGCTGCGGCAGCTGTGTGAGCTGGGGGAGAGGCCAGGGCTGCAGAGGGGGGATGTTGTTGGCAGGTGCATGAGGAGGCTGTGGGCCGCTGGCCTGGGGTGTCCAGCGCAGGGGGGATGGATCAGGCCCTGCTCTGCTGCTCCTTGCCGTGTGCTTGCCCAGGGCCCTTGCAGAGCCCCAGCCGTGCTGTTTGCCCCCAGCCTGCCCACGGCCAGCCTGGGGCTGCTGCCGGGGCTTTTCTCTGCTCAGCCTTGGCCTGGGCAATGTGTTCTGGAGAGAGCCTGGGCAAGGAGCCTGCGGCCCCCAGGCCCTGGCCTGAGGCCTCAGCACTGCTGCTGTGCCAGCAGTGCCCATGGCCTGTCCCTGCTGCAGCCCCGGCACTGCCACCCCCAGCCCTGTGCCCGGCCCCGAGAGCACTCAGGCCCTACAGCAACAGCAGGGCCAGGAGGGCAGCGGGGCAGGGCCACGGCAGCAGCACTGGCAGCACCAAGTGCTGCTGCTGCTGCTGGGCACAGCTGCTGTGCCAGCACTGATCTGCCCCCAGCTCTGCACACAGACATTGCTGCTGCAGCTGCAGAGAAGGGAACCAAAGGGGAATCTCTGCAGAAAACTTGGCTGGGAGATCCTTGAGTTCCTTTAAAGGCACCAAGAGTGCAGCCCCTCATTGACACTGTCTGTGGCTACAGGGAAAGTAGAAGGAAACAAAATGAAATATGGCACAGAAAATAAGATTTCATTGTTGACAAGATCAAAAAATAAATCCAAGAGAAAAGAACCCCCAAAATGAAACCAACAATAAATATAAAAGATGAGTTATATTTAAAGCAATATACATATCCAATACATATAAAATACATATACAATAAATATACAATAATCACTTGTATATAAGTAATTTCTAGAAAATGGCCAGACAGTTTAATGTTCCTTATAACATGCAGTCATCAGTCCCCACACTGCAGTCTTGAGCTGCTGGTTCCTCAGGCTGTAGATGAGAGGGTTCAAGGCTGGAGGCACCACGGAGTACAGAACTGACAGGGTCACATCCAGGGCTGGGGAGGACATGGAAGGGGGCTTCAGGTTTGCAAACATGACAGTGCTGATGAACAGGGAAACCACAGCCAGGTGAGGGAGGCAGGTGGAAAAGGCTTTGTTCCGTCCCTGCTCAGAGGGGATCCTCAGCACAACCCTGAATATCTGCACATAGGAGAAAACAATGAACACAAAACAGCCAAGTACGAATGAGGAAGTAAAAATGGAAAGCCGAAGTTCCCTGAGGTAGGATTTGGAGCAGGAGAGCTTGAGTATCTGTGGGATTTCACAGAAGAACTGGCCCAGGGCATTGCCATGGCACAGGGGCAGGGAAAATGTATTGGCTGTGTGCAGCAGAGCAGTGAGAAAGGCACTGGCCCAGGCAGCTGCTGCCATGTGGGCACAAGCTCTGCTGCCCAGGAGGGTCCCATAGTGCAGGGGTTTGCAGATGGACACATAGCGGTCGTAGCACATGACGGTCAGAAGGAAATACTCTGCTGCCATGAAAAAGACAAAAAAAAATATTTGGACTGCACATCCTGCATAGGAGATGTTCCTGGTGTCCCAGAGGGAATTGTGCATGGCTTTGGGGACTGTGGTGAGAATGGAGCCCAGGTCAGTGAGGGCCAGGTTGAGCAGGAAGAAGAACATGGGGCTGTGCAGGTGGTGGCCGCAGGCTACGGCGCTGATGATGAGGCCGTTGCCCAGGAGGGCAGCCAGGGAGATGCCCAGGAAGAGGCAGAAGTGCAGGAGCTGCAGCTGCCGCCTGTCTGCCAATGCCAGCAGGAGGAAGTGGCTGACGGAGCTGCTGTTGGACATTTGCTGTCTCAAAACATTGGAACCTTTTGAAAGAGGAAAGACAATGAAAACTGACAGAAGATTTCTCACGGAAATGTCAAAGCCCTTTCTCACAGACCCTCTCCTGACAAAAAACACCTCCCCCGTGTCTATGTCTAGGAAATCTTCCTTTACCTTGGTTGCTGCTGGACAATGTTGTGTGAGGAGGCAGACCTTGATCTGCAGGACACGTGGGAATCAGCCCTGACCCCTAGTCAGTGCAGGGGAATACTGAGGGCTGGGGTCAGACCTGGTGTTTGAACTTGGACAAAGCATCTGCTCCTAAGGCAGGGGAGCTGCCAGGGCAAAGAGATGGGGATTGCAGGAAACAGAACGAGAGATACTGCTGCACCTGGGAAGAACAGAGAGTCCAGTGAAGCAGGAGGGTTGTCTGAGCCTCAGTGCAGACTGAGGGGATCTGTTCTGTCCCTCTCTCCTGTTCCCAGCTGCCCTGGACTTGCACCCTTCTGAGTTCCACTCCCATATTTCCCTGGAAAGCCAGGAGACACTGCTGAGAGCAGAGGGATGCCTGGCACACAAAGTGCTTCCTGCTTTTCCCAAAGAGAGGGAGAGTCATTTCATTCCCCACCTACCCGCCTGCCCTGCCCAGAGCTCCCAAGTAAGAGAGAGCTGGGACACCCCACTGCTGTGCTCAGCCTGACCAGGAGGAGCCCAAGGGCTGGGCCTGAGCCTGCAGCTGGAAGTGCCATTCCCAGAGAGCCCCTCAGCAATGGCAGCAGCAGCTGGGCAAGGCAAGGAGAGAGAGAGCCGGGCCCTGAGGAAAAGCCTTTCCCTGCACAGCCGTGCCCAGCCCCTGCAGTGCAGGCAGCAGCAGTGCAGGACAGTGGCCCTCAGGCCCTGGGCAGCAGGCAATGGGCACATGGCAGCAGAGATGCCCTTCATCTCTGGAGCTGCTCTGCCGGCCCAGGAGGGGACTGAGGGCCCCCAGCCCCCGGGCTGAGGGCTGTGCTGGCTGCCAGGGGACACAGCAGCTGTGCTGCTCAGGCCAGTGTCTGCCCTGCAGGGCAGGGCTGGCAGCTGCCACATCTCCCCTGCAGCAGCAGCAGCAGCAGCAGGGCTGCCCTCAGCACTGCCTCCCTCCCTCCCTGCCCAGGGCTCTGCTGCTGCAGCTGTCCCAGCCCGAGCTGTTCCTGTGGGCCCGGGCTCCTTCCCTGCCACAGCTGCCAGAGCCCAGCCCAGCCCCTGGGCCAGCTCTGCCCTGCAGCTGCTCCCAGCTGCAGGCATTAAAGAACAGCTCCCCCAGGCCTGGGCACCATGGAAAGCTGATGCTGCATGGATCTGGAGCCTGGGCAGCTGCAGGCACTTGCTGAGGTTCCCAGGAAAACTCCGTGGGATGGTTTAAGAGCCTCAGCCCCTGCTCTGCTCTGCACAGCTGAGTTTCCATTGCCACCAAGCTGAGTCAGAGAAAAGTGGGAGCACAGACTCAGGAAAGCAGAGAAACAAGCAGGAAACTCCTGCCCTGAATGAGCTCATGAAAAGGCCCCTCAGAAATGATCTGGGCATGAGCTGGAGCTCTGAGCAGCCCTGGCACACACAGCACCCTCTCCACAGCAGCAGCAGTGGCAGGACCTGCCCTGGCAGGAGTCATTCCTTGCACCCACTGCTCCCCTCCACCATCCGTGGGAGCTCCCAGGCAGGCTGAGAGCTGCCCCTGGCAGGTGGCAGATGCCCTGGGCTGGCCAAGAGCCCTGAGGGCTGCAGGAGCTGCTGTGCAGGACAGCCCTGGGCAGCCCTGGCTGCAGCCCCAGCTTCAGCCCCTGCAGCCGTCCCTGGCAGCAGGAGCCGTCCTGCCCTGTCCCTCTGACGGTGCCCAGGGCAGCCCCGCTCTGGAGCACATCCTCCCCCAAAGCAGAAAGGGCAGCAGAGCCATCCTTACAGTCACCTCAGTGCTGTCATGGGTCAGCTTGAGGAGATCCCTGCAGCCACAGGCTGACTGTGTCAGAAGTGGTGAAAATTTCCCCAGAAAGAAGCTCAGAATGTTCAGAAGTTGTGAAGATTTCTCCGTGAATAATCTCAGAATTGTCCTTCCTGTTTCTTTAAGCCTCTGACTGCTTCACTGCTCTCAGGTACCTGCAGGGCCAGGAGAGGAGCTGCTCCTCAGGAGAAATGTCCTTTTGTAGCTCTTCTTGGTTGCCAAGATCATCCTCTCTTCCAGGAGCCCAGCCTAGCTCATCAGCACAGACACAGCACAAGGACTTTAATTAATCTCTTGGGGTTTTGGTGCTGTTTACATCAGATTCTGTCCCTCAGAGTGTGCAAAAAAAACTTCTCAAGAACTCCAAATCAGATTCCAAGTCCAAACTTTCTTTAAGTTTTAATGGGTCCCACAGAGAAACACAGCTATGAAAGTTTCTCCGGGATCCTGGTAGAGCAGAACCCTGCAGGCAGTGAGGACAGGTGGGGACAAACAAGGCAAAGGTGTCTCTGATGCTGAGCAAACCTGGATGTGTTTCAGGAATGCAAAGGGCCAAGGCCTGAGCCCCGGCCCCTGCCAAGGCACATCCTGTCCCTCCCTCCTTGCTCAGGCCTCTTCCCAGCCCACTGGGATGTGGGGATGTGCAATGCCAAGGGCAGCACCATGGGACAGCCCCTGCCAGGCTGCTGAGCAGGGACAAGGAGGCCATGAGGCCCTTGCAGGCCTGCAAGGGTCACTTGTCCCCTCCTGCTGGCTCAGGCCCAGGGCCAGCAGCCATGGCCCAAGTGCTGCAGGAGTTGGCTGTGTCAGGGCCTTGCAGCTGCTGCCCATCCCTGTGGCCTGTGCAGCCCAGGCTGTCCTACGGTGTCCATGCCCTGTGCCTCTGTCCCTGCAGGCTGTCGTCACCCGCGGCTGCCCCACCTGGCTGGGCCCTTCCTTTGCTGACAGCTCTGCGTCCTGCCTGCCTCTGCCTGGGCACACACAGCCCTGGGCTGGATACCAAAAGGGTTCATTCCATTTTTACTGTGCCTGTGAACTTCTAGCACAGGAACAAGGCATGCAGGGCCTGCTTTCCCAGCAGGGATGGTTGGAAGAAAAGAAGACATCTGGCTCAAGAGTGCAGTGACAGAAAAAACAAAGAGGGAATGTGGGAACTTGTGGTGGGTTTTATGTTTATGGCTAAATTGCTAAACATATATGTTAAGTATATTTATAATATATATAAGTAACACTCTTTTAGAATCACATGTCCATGTAAGTTTATGAGTTACCAAATGTTGGACCTCCAGCCTGAATCAGTGATCCCCTCCTAAACACCAACATAGTGTTAAGGAGTCTTATTCTGATATTTCAGGGATTTGGTTACAGTAGGACCTCACAGAATCAAGGAGTCATGTGTGATACCTTGAACCCTGATGGAACCAAAATCCTTTTTGACACGGCAGGGCCACATGGAACCAATGGTCCATTGTGATACTGCAGATCCAAGGAGACCATTGAGACATGATGGAACCTCATGGAATCCAAAGTACATTGTGACAGAGAAAGGCTTCATGGAACCAAGAGTCCATTGTGACACAGCAAGGCCTTGTTTGAGCAAGGGAACCATTGCTGATAGTGCAGAAACTCATGGAACCAAGGGACCACTGTGGCACACCAGGGCTGCATGGAATGGAAGGTCCATCGTGTCAATGCGGATCCAAGGATCTCAGGTTCAGCTGGTCACCCAAAATTAGGGTGATTGAGTGTCCTTTGCCCTCTGAAAGCCCCAAGCCAGACGCAGGAATAAACCGGAGCCTTCAGATGTTCTTTTTCAAGGTTTTTCTTGTTGTTTATTATTTCTTATCATTTCATTTTTCCCTGTGCCCAGCCAAGGTCTCCACAGCACAGGCATCAGGCGTAGACTCCTGCCCTTGACAAAGGCTCGTCATCTCTTATACAGATTATTACGTGTCTATTATTTACAATTACAACCCAATATCTACATTCTATACTAAACAGGTTACTTCTACACTAACCCAGTCCCTCTAAAGCTACTTCGTGCCACCATCACAGCAGAAGATGGAGACAAAGAAGAAGAAGACCCCAGGGCACTGCCCAGAATCCTCCATCTTGTCCCCATTCACCCCTATTCTAGAAACCCAAATGTGAAAACTATACTATTCTTTATTACACTCTGTGGCTTATAACTCCTCTCCCAATGTTGTAAGTCCCTCCCATTGACCAAAGTCAAAGGCCTTGCCTTTCTGGGCTCTGTGCCAGGGTCTCCAACCCCCCTGTACAGATCCTGCATTCCTGTGTACAGGTTTTAAACCCCCCTGTACAGGTTTCTGACTGTCCAGGGTAACCAAAGGAATGCCCTGGACTCCAACATAAGGAGTCCATGGTGATACTGTGGGGCCTCGTGGAACCAAAGGGGCCATTCTGACACAGCAAGGCCTTGTAGAACCAAGGAGGCCATTGTGACACTGCTGAACCTCACAGAACCAAGGTGACCATGTTATACTGTGGGACCTCCTGGAACCAAGGGTCCATGGTGGCACTTCAAAAACAAGGAGACTGTTGGCTGTAGAAAAGCTCATGGAACCAGAACTCTTACTGTGTCTCAGAATTGTGACACAGCAAGGTCTCATGGAACCAAGGGTCCATTGCAAACCTGTGTGGCCTCATGGAACCACAAGCCATTGTGACACAGTGTGGCCACATGGAGCCAAGGAGCCACTGGGACTGAGGAACTCATGGAACCAAGAGTCCATTGTTCCACTGTGGGACCCTGTGTAACTAAGGGGACTAAAGGTGATGTCATGGGGCTTCATGGAAAAATGGAGACCATTCTGACACTTTAGAACCCACTGGAACCAAGGAGCCATTATAACATAGCAGGGCCTCATCGAATCAAGGGGGCTGCAGTGAACACTGTGGGTGTCCATGGGATGAAGGGTCCGTTCTGACACTGTGGAACCAAGGATACCATGGTGACACTATGGGGCATCATGGAACCAAAGGTCCATTGTGACTCAGCAGGGGCTCATGAAACCCTGCAGGCCATTTGCACACCTTGAAGCCCTGAGAAACCAAAGGGCCCCTGTGGCACTTCAGAGCCCTGGGGAGCCAAGGGGTCCATAGTGACACCGTGGGGCTTAATGAAACCAAGGGACAATTGTGGCACTGTGTGGCACCATTGAACCAAGGGGTCCATTGTGACACTGCAGGGCCCCATGGAACTAAGGATTCATGGAACAGCGTGAGAGCCCATGGAAGCAAAGGTCCACTGCGACATTGAGGGCCCTCATGGAATCCTGGAGAACATTATGGATCTTTGAGGCCTTGATGAATCAAGGGGCTCTGCAGGACCTTGTGGAGCAAAGGAGAACATTGTGACACTACAGGACCTCATTGAACCAAGGGTCAGTTGTGATACTGTGGTACCAAGGACACCACTGTGACACTGAAGGCCTCATGGAAGCAAGGAGGGACAATTGTAACCCTACGGGGCCCAATGGAAGCAAGGGGCCAGTGTGACACAGCTGGGCCTCATGCAACCAAGGGGCCATTGTGATCCTGAGGAGCCCAAAAGAACCAAGGGACCACTGTGACACTGCAGGACTATCTGGAATCATGGAGACCATTGTGACACTCTGAGGCCTCACGGAACCAAGGGTGCCACTGTGTCATTGTGCAGTTGTGCATTGTTCATTGTGCACTGTTCCATTCCATGGAACCAAGGAAACCATTTTGACACTGCAAGGCCTCATGGAAGCAAGGGGCCATTGTGACACTGTGGGGACCCATGGAAACTGTTGTGAGGAAGGAGCCGAGTATCAAATGGACATCAATATGATTAGATTTGATCTCCTCATTTTTTCTTTATTCCCAATATTTATGTGGTTACAGAGTAAAAGCAGGCACAACTAAACAGTTGTTGATTGGTTAAAATCTCATGTACAAGCACTCTAAATGATTGCTCATTGGTTCACATCTTTTGGTAGCAACTTCTTCTTTGTTCTTCTTATGATCAGCATTTCTGTCTTCAGCATCTATGAGAAAGTACAACAAGTTGTTACATGTCTTCAGCTTCTGAGGGGAAGCATCCCTGAGAAGGACCAATGAGTTATTACATTTGCTACCTTTTTGCTAATTCAAGGCAACATAGGAAGAGCAGAGTACACAGCAGGCACAGTACAAGACGTCATACTGTTCCCTGATAGCAAGGATTTTTCAAACCTCCTATCAGTAGATTGTGGCCTGTCTCTTCTGAAAACTCCTCTACAATGGGGGTTAACCCCAGAGGGCTTGGAAGATGCCAAGGGTGGCAGACAGACATCACACACATTCTTAGTTTTGGCTGCCAAAAATACGTGCATGTGAGCATTGACACCTATTCAAGTGCAGTTTATGCCTCTGCCCATACAGGAGAAATGGCTGAACATACCAAGAAACATCTCATGCAAGCCTTTTCAGTACTGGGGATCCCTAAGAAAAATCAAAACTGACAATGGCCCAGGGTACAAAAGCAAGGAATTCCTTGAGTTTGTCCAGCAGTGGGGAATGGAACATATAACAGGCATCCCCCACTCCCCCACAGGCCAAGCTGTGGTCGAGCGTGCCCACCAGATGCTCAAAAAGGTCCTGGCTGGGCAAGACAGTTCCACAGCATGGATGTCACCAACACAAGAACTCTGCAAAGCCATGTTTACCATTAACTTTCTGAATTGTTCATTTGAAAACATGAGTCCTCCAGTGGTACATCACTTTGACAGCAGTAATCAGTTTAAGCTGTCACAGCATCGACCAGTTTTGATTAGGGACCCAGAAACCTGGGAGATCAAAGGTCCCTATGAGCTCGTAGCCTGGGGATGTGGCTACGCGTGTGTATCCACCCCCTTTGGCCCTTGCTGGATACCCCAAAAGTGGGTGAAGCCTTTTGTTCCCAAAAACCCAGCACCAGGAAGATGATGAGAAACAAGCAGCCATCAATTCTAAAAGAAGGTGCCGCTGGAAAGAGAAGACAGAGCCTTCTTAAAAATTGGGTTACTTCTGGCAGATCTCAGATTGTTAATATGCTTTGTGTTTGTGTTTGCTTTTACAATCCTGTTGCTTTTTGTTGACTTGTTTTTAGTTGTGTTGGCTTTTGGATTTCTTTGCTGCCTAGCTTTAAAGGCCCTCAATGGTTTAATCCCTACCACCTCAGAAGTCAGCCGTGCAGGCTTGCAGGCCAAGAGCAGCCAAAACTGCCTGCAAATCAAAAGTGGTGGGCAAAAACATATTCTGCATCAGAATAGGCCCAAAGCGTGTCTTTCAGTTTTATTGCAACAGAAAAGGGTGAGATGTTGTATTGCAGTAAGTAGTTAGTTCACTTTGTTCTATTGCACTGGGTGTTTCTGTTATATGTGTTCACACAAAGTATTTGCTGTACCTTCCCATGAGCCCCTGCACTCAATCCCCTCTCCCTGACACCACCTATGCCTGACCTTCCCCAGGTCAACCCCCACTGGCTGGTAGACCCCCTCCCCTCCCCCTCCTTGGCAGAGGGCATAAAACTGCCCTCTGGCAGGGAATCTGTCTCTTAACTCCTCTCTTAATTCCTCTCTTAACTCCCCCAAGCTGCATGGAGTAGGTTCTGCATTAAACTGTGGGACTGTGTTCCTGAAGGATTAAGAGAACCTTTTGTCTTTTATCTTCATCCTTGCCTCAGTTTCCCCCCAAGCATACTGCTAGCCAGGGCTGAAGCTCAGGGGTGAGTGGGAACTGAGGCAAAGGAGCACAAAAGGAGCAGCTCAGCAATGCACCCAACCATCACTACCAAAGATTGCCTGCAGTGAGTAAGAAAGATCCATCACCAGTGACCCTCAGACTTTCCCATCACCCACACCCACACATCAGCTGGAGGAAGCTGTCACAGCCAAGGACTGCAGAGCCACTCCTGGACACTGGGAATTCCTGCAGGTGCCTCCAGCCACAGGTGAGGCTCCAGCCTTGCTGGGAGAGGGCCCAGCTTTGATAGTGCTGAATAAGCAAACTGACAGCACTTCTAGAGTGGGAACATCTGGATTCATCCTCCTCTTGGGTCCCTCCCAAAGCCTTGCCAGGGCCCAAGGAGGAATCAAGGGAGGTGACTTTGACCATACAGCCCCAAACAAGGCCAGATGTCAGATTTCATGGCCTTGTCTGGCTTCCAAACACAGAAAGGTCAATCCATGTTTCACTAATGAATGGATACATCTATCACAGTGCTAATGACCATGCATATTTCACTAATGAGCAGATACAAAGGTAACCTTGGGTTGGAAGGTTCACCCAGAGGTCACCTTTGGCTCAGGGCCTGTTGTTCAGGCCTCACTCAGGCTTCTTGTCCAGGCCTGGGATGAGCAGGGACATCTTTCAGCAGATCAGGTTGTTCAGAGCCCTGTGCCAGCTGGACTGGAATGTTTCCAGGGATGGGGCATTGACCACCTGCAGCCCTCCACATCCCCCTGGCCATGGAACCTGGCTGCAGAAATGGCTCCTTGCGGTGCTTTCCAAGGAACCTTGAACTGATGGGGGTTGCTGTGGCACCCAAACCCAGCAGTGGGGTCAGGGCAGTGTCCATGGCCACAGCCCCTTGCAATGGCCCAGGGCAGGTTGGGATGATGATCCACCCTCACTCCTGGCCCAGGGCAGGGCTGCAGTGGCCTTGGTGGCACCTTGGGCTGGCACACACCTGAGGAGGGTGTCTGTTTTCAGTGGGGAAACTCAGGAGTTTTACATTGCTAAAAAAACCAGGAAGCCCCTGTTTGCCTGAGTGTGGGCAGCTCTCCAAGCAAAGCAGGTCCCAGGTGAGTGAGGAGAGACAGGATGGGGTTGGAGAATGTGGAGCAAGGTTGTCCACACTGGGTCAGAGCTCAAGGCGCAGCTTCTCTGAGCAGGCCAGACCTCCTGAGGAGAGACCCTGGATCAATATCCATCACTGGATGCTGCAATCAGCTCTGCTCTAGACAGATCAGTAATATAAGAACACTTTATATCAGGAATGTGCATTTCTCAGAAACTCTTTCAAATGTTTCTCCATGACTGTAGCAGGAAACTTTCTTAATGAACTGCACCAGACCAGAGGGAAATCAAGGCACAGCCATGGTATGTCAGGACTTTCTTGATCCTAATGAGCCCCTTGGTGCATTTGGTGCTGAGCCCTGGAACCTCACAGCCTGAGAGGAGATTGCACAAAACTTTGCAGGAGTCAAAGTCAGAAGAAAAACCCAAAGTGTCTTGAGGCATTCATGGGTTGCACTGAGGTCCGTTCCCAACACAGACTCCTCATGGACTCCTTGGAGGAGAGAATTGGAGGCCGGGATTGCACAAAAACCTCTGAGAAACTTAGTGTGGGAAGGAAATTCCAAAGCACCTTAAAAACTTTGAGTATCTCAAAGTAATAATGAGCCTCACTGAGTGTCAGTGCAAAGCTCTCAAGGGACTCATTAAAGCAGATAATTGGAGGCCAGGATCACATAAAAACTTCTTAGAGACTCAGTGGCCAAAAAAAAGTTCTTTGAGAAACTTTGAGTACCTTAAAGTAATAATGAGCCCCACTGAGCGTTTTTACTGACTAAGAATCCCAAGGGACTCATTAAAGAAGATAATTGGATGCCAAGATCACACAAAAACTTCTCAGAGACTCAGTGGCCAAAAAAAAGTTCTTTAAGAAATTTTGAGTACCTTAAAGTATTAATGAGCCCCACTGAGTGTTTTTACTCTCTAAGAATCCTAAGGGACTTGTTAAAGTAGATAATTGGGGCCAGGATTGCACAATCTTTCTCACAGAATCAGATTTAAAAGGGAAACACCAAGTACCTTCAAATAACTGAAGTACCTTGAAGCATTAATGAGCCTGACTGAGTGTTGTTACTGACAAAGCCTCTCAAGGGACTAATTACAGCAGATAATTGGAGGCCATGATTGCACAAACCTCTCAGAAACTCCAAGGCAAAAGCCAAACCCAAAGTTCTTTCAAGAACCTGCAGTACTTGGGAGCATTCAGGAGCCCCCCAGGGCCATTCTTGACCAGGGCTCCCCAGGGACTCCTTCCAGCAGATCCTTGAGGCCACTGGGCTGTCAGGGGGATGCTGAGGGCAGGACAAGGGGCTGAGAGTGCCCAGCCTTGCTGGGGCTGTGCCAGGAGGCCCCAGGGCCTCAGGACAAGGTGTCTCCTGACAACCCTTGGTGGCACAGACCCTGCTGTGCCCCAGGCCACCAAGACTTGGCTTCTCTTTGTCCCCTCCTGGCATCACTGTCTGCAGTTCTCTGCTCTGCCTGGGGACTGCAGACACTTTCTCTGTTGTGTGCCTCACTGGGACCCATTAAAACTTCCAGAAACTTTGGAGATGCATTCTGGCTTGGAGTTCTTGAGAGGTTTCCTCATCTCCCTGTCAGGGACTGATGTTCAGGGCCTCAGCACAAGCCCCAAGAGGGTCATTGAAGTCCTTGTGCTTTGTCTGTGCTGATGAGCTGGGCTGGGCTCCTGGCACAGAAGCAGCTCCTGGCAACAAAGAGGAGCTTAAAACCACATTTCTCTTGCTGAGCAGCTTTTCTCTCAGCCCAGCAGGGCTGGGGCACTGCCTGCAGCCACCCCAGGCGCAGCACACAGGCACAGAGGGGTTCAGCTCAGACTGGGCTGGCAGCACAGAGCAGAGCTCACTCAGGGCTCACTGCAGGAGAAATCCTCACAGCCTTGGGAACAGTCACTCTCTGGCTGGGGGAAGATAAGCTGCAGTTCCTGCAGGGATCTCCTGAAGCTGCCACATCCCACAGCTCTGGAGGATATTTGCCAGAACAAGGTGAGCCTGGGATTGCTGTGAAGATCAGGAGCTTTGATGAGAGTGTTTTCAATTTCCTGCATGGAGGATGAGAAAGTTGGCATGATGACAAAAAAGATTTTTGCTTTTCATATATTATTCATATCTTCATAGCTCTGTTAACTACTATTATGCAGTTATAAAACAATAATCTTTAATTAACTCTATTCAACCACTATTGCATATACTTATTATAGTGTACATATACTTATATACTCTAGTGTATATACATATATATATGTACATATACTTATATACTATAGTATATATTGTATAGTATACATATATATACTTATATACTTATAGTATACATATACATAAGTATAATTTGTAATTAATTCTAGCATGTTTTCTACCCTTTCTTTTAAGTTTTAAAACAATAACCTGACCTTCTAATTACATTCCTGAACTACTGTGTAGGCTTATTTTCAGGAAGAGGACCTACAAGAGGAACATTTTTTTTTTTTAACCAGAGTATGAGCAGTCATAAAAAAAAGTGAGGCAAAGAAACCCTTGGACCAACTCAAATAGGTTGACCCTACTGTGTAACTGGGGCCACTGAGTCTCCTATTGGATGTTCCTGTTAAATATCCTAATAACAACATATCAACCTGAATAAACTGTTGAAATCAGGGGCTGGGTGTGCCCCATCCCCACTGGGACACCTGGAAGCTTCCAATAAAGGTCGAATTTTTACTTTACTATTCCAACACTGTTAAGAGGTTTATTATTAATATTTTTTTTCTCTTCTGATTATAAGCAACAGGAGGATGAGAGAAGCAGAACAGGAATTGTAATCACAGAAACACAGAGCAGTCTGAGTTGAAAGGAACACTCAGGATCATCAAAGGAATGTTGCAACATTTACAGGGACTCCAGCGCTGTAACTTTGGGTGGTCAGTCTCTCTGCTGGGAGGCTCCTAAAGGGCCTTCAGCTCCTCCTCAGCCCTGGACAGCAGCAGCAGCAGCATCACCTTTGCAGGGCCCAGCAGGGCTCTCCTGAGCTGCCCTTGCCCAGCTGCAGACAGAGCCTGCCCCAGCCAGGGCCCTGCAGACAGGCAGGTTTCTGTAGGGCCGGGCCCAGGGCACAGAGGCTGGGATGGGCTCTGTCAGCGCTGGCAGGGACAAGGCTCCTCTCAGCAGGGAAATGTCCAGGCCCAGGGAGATGCTGAGGGAAGGAGAGGGGGCTGAAGAGAGCAGTGCTGGGGGCAGGAGGGCACTGTGGGTGTGTGGGAGGTGCCGTGCACAGCTGGGCACGGGAACACTGTCCTGAGTGCCCGGCTGTCTCTGCCCTGCCCTCCCAGGCACAGCCCCACCACATCTTCTCTGGGTTCTGCACTGCCCTGAGATTGTCCCTGTCATCTGGTGCTCTCAGGGAGGCTCTGGCATTGGCAGCAGCTGAGTCAGGCACTGCCCTTGGCATTGCTGCCAGGCAGCTGTGGCCATGGCCATGGGGTGTCCAAGCTTCCCTGGGACCTGTGGGGCTGTGGGCAGAGCAGTCCATGGGAAAGGGGAATGGGCTGAGCCCCCTCCCTGAGATCCCATCATGGGCACACCCAGGGATCTCCTTGCTGTGTCCTTGCAAGCTCTGAGCTGCCCTCCTGGCTGCAAATCTGTGCCAGAGCCCCTTGGAGTTCCCTGAATGTGCCCTGGGGAAGTGCAGAGATGCCAGAGCTGAGGAAATGCTGCTGGGTTTGCCAAGGGAGCTGTGAGTGTCCTTGGCAGAAGGGAGTGCTGAGACCTTGCCCAGAGCCCTTTGGAGAGGGGGAGACATTCAGGGATCCCTCTGCTCTGGGCAGGGTCTGGTTTATCCCAGGGTGACCCAGGAGTGTGACTGTGCTCTGACTGCAGCCAAAGCTGCAAACCCAGGGCAGTTGGGAACAAGCCCATCCAGCCCCTCACCTTGCCCAAGGCACAGGGAATCCTTTGCCTCTCACATCTCTCAGTGGCAAACTCTGAGTGCAGCAGAGATGCTGGGGATTTCTGACCTCAGAGAACCAGGAATGAGTGTGAGTAGGAAAATAATGGCTAAAACTCCTTCCTGCTCTCCATATCTTTTAAAATTAGGAGTGCAGATGTTACCAAGCCTGTCTGCTTGGTAACATTAGGAGTGATTCCCCTTACAAATCCTGAATATCCAGCCTTGTCCCTTTGCCACAAGGCCACAATCCCAGGGCAGCAGGGCAGGGATGGCTCCTGGAGAGCCCCCCCACACAGGCCTGGCTGCTGCTGGCACACTCAGACAGCACAACTGGAGCTCAGGCAGGGACCTGGGTGAAGGTTTTCCCAGAGCAGGAACAGGGGTGGGTGAGTCACAGCGGGACAGTCTACAGGGAATGGTCCAGGTTTGGCTCAAAGCAGCCTCTGCTGACTTGTCCCTGTCCTTTCTCCATGAACAGGTCCCCATGTGCAGCCAGAGCAAATGTCCAACAGCAGCTCCATCAGGCACTTCCTCCTGCTGGCATTGGCAGACAGGCGGCAGCTGCAGCTCCTGCACTTCTGCCTCTTCCTGGGCATCTCCCTGGCTGCCCTCCTGGGCAACGGCCTCATCATCAGCGCCGTAGCCTGCGGCCACCACCTGCACAGCCCCATGTTCTTCTTCCTGCTCAACCTGGCCCTCACTGACCTGGGCTCCATCCTAACCACTGTCCCCAAAGCCATGCACAATTCTCTCTGGAACACCAGGAACATCTCCTACACAGGATGTGCTGCACAGCTCTTTTTCCTTATGTTCTTCATCTCAGCAGAGGTTTCCCTGCTGACCATCATGTGCTACGACCGCTACGTGTCCATCTGCAAACCCCTGCACTACGGGACCCTCCTGGGCAGCAGAGCTTGTGCCCACATGGCAGCAGCTGCCTGGGCCAGTGCCTTTCTCAATGCTCTCATGCACACAGCCAATACATTTTCCCTGCCCCTGTGCCATGGCAATGCCCTGGGCCAGTTCTTCTGTGAAATCCCGCACATCCTCAAGCTCTCCTGCTCCAATAGCTTCCTCAGGGAACTTGGGCTCATTGCTGTTAGTGTCTCTTTAGCACTTGGTTGTTTTGTGTTCATTGTTTTCTCCTATGTGCAGATCTTCAGGGCTGTGCTGAGGATCCCCTCTGAGCAGGGACGGCACAAAGCCTTTTCCACCTGCCTCCCTCACCTGGCTGTGCTCTCCCTGTTCCTCAGCACCTCATTTTTATCTTACCTGAAGCCCCCCTCCATCTCCTCCCCATCCCTGGATCTGTCCCTGTCAGTTCTGTACTCGTTGGTGCCTCCAGCCCTGAACCCCCTCATCTACAGCCTGAGGAACCAGGAGCTCAAGGCTGCAGTGTGCACACTGATGACTGGATTGTTTAGAAAACATTAAAGTGCTGGCTAATTTCTGCAAATCACTTGTAATTAAAGTCATCTATGATACTTCCCTTGGTTTCATTTTGTGTGTTCTTTTCTCTTTGTTTTACTTTTTTAGTCTTGTCAGCAATTAAATATCTGTGTATTTCTCAATTCTCCATTTGTTTCTCTCCACCTTCCCCGTGCACACAGAGTGTGGCAATGAGGGGCTGAGCTCTAATTGGCTTTAAAGGAACTCAAGGATCACCGAGCCAAGTTTTCTGCAGAGATGCCCCTTTGGTTCCCTTCTCTGCAGCTGCAGCAGCAATGTCTGTGTGCAGAGCTGGGGGCAGATCAGTGCTGGCACAGCAGCTGTGGCCAGCAGCAGCAGCAGCACTTGGTGCTGCCAGTGCTGCTGCCGTGGCCCTGCCCCGCTGCCCTCCTGGCCCTGCTGTTGCTGTAGGGCCTGAGTGCTCTCGGGGCCGGGCACAGGGCTGGGGGTGGCAGTGCCGGGGCTGCAGCAGGGACAGGCCATGGGCACTGCTGGCACAGCAGCAGTGCTGAGGCCTCAGCCCAGGGCCTGGGGGCTGCAGGCTCCTTGCCCAGGCTCTCTCCAGAACACATTGCCCAGGCCAATGCTGAGCAGAGAAAAGCCCCGGCAGCAGCCCCAGGCTGGCCGTGGGCAGGCTGGGGGCAAACAGCACGGCTGGGGCTCTGCAAGGGCCCTGGGCAAGCACACGGCAAGGAGCAGCAGAGCAGGGCCTGATCCATCCCCACTGCGCTGGACACCCCAGGCCAGAGGCCCACAGCCTCCTCATGCACCTGCCAACAACATCCCCCCTCTGCAGCCCTGGCCTCTCCCCCAGCTCACACAGCTGCCGCAGCCTTGCAGGCACAGCCACGGCAGCACTGCCTCAGGAGCCCCTGTTTGCCCTGCCCAGAGCAGGCCTGAGCACCCCCATGGGGTTGGTGTGGGGAGATGAAGCTGAGGGAGCACAAATGCCAGCAGGGCCTGGGGCCAGGAAGGGCTGGGCCACAGCAGGGAAACCCCTCAGGTTTGTGGTGGCCTCTGAAGTCAGAGCCAGAAAGTTTGTTCCCATGAGCTGGGAGTTTACTGTGCCACTGCAGATGTTTCTCAGATCCAGCTGTCATGGGTTCAAGCAACAGTGATCATGTCCAGGGAGGTTACAGCTGCCAGCAGGGAAACAGGCAGGACAAGTCTCTGTTAAGCTCAAGAATCCATTTTATTCCCCCCACCCCAGGCCAGGGAAGAGGTGAGGACCAATATGAAGAACAGGGGCAGGGTCGTGAGTTTTATTGGGAATTCAGGGGAGGAGCCTTAAGGTTTGGTTCAAGGAAGGAGGTAACACAAGGACAGTAAATTCAGATTTCAGCCTCCTTAAAACTGTGAGACTCCACAATTCCTCCATTTATAAATTGGTTATAACAAGGTGATTCTTGGGAATATGACCTCAAATGTCACTGAGGGATGGGACGGAGGCATCCACCAACCAGGGAATTCTGAATCACCTGAACACAAAATAGATTCCTATGAAATAACTGCAAAGGAATAGATCACAGGCTTGTGGGTGACAACTGTGGGTACCTAAGCTTTGCAACATCAACAAGAAATGAGAAGCATCCATTCCAAAAGGAATAAATAGAGGTAGGATGCTCCAACATAAAATCAAAAGCCACTCCCACCTCTGGCTTTGGAGGGCTGTGGGAGAGGGATGTGGGTGTGACAGTCCTGACACTTTAGAGCATGCTTGGAGTGTTTCCTCAACGGGAAGAATCAAGGAGCAAGAATCCGAAGGACTGAACAAGAGAAGGATGCATCCAAAGAAACAAGAGACAGGCAATTGACTGAAAAATATCCAGACCATTCCTGAAGGGCAGAACCTCATCAGGAACCTCATTTCACTGCATTCTCGTTCACATCCAAGCTTGGTGCAAAATCTGTGGGTGCCCAGGGCCCCAGGATTCCATGGCTCCAGGAATCCCTGTGTGGAATCCATGGCTCTGTGACCTCACAGCCGGACTCCAGGGCTGTCTCCTGGGCAGCCAGAGAACGTTGGTGCCAGCGGGAGGGGCGGCAGTGCAGGCACACTGACACTTGAGAGGCAACTGCTGCTGCACCTACTGCTGCTGCTGCTGGCACTGCTGGTGCTGCTGCTGCTGCTGCTGTTGGCATTTCTGCTGCTGCTGCCCCTGCTGGCAGTGCCCTGGGGTGGCAGAGCAGCAGCACCTGCAGCCCTGCAGCCTGCGAGGCGCTGGCAGCTCAGGGCAGAGCCCAATGACCCAGCTGGGATTGCACTTGAGGACGGACATGGAGAAGGGAATCTGTGCCCACACAGTGCTCAGAGCAGGTCTGGGACAAGGAGGGAGGGAGGGAAGGAGGGTGGATGAATCCCCTTCCCACCACTACCAAGGGAAGGCCTTGGTGAGGGCAAGGGGGCCTTGACCTGACACCCAGCCCTTCAGAGACCCAGCTGCCAGCTCCGGCTCAGCCCACACTGAGCGGGATTCCATCAGGCCTTGGCTCAAGGCAGTGGCAGGGGGAGAAGTGATGGCAGCAGCTGGAATGCAGGCCCATGCTTTCCTTCTCCCCAGCCCATTTGGCAACATCTGGGCAAGGTCTCCACTGTCTGTCTGCAGCCAGCTTGGGGGCCCTTCCTCTCCTCCCCCTGCTTGGGGGACTGAGCTTGGTTTCTCTGTCACCCTCAGTGCTGAACTTCTGTCTCCCCCAACCTGGCTGTTCAGGGTTTGTGTTTCCTGTGTCTCTCACCTTCCTCCACTTCCTTCTTCCCACCTGCTCACGGAGCCTCTTTGGGCAGCTGGCTTTGGAACTTGCAGCAGCAAAGTTTTCCAAATTTCCCAAATTCCCCTCAAAAATTCCCCAAAATGAACCCCAAAATTTACCCCAAAATTCCCCTCAAATTCTCCAAAACCTCCCAAAATTCCCCAAATTTTCCCCCAAATTCCCCAAAATCTCCCAAAATTCCTCAGTTTTCTTCAAAATTCCTCTAATTTTCCTCAAATCCCTCCAAATTCCCCAAAATTCTCCCCAAATTACTCCAAATTACTCAAATTTACCCAATTTCCATTAAAATCACCCAAAACGACCTCAAATGACCCAAAACTGCCCCAAATTCCCCAGTTTCTGAAATTTCCCCTCAAATTCTCCAAAATTTCCAAAAAATCCCCAAATTTTCTTCTTAAATTCTCCAAAATCTCCAAAAATTCCTCCAAGTTTTCCTCTGAATTCCCCAAATTTTTTGAATTTCCCCAAATTCCGCCCAAATGCCTCAAAATCTCCCAAAATTCATTAAAGTTTTCCTCTGAATTTGCCAAATTTTCCTACATTCCTTAAAATGACCCAAAATTTCTCCAATTTTTTCCCTTAAATACCCCAAAATCTCCAAAAATTCCCCCAAATTTCCCTCTAAATCCCCCAAGTTTTTTGTAATTTCCTCCAAAATTCCCCTCAAATTCTCCAAAACCTCCCAAAATTCACCAAAACTTCCCCAAATTCCCTCAGATCTCCCAAATCCCACCAAATTTTCCTCAGATGTCCCCAGATTTTCCTAAATTCCCCCCCAAATTCCTCAAAATGACCCCAAAATGACCCAAAATTTCCATCAAATTTCCGGAATACAACGGGAGGGTACAGACTATCTCCCAATGGGAGACAAGGTGGGAGTGGAACAGGGTTGGAGGGACATGTAGGGCAGCAAATGAGGGTGCCTGGGGAGGGATCCCCTCTGTCCTTGCCCTATCACTCAATGCTCCTCTCTGAACTTTCTGGAAGCTGGGAGGAGCAGCTGGGTGACAGACAAGGCCCAGAGGAGGGGGCTGGGGGGGAACAGAAGGAGGATTGACAACTGGAACAGAACTGTCAGGGAAAGAGAGAGGAGACAAGGGAACAGACCATCAAACAGAATATAACAGGGAGAAGAACCAACAACACAATACAACACTTCTTGAGGCAGTACAGTCTGAATCTGGGCTCTTTCCTCCTTTCTCTCTCTTTCAGGGAAGAATCAGCCACGGATGAAGGAATCCTCCACATGTGCCAGGTGCTGATGGCCTTGGTGGGCGTCAACCAGCTGCAGCCCTTGGAAAAGAAGGGAATTGTTCCCCAGGGTGGGGAAGAAACCCTCCAGGGGATGAAGATGTGCAAGGTGAGACTTGGGCTGCACCAGCTGCAGTTGGAGAAGGAAATTGCAGACCTGGAAGCCACCCAGGAGGCTCCAGCACAGCCTGCAGTGCACCTGGAGAGGAAGATCCAGCGGCACACGTGTGCCATGCTGGGCTTGGTCATCCCTGTGCTGCTCGTGCTCTGCAGGCAGCACTGGCAGGGAGCCACAGCACTGCACACAGGACAAGGACACCCTGACTTGGGGCTCCTGGCCAAAGCCTGCAGAGGAGTGACCCTCCTGACCAAGCCCTGTGTGCTGCTCAGGGCCATTTCCATCTCCATGGGCAGAACTCGAGGAGCTCTCTGGGTACTTGCAGGGAGACTGCTCCGATTGCCCCTGAAATTACTTTGTTCCACCACCAAGGTCTTTGTGTTTTGTGAGGTGAGCTCTTTCCTTTTTGCATTGGTAGAGATAGCCTATGTAGTGATTTATTAGTTTCTTTAATGATTCTTTTCAGTAATGTGTGTAATTGTTACAGGCTTTGTATTGATAGTTAGAAATGCACCATAATAATTGCTAGAAATAGTCTCTGTATTGCTTCAAAAGCCTCTGTAATTAATCTTATGAATAATAAGTACAATTTTTATACTCTGTTTTGATTAGTAGAAGTAGTCTGTATTGGTTGTTAGAAATATGCTGTATTGGTTGTTAGAAATACTCTGTAACTTTTTATAGTCTGTATAGATTGTTCACAGTAGTCACTCAACTAATTCTTAGAAAAAATATGTGTTGATTGTTATACTATCTGTGTTGATTGCTAGAAATAGTCTCTGTCTTGATTCTGGCAAACATAGTAAATAATAAATAATAATAAATAATTACAATAAATAATAAATACTAATAAATAATAAATATTTTTCCTAAATAATCTGTATTGATTATTATGGTCTCCCTATTGATGAAAATAGTCTCTGCCTTGATTCTGACAAATATATTAAATAATAAATACTAATAATTAATGATAGTAAAGGATAAATAATAATAAATAATAATAAATAATTACAGTAAATAATAAAGAAATAATTACAGTGAATAATAGTAAACAATAAATAATAAACATTTCTCCTAAATAATCTTCATTGATTATGATGCTCTCCGTGTTGATAAAAATAGTCTGTCTTGATTCTGATAAACATAGTAAACAATAAATAATAAAAAACAATAAACAATAATAAACAATAATAAACAATAATAAACAATAATAAACAATAAAAAATATTTCTCCTAAATAATCTGTATTGATTATGATACTCTCCCTATTGATAAAAAAAAGTCTGTATTGATTGTTAGAACTACCAGGCTTCAGTTACGAAGGTGGATTCAAACAAAGATAAAATAGAATAAAAAATAAAGTAAAATAAAAATAAATAAACAAAAAAATAGAGTAGAAAAAAATAAAATAAAATAAAATAAAATAAAATAAAATAAAATAAAATAAAATAAAATGCTTTCCCAAATACACACCCCACAGAAATATTGTGGAAAGCACTGCTATGGGTGGGCAGTGAAATATAAAATAAAATATAAAATAGAATAAAAAAATAAAGTCAATTAAAATAAATCTCTTGGATTTCCTCTTCATGTGCAATGGCCATTGAATGAGTCCACAAGATGCAAGCTACAGTATGTATTACACAATATATATTCTATTAATTATAGTTCAAAATGAGAACTGAACACATAAGGTAAAGTCCAGACTCTTTTAAAGTCTTTTAAAAGACGTTTTAAAAGTCTGCTTTTATGTGATCCAAAACTGCAGCTAGTACAAGAGCATGTAGCCAAGTGGAACCCTCCACAAAGGGTGCATCTGCACAGACCCATTCCTGTGCAGAGTGTTTGAGCTGATCAGTGGTTTCAGGGGGTGCTGTGGAGGAAAACTGCCTGCGGTGTGAACAGGTGAATGATCTCCTTTAACTGGTGACTGAGCTTAGGGAGGAAGCTGAAAGACTGAGGAGTATCAGGGAAAGTGAAAGGGAAATAGATTGGTGGAGTCCAGCCCTTCCATCCTTGAGGGAAGCCCACCAGGAGTCAGAGGACTCCCATGTCGCAGGACGACACAAAAGAAACGACACTCACACACTGAGGTGTTTAAGGTAAAAAGGGCAGGTTTATTTATAGACTTTAACATTTGTAGAATTCCAACAGTGACCATGGCTTGGAGGAAGAAAATCTTCCTCTCCAAGTACACTGGTCAACTTAACAGTCTGTTAACAGTTTCTTCTTTATGAGAAGAATGCAAACATAGAGAGACAGTTACGATAACAAATAGGTTGTTTATGTGAAAATCAGGAGAGACTCCATTGCAGAAGGTAAACACAGAAGGCTGAAATAGAACTTTAGAAAAATTCTTAAAGAGACAGGAGAACAAAAAAAACCCAGACAACACTCCTGTGCCTCCCACTGTCAGGTAATAGAAAGACCCCTGGTAGATGAAAGGGAGTGGAAATGGGTCCCTGCTCGGGGAGGTAATAATATAAATTCCTCCTGACCCCCATTACCTACCCAAGTGCCACTTCAGAACAGGTATGAGGCCCTGGATCTAGAGAGTCAGCCAGATGATTTAGAAGAAAATTATCTGCCCAGTGGGCCTCCCAATTATGCTTCATCCATAGGATGGATCACCATCTCTAACATCAAAAAGAAAAGAAGGATAATCACAGTGGGTGAGTCCCTTCTGAGGGGAACAGAGGGCCCCAAATGTTGCCCGGACCCATCCCACAGGGAGGTCTGCTGCCTCCCTGGGGCCTGGGTATGGGATATCACTGAGAGACTCCCTGGGCTGATTCAGCCCTCTGACTATTACCCACTGCTGATACTCCAGGCTGGCAGTGATGAGATCTAAAAGAGGAGTGTCAAGGCAATTAAAAGGGACTTTGGGGCACTGGGACAAGTGGTTGTTGATAGGGCAGGAGCACGGGTGGTCATTTCCTCAGTTTGGTGGGAGAAGATGGCAAAGGGAATAGGAGAACCCACATTATCAACAAGTGGCTCAAGGGTTGGTGTCATCAGCAGAATTTGAAGTTCTTTGATCATGGGGCAACTTTTACAGCACCTGGCCTTCTGGAAATGGATGGGCTACATCTCTCTGTTCAGGGCAGAATTTCAGCTCATGAGCTGGCAGAACTCATTGAGAGGGCTTTAAACTGGGTTTGAAGGGGGAAGGGGATGCAGCTGGGCTGTCTGGGAGCAGGCTCGAGGGTGGTAAGGCCGAGTTAGGGGTGAAATGGTGAACATGCCCAGCTGAGGTGCAGGTACACCAATGCAGGCAGCGTGGGGAACAGACAAGAGCTGCTGGAGGCCATGGTGCAACAGCAAAGCTGTGATGTAGTCACCATCACAGAAACGTGGTGGGGTGACTCACTGTGAAAAACGGCGTTTCACATTTTTATATTAATTTGTGTTAAATAAAAATAAAAAATAAATAGGCAATAAGGAGACAGAAGAAGACAGCTTCTCAGCTGAGGGTGCAAAGCAACACATCCCGCCCGTTCCAGATTTCTTGGTTGTTTGAAAGTCTTGGTGTTACATATTTAAATAAGCTCATGCACAATTCAAATATTCATTTTGGTTTCAAGACCTCCCCCTCTAAGTATAATTATAATAATAATAATAGATAATTAATTATTTTTATTTGATTATTCATTTAAAATTAATTAAAATAATTAATAAAATAATTATAAAAATATATCAACTATATAAATGATATAAAAATAATTAATAAAATATATAAATTATATAAAATTGTATTGACATTAATTAATTAATTAATCACGGGACTCCACGCAGGCTGGATGGATGTAAATCTCTCTTCCTCAGAAAGGCTCAATTGTTCTTTATCAGAAATCTTTAGTTCAGGAATTCCAGACATCCCTTCTTTCTTCCATCTAGTTGAGGAGTTAAAAAAAACCCCAAAACAACAACCCCCATCTCTACTTTGTTCCAATCTGAAAACATCCCTCCGCTACGTTTTTAAATCCCGCAAATAAAATGAAAAACAGCTCAACCTTCTCACATTACACGCACAGCGTTCATCTCGATATTTGTCAAAAGCCAACTCCAAAATGTGTATTTATAACAATCACACAGCTGGAGCTGGATGCCTACAAGCTCTTCAGAGGAGGCAGGAGAGGGAGAAGAGGTGGAGAGGTGACCCTTTACATTGGGGAGGCTTTTGATGCCACAGGTATTGAAACTAAGGAAGATGGAGTTGAATGCCTGTGCGTAAGAGTTAAGGGGAAGGACAACAAGGCTGACATCCTGCTAGGAGTCTGTGAAAAACGACATTTCACTTCTTTATATTAATTTATAAGTTTAATAAAAATAAAATAGAATAAAAACAGACAATTAAGGAGACAAAAAGAGGTAGCTTCTCAGCTGAGGGTGCAAAGCAACACTCCGCCCATTCCAAATTCTTTGGTATTTATAAGCCTTAGTGTTACATATTCAAAAAGAGACGAATGCATATTTAAACATCTGTTTTCTTTATCTGTTTCAAGGGTCCCCAAGAATTGCAGTTTCTTTATCTGTGCATGGCTCCTTCTAGCCAGCTAGGTGTCATAAATCCTTCTTGACCATAAAAAGGTTCAATTGTTCCTTATCAGCCATCTTCTCTCACAGGAATGCAGGATGGTTTCCTCCTGCACTTTGTCTTGGTCTATTTAGATGTTACAATTAGGAAATACACCTTCATTACATTTTTAAATTCCACAAATAAAAGGAAATACAACCTTCTTACACTATATATGTATAACAGTCATTTCAATACCTGCAAGAAGTCAACTCAAAAATGTGCATTTATAACTGAAAACAGCAGGAAAGAGGCAGTGCAGGAAGTTCTTAGAGTGTGTGGAGGACACCTTTTGTCACAGCTGGTGAGTGAGCCCAGCAGGGGAGGGACTATGTTAGATCTGTTTACAAATAGAGATGGGCTGGTGGGATGTGGTGCTTGCAGGCTGCTTGGGGCACAGTGAAGCACAAACGTCAAGGGCAAAATGCCTTTCAACAGATTTAAAGGGGATGTTTATTACAGAGATGGGTTCAGGCAGGATAGCTCCCAAAGTCATGAGCACCCCTCTACAGCTTCAGCCTTCTATTGATTCACAAAAGTCATGCATATTCCAAAAACGCCTCAACATATTCATCACCTGTCTCTGCCTCTTCTCCACTTGGTATTAAAATTAGTTGCATGCTTATTGTAGCTGCGTAGTCCCCCTCCTCTTTTGGTCGGTGTTTGTTAAAATGTGTCGGAGAGCGACAGGAAGAAGTAAGGAATGCCTCCCTCATTTACTAAACTTTTCACCTTCATCCCGTTGCTATGACTATTTGACCTGCTGATCCCTCCATTCTGGTCTTTATTAGTTTTAGTGTCAAAATTCATGATGTATGGGTCTGTCTCCACCAGTTTGAGTGTTATTCGACATATATCAATATCACCTGAATATTTCCATACGTGCATTGGCTCCACTTTGGCTGGCTCTGAATATTGTCACATATTATCACTCCTGGTCAATTTTCAATTCTTCTGCATTGCTAACTTCTAGCTTCTAAGCCCATAGTTTATTTTCTAAATATCTGTTTCTTTAAGCTAAACAGAATACCATGATTTACAGTTCAGCAGCTTTTTGTCCCGATCCAGGGGCATTCCCCCAGGGTTGGGGTCCCTGGGAAGGCGTACAAGGACAGGGTGGAAGTGGTTGGTTTGTGGGTTTGCCTTTGGAATTTTACATTTTGGTGGGGGAGTGGGGGTGGGATGTGTGATGGCTGATTGGGATTTTAGTGTTTTTTGAGGGGATGGGGGCAATGTGAGATGCCCCCAGCAGTTTAAAGTTGTAGAGAGGGATGAGGTCACCTCTGAGTCTCCTCTTCTCCAGGTTAAACAACCCCAGCTCCCTCAGCCGTTCCTCACAGGAGTTGTGTTCCAAGCCCCTCACCAGCCTCGGTGCCTCCTCTGGACGCGCTCCAGCGTCTCACTGTCCATCCTGAGCTGAGGGGCCAGAGCTGGACACAGCACTCGAGGTGCAGCCTCACCTGTGCCAGGTACAGGGGAAGAATGACCTCCCTGCTCCTGCTGGCCACACCATTCCTGATCCAGGCCAGGAGCCATTGGCTGTCTTGGCCACCTGGTGTCTTGGGTTAAAGGTATTTTAGGAAAGACTGTTTGGATTAACCCCACCTCAGGCAAAAGTGAACCCACCCGTGTGATTGTTTTTGCTCAAGGACCTGGTTACACTTGGTGGGTAATGCAGAAAGACGGAAAAACCAGTTGTGTACCACAGGAAAACCTAATCCTAAGTGAGAATTGAGTTCATTCTGTATAGTAGAGTTTATTGATTTAGTAGGATGCAGATGATATTAGAATAAGGGGTGAATAATGTCTTGGGTTATGGAACCAAAAATGTGTATTCTATTTCATTTGTTAAAAGCAGTTGGGGAAATGTTCTTCTTTCTCTCTTGTAACTCTGGGAGGAGGGGGGCGGGTGCCTTTTGATAATGGTCCAGCTGTTAAAACCAGGTGGGGCAGTGTTTCTTATCTCTTTCACCTCCCGTCCTCCCTCCAGGGGAATATTTTCTGCTAATGGACCATTAAGAAAATCCTAAAAGCACACATCACCAAACTAGAACACTCACATTCCATCTTCCTATTGTGAGATGCTCCACCCAGTGGAGGGAGCCAACCACTCCTACCTGGATTAAAACTGAGATGTAGGAACAGAAAGTATCTACCTTTACCTGATTCCTGGAGGAAGAATGGACCCCTTATCGCCATCACTGGACCCCTTCTCACCATCACTGGACCCCTTCTCACCATCACTGGACCCTGGTTCTACAGGATCATCTCTACTCCACCAGAACCTCCATCTGCCACTCCAGGAGGACTCACTTCTGGACTGCTTCCAACACCTTGACCAACAGGGTGTCAGGCTGTAGCTCTGACTCTGTCAGGGTTCTCCAAAATTGTTGTTTGTTTGTTTACTGGTTTGGTTGGGTGGTTTTGTTTTACTACTACATATGTTTAGTATTCCTAGTAAAGACCTGTTATTCCCATTCCCAGATCTTTGCCTGAAAGCCCTTAATAGCAAAATTATAATTTGGCGGGGGTCAGGGGTTTACATTCTCCATTCCAAGGGAAACTCCAGCTTTCCCTGGCAGATACCTGTCTTTCCAAACCAAGGCAGTCGGTGAGTTTTGAAATGGGTCAGTGGTGCCTTAGGATGAAGTCAGAAACGTCTTCCTCAAGGTAAGCTTCTCACCTTTATTTTGTTGGCAGGCTCTCTGACCCCTTGGGCATAGTTCAAGCTCTCCTGCCTGGTTCTGACTGCTTTTGGGGCCCAGTTGCAACTACAGTTTCTCCATCTTTACAATACTCCATCCTAACCTCAAAACTTCTACAAACACAGCAAAGTCAGGCAAATGATATATTGTCTTCTCAAACTAGCTCCATCTGCCAGTGATCAACTATCCTCTATTGTTTCTACTGTAAACTGTTCATTAATATCCATTGCTTCTTGCATCTATCCCTTTAGCTAAACTCTTAACCCTTTGGATTCTTCTAAAACTTTGATTCAATGAGGGTCTGTCCTGTCAAAATGGCCTCCTTGGTTCTGCACTGCCACAATGCTCTCCTTGGTTCCACAAGGCCTTGGTGTGTCACACCAGCCCCTTGGTTCCATGAACTGTCATAGTGTCACCACGGTCTCTTGCATCTGCAGTATCACAATGGACAATTGGTGACAAGCAGCCCCACTGTGTCACAAGGAATATTTGATTCCATGGGGTCCCCACGGCGTCACACTGGCCCCTTGGTTCCACCAGGCTTTGCTGTATAACAATGGCCCCTCAGTTCCATGAGGTTTTGTACTGCCAACAATGGTCTCCTTGGTTCTGTCGTGTGCAAATGGCTGCTTGGTTCCATAAAATTCCTCTGTGTCACAGTGGTCTCCTTTGTTCCATGAGGCTCTGCAGTGCCACAATGTCCCATCGTTTCCGTGAGCATCTTCCATACTATCAACAATGACCTTTTTTCCAATGAGGCCCCACAGTGTCACAATGGCTCCTTGGATCCATGAGGTTCTGTAGTGTCACCATGATCTCCATGTATCCGCATTGTCACAATGGACAATGGGTTCCTTGGGGCCCACCTATGTCAGAATGGACCCTTGGTTCCATGAAGTTCCATAGTATTGGCATGGCCTCCTTGGATCCACAGTATCACTATGGACCAGTGGTTCCATGTGGCCCTGCTGTGTCACAATGGCTGCCTGGTTCCATGAAGCCCAACTGTTTAACTGACCTTTGATTCCATGAGGTTCAGTAGTGTCAAAATGGTCGCCTTGGTTCTAGACTTTAGCAACGGACCCTTGGTTCCATGAGATTCCATTATGTCACAGTGGTCTCCTTGGTTCCACAAGGCCCTGCTGTGTCACAATGGCCACTTGGTTCCATGAGCTTCCCTAGTGTCACCATGGTCTCCTTGGATCTGCATTGTCACAATGGACAATTGGTTTCATGGAACCCTGCTGTGTCACAGTGAAGCCTCAGTACCATGAGGTTCTGTAGTTGGACAATGGTCTCTTTGGTTCAACGACACTTTGGAGTGTAACAATGGCCGCTCGGTTCTCTGAGCTTCCACAGTGTCAACAATGGTCTCCTTGTTTCTGCAGTGTCCTAATGAACCCTTGGTTCCATGAGGTTCCTAAATGTCTCTGGTCTCCTTGGTTCCAAGTGTCCCAGCTGTGTCACCACAGCCCCTTGGTTCCATGAGTTTCTGCACTGTCAACAATGGTTCCTTTGTTCCAATGTGGCCTTGCTATGTCACAATGGACCCTGGGTTCCATAAAGTTCTTTGCTGTCACAATGGCCCTTTGGATCCATGACGTTCCATAGCGTCTCCATGGTCTCCTTGGATCTACATTGTCATCATGGACAATTCCTTCCATGCAGTCCAATGGGTCAGAATGTCCCCTTAGTTCCATGAGGCCCCGCTTTATCCCAATGGCCCCTTGGTTCCATAGGTTTTATGCTGTACCAATGGACTTCTTGGTTCTAGGAGTTACCCTGCTTTTAGCAGGGGTTTCTCTGGTTCCAGCAAGGCCCAGCTGTGCCTCAGTACACCCTTGGTTCCACGAGGCCCTGCTGTGTCACAATGGACCCTCTATTCCATGAGGCCCTACAGAGTCACAATGGACCCTTGGGTCCATGGGGTTCTGTCATGTCACACTGGACTTTTCATTCTATGAGTTTTGATACTGTCAACAACAGTTTCCTTGGTTCTGCAGTGTCACAATGGCCCCTTGGTTCCATGGGCTTCTGTAGTTTAACATGGTCACCTTGATTCCATGAGGTTCTGCAGTTGTCACAATAGAAACCCTTGTTCCATTAGGCCTCCAAGTTTCACAATGTTTGATTCCAGGAGGCACCACAATGTCACAATGGACCCTTGGCTCTCTGAGGTTCCATAGCATCCCAATGGTCACTGTGGTTCCATGAGTTTCCTTAGTGTCACAATGGTGTCCATGGTTCCAGTAGGCCCTGCCTTGTCACAATGGTCCCCTGGGTTCCAATGAGGCCCTGCTGTGCCACAAAGGACCCTTGGTTCCATGAGGTTCTGTGGTGTCACCATGTTCTTCTTGAATCTGCAGAATAACTATGGACCATTGGTTCCACAGGGCCTGGCTGTGTCACAAATGTCTCTTTGATTCCATGACTGCCACAACAGAGACTTGTTTCTAGGAGGTTCCCTACTGTCACAATTGTCTCTTTGATTCCATGAGCCCCCACTGTGTCACAATGGACCCTTGGTGAAACAAGGCCTTGCAGTGTCTCAAGAGTCTCCTTGGTTACAGGAGGAACACAAAAGCTTTGCATCAACATTGAGCAACACTTCCTTTACACACCTGGGAACCTCTGTCTGCATTCCACAGAAGGGTTCAAGCTGAGGATGGCACCAGCAGCTTCCATCTGCAACACAGATCCAGGACAGGGACAGAGAATTCAGCTGAGAGACTCAGACAATTCTGCTTCCAGAGCTCATTTCTGGTGACACTGTCCCTTGTAGAAAGGTGACATCATTCCAGGCAGCCTGTCCTGAGCATGTGGTTCCTGAGTGGGCTTTGCTGTTTAGGAAACTTGCTCAGGCTTTTCCATTATTTCCTCACCAAGAGAAAAACTTCTCCTGGGCCTGTGTGCAGGCCGAGGCCTGAGGAGAGCAGGTGGGACATGGTGCAATGGGCTGGGACAGGCAGCTGCAGAGCTCAGGGGACAAGGTTGTGCTGCAGGGCACAGGGATGTCAGCGCCAGGTGGGCAATGTCAGACACGGTGAGGTTGGGGTGAGGAGCAGCTTGTCCAAACAGGGTCAGCCTGCAAGGGGCTCATTCTTCTCCATGCCCAGACCTTCTAAGAAGACATTCAGCATCAAAATCCCTTGGGGAATGTTTCTATCCAATCCTGTCTGATGTGGAAAAAAAAATGCTTGATTAAAAAAAGAAACAGTCATGAGATATACTTTACAATCTCCATCCTTCACAGGACTGCAAACTGACCCCAGTAAGGTGCACAAGCCTTGGAAGCTCAAAGCCAATGGAAGGAAGACAAAGAGCTCCTGAAGGATTTTTGTATTTTCATGAGAGCCAAGCTGGATTTGGGGCTGAGTCCAGGACCGCCAGGCACTGAGAGAAGGTTGAAGAAGCTGCTGAAGGAGTCAGAAGCAAAACTCCAAGTCCCTTGGAGCATCCCTGGGCCCCAGTGAGGGCAGGGAGTGCCAAAGGCTGCCCAGGCACTGGTGAGAGCAGCTCCTTGAGGCCAGGATTGCAGGGAGCCCAAGGCTGTGAGCAGGGACTGCAATGCTGAGCAAGGCCTGGGCTGGCTGGAGGGAGCAGAAAGGCCAAGGCCTGAGCCCAGGCCTGGCACAGCAGGGCCTGTCCCTCGCGGCTGGCTGGGGGCTGTTGGTGGGGCAGGGGGATGGCAGGGGCAGCAAGGACAAATGTCCTAAAGCTGCAAGGCCTGCCAGCCTGCTGAGGGAGGGGCCAGGCAGAAGCCAAGTGCAGGCTTTCCTGCAAAGAACGTTCCTTCTGTGGGGCCTGCAGAGGCGCTGGCAGAGCCCAGGGGACAAAGACCTGGGTGCCTGTGGCCCTGCCAGCCGTGCCCAGCCCTTGGCCATCTCTCCTGCAGGTGTGAGTGTGGATCTGCTGGAGGGCAGGAGGGCTCTGCACAGGGCCCTGGACAGGCTGGATCCAGGGCACAAATCCAACAATGTCAAGTTGAACAAGACCAAGGGCCGGCTCCTGCATTTTGGCCACAACAACCCCTGCAGCGCTACAGGCTGGGGACAGAGTGGCTGGACAGCAGCCAGGCAGAAAGGGACCTGCAGGGAGTGATGGACAGCAGGCTGGACATGAGGCAGCAGTGTGCCCAGGTGGCCAAGAAGGCCAATGGCTCCTGGCCTGGATCAGGAATGGTGTGGCCAGCAGGAGCAGAGCAGGGATTCTTCCCCTGTGCTCGGCATTGGTTGGGCAGCACCTCGAGTGCTGTGTCCACTTCTGGGCCCCCCAATTTAGGAAGGACATGGAGGGGCTGGAGCGTGTCCAGAGAAGGGCAACAAGGCTGCTGAGGGGTCTGGACCACAAGTCCTGTGAGGAGTGGCTGAGTGAGCTGGGGTTGTTTATCCTGGAGAAGAGGAGGCTCATAGGAAACAAGGCAGTGCCAGGGCACAGGTTGGACTTGATGATGTCCAAGGTCTTTTCCAATCTTGCTGATCCTGTTATTCTCTGAAACCACCCTTGCAGCAGTTGCAGGATAAGCCCTGGGCCTCCTCTTCAGAAGGTGCAGCAGCCCAGGTGCCTCAGCTTCTCCTCACAGACCCAAAGCCCATCCTGTCAGTTCTGCAGAGCCTCTGCAGCTCCTCCTCATTGCCCACAACAGGGAGCCCCACAGACAGACACAGCAGCCCAGATGTGCCCCCCTGGCCTGGGGTGCCTCATGCAAGGGAGCAGCAGGAGGCACTGCAGGAGCCTGCAGACAATTCCTGAAGCACTTGGAGAATGATCCTGCTCCCCAAGGGACATTCCCATGGTGCCAAGTGAGGAACTGAAATGGGGAGTGGGGCCTGAGAGGAAAGGGCAACTGGGGATGGGCTGTTTGCAGGGGAGACAACAGGGGTGGGCAAGAGGAAGAAATTTCTACCACGAAGGGTAAGGAAAACTGAGGTAAAAGAAAGGAAATGGTCAGGGCAGTTTGGGGGTGGCTGCCAGGCAGCCCTGGCTCTGAGCAACAATGTCTGCAGTGGCACATGAAACTCTCAGCTGAAGGGAACAAACTTTCTGGCTCTGACTTCAGAGGCCACCACAAACCTGAGGGGTTTCCCTGCTGTGGCCCAGCCCTTCCTGGCCCCAGGGGCTGCTGGCATTTGTGCTCCCACAGCTTCATCTCCCCACACCAAGCCCATGGGGGTGCTCAGGCCTGCTCTGGGCAGGGCAAACAGGGGCTCCTGAGGCAGTGCTGCCGTGGCTGTGCCTGCAAGGCTGCGGCAGCTGTGTGAGCTGGGGGAGAGGCCAGGGCTGCAGAGGGGGGATGTTGTTGGCAGGTGCATGAGGAGGCTGTGGGCCGCTGGCCTGGGGTGTCCAGCGCAGTGGGGATGGATCAGGCCCTGCTCTGCTGCTCCTTGCCGTGTGCTTGCCCAGGGCCCTTGCAGAGCCCCAGCCGTGCTGTTTGCCCCCAGCCTGCCCACGGCCAGCCTGGGGCTGCTGCCGGGGCTTTTCTCTGCTCAGCCTTGTCCTGGGCAATGTGTTGTGGAGAGAGCCTGGGCAAGGAGCCTGCAGCCCCCAGGCCCTGGCCTGAGGCCTCAGCACTGCTGCTGTGCCAGCAGTGCCCATGGCCTGTCCCTGCTGCAGCCCCGGCACTGCCACCCCCAGCCCTGTGCCCGGCCCCGAGAGCACTCAGGCCCTACAGCAACAGCAGGGCCAGGAGGGCAGCGGGGCAGGGCCACGGCAGCAGCACTGGCAGCACCAAGTGCTGCTGCTGCTGCTGGCCACAGCTGCTGTGCCAGCACTGATCTGCCCCAGCTCTGCACACAGACATTGCTGCTGCAGCTGCAGAGAAGGGAACCAAAGGGGCATCTCTGCAGAAAACTTGGCTGGGACACCCCTGGCATTAAAAGCCTTTAAAGTCCTTTAAAGCCACCAAGAGCACAGCCCCTCATTGACACAGTCTGTGGCCACAGGGAAGGTGGAGAGAAACAAAATGAGAAGTGGCACAGACAACAACATTTCTTTGAGAACAATATGAAAAAAGTAAAAGAAAGAAAAAGAACCTCCTAAATGAAACCAATGAGAAGTATCCAAGATTACTTTTATTTCAAGTGATTTGCAGAAACTGGCCAGCATTTTAATTTCCTTAAAAACATACAGTCGTCAGTTTCCACACTGCAGCCCTGAGCTCCTGGTTCCTCAGGCTGTAGATGAGGGGGTTCAGGGCTGGAGGCACCACCGAGTACAGAACTGACAGGGCCAGATCCAGGGAAGGGGAGGAGATGGAGGGGGGCTTCAGGTTGGCAAATACACCAGTACTGATGAACAGGAAGACCACAACCAGGTGAGGGAGGCAGGTGGAAAAGGCTTTGTGCCGTCCCTGCTCAGAGGGGATCCTAAGCACAACCTTGAAGATCTGCACATAGGAGAAAACAATGAACACAAAACAGCCAAGTGCTAAACAGGAACTAACAGCAAGAAGCCCCAGTTTCCTGAGATTGGAGTGTGAGCAGGAGAGCTTGAGGATCTGGGGCACTTCACAGAAGAACTGGCCCAGGGCATTGCCATGGCACAGGGGCAGGGAAAATGTATTGGCCATCTGCATGAGAGCATTGAGAAAGGCACTGGCCCAGGCAGCTGCTGCCATGTGGGCACAAGCTCTGCTGCCCAGGAGGGTCCCGTAGTGCAGGGGTTTGCAGATGGACACGTAGCGGTCGTAGCACATGACGGTCAGCAGGAAATACTCTGCTCCAATGAAGAATATAAAGAAGAAGAGCTGTGCAGCACATCCTGTGTAGGAGATGTTCCTGGTGTCCCAGAGGGAATTGTGCATGGCTTTGGGGACAGTGGTGAGGATGCAGCCCAGGTCAGTGAGGGCCAGGTTGAGCAGGAAGAAGAACATGGGGCTGTGCAGGTGGTGGCCGCAGGCTACGGCGCTGATGATGAGGCCGTTGCCCAGGAGGGCAGCCAGGGAGATGCCCAGGAAGAGGCAGAAGTGCAGGAGCTGCAGCTGCCGCCTGTCTGCCAATGCCAGCAGAAGGAAGTGGCTGATGGAGCTGCTGTTGGACATTTGCTGCCTCTGGACATTACAACCTTACGAAGGAGGAAAGACAGTGACATTTCAAGGGAGATTTCTCAAAGAAGAGTCAAAGGCCTTTCTCAAAAATCCTTTCCTTCCACTAAAGTCCTTCCCTTTGTCTGTATTTAGGAGACCTTCCTTCACCTGGGTTGCTCTACCCCTGATTGCTCCTGCTCAGTGTTGTGTGAGTAGCCAGACCGAGACCTGCAGGACACCTGGGAGTCAGCCCTGACCCCCAGTCAGTGCAGGGGAACAGTGAGGGCAGGGGCCAGTCCTGGTGTTTGAACTTGGACAAATAATCTGCTCCTAAGGCACAGAAGCTGCCAGGGCAAAGGGATGCGGATTGCAGGAGGCAGAACGAGAGATTCTGCTGCACAGGGGGAGAACAGAGAGTCCAGTGAGGCAGGAGGATTGTCTGAGCCTTAGTGCAGAGTTAGGGGAACTGCTCTGTCCCTCTCTCCTGTTCCCAGCTGCCCTGGACTGGCACCTTTCTGAGCTCCACTTCCATGTTACCCAGGAAAGCCAGGAGACACTGCTGAGAGCAGAGGAATCCCTGGCACACAGAGTGGCTCCTGCCTTTCCCAAAGTCAGGGAGAGTCAGCTCATTCCCAGCCTGCCAGCCTGCCCTACCCAGAGCTGCCCAGGCAGAGGGAGCTGGGACACCCCACTGCTGTGCTCAGCCTGAGCAGGAGGAGCCCAAGGGCTGGGCCTGAGCCTGCAGCTGGAAGTGCCATTCCCAGAGAGCCCCTCAGCAATGCCAGCAGCAGCTGGGCAAGGCAAGGAGAGAGAGAGCCGGGCCCTGAGGAAAAGCCTTTCCCTGCCCAGCCCTGCCCAGCCCCTGCAGTGCAGGCAGCAGCAGTGCAGGACAATGGCCCTCAGGCCCTGGGCAGCAGGCAATGGGCACATGGCAGCAGAGATGCCCTTCATCTCTGGAGCTGCTCTGCCGGCCCAGGAGGGGACTGAGGGCCCCCAGCCCCCGGGCTGAGGGCTGTGCTGGCTGCCAGGGGACACAGCAGCTGTGCTGCTCAGGCCAGTGTCTGCCCTGCAGGGCAGGGCTGGCAGCTGCCACATCTTCCCTGCAGCAGCAGCAGCAGCAGCAGCAGGGCTGCCCTCAGCACTGCCTCCCTCCCTCCCTGCCCAGGGCTCTGCTGCTGCAGCTGTCCCAGCCCGAGCTGTTCCTGTGGGCCCGGGCTCCTTCCCTGCCACAGCTGCCAGAGCCCAGCCCAGCCCCTGGGCCAGCTCTGCCCTGCAGCTGCTCCCGGCTGCAGGCATTAAAGAACAGCTCCCCCAGGCCTGGGCACCGTGGAAAGCTGATGCTGCATGGATCTGGAGCCTGGGCAGCTGCAGGCACTTGCTGAGGTTCCCAGGAAAACTCAGTGGGATGGTTGAAGAGCCTCAGCCCCTGCTCTGCCTTGCACAGCTGAGTTTCCATTGCCACCAAGCTGAGCCAGGGAAAAGTGGGAGCACAGATTCAGGAAAGCAGAGACCCAAGCAGGAAACCCCTGCCCTGAATGAGCTGATGAAAAGTCCCCTCAGAAATGACCTGGGCATGAGCTGGAGCTCTGAGCAGCCCTGACACACACAGCACCCTCTCCACAGCAGCAGCAGCAGCAGGACCTGCCCTGGCAGGAGTCACTCCTTGCACCCACTGCTCCCCTCCACCATCCATGGGAGCTCCCAGGCAGGCTGAGAGCTGCCCCTGGCAGGTGGCAGATGCCCTGGGCTGGCCAAGAGCCCTGAGGGCTGCAGGAGCTGCTGTGCAGGACAGCCCTGGGCAGCCCTGGCTGCAGCCCCAGCTTCAGCCCCTGCAGCTGTCCCTGGCAGCAGGAGCCGTCCTGCCCTGTCCCTCTGACGGTGCCCAGGGCAGCCCCGCTCTGGAGCACATCCTCCCCCAAAGCAGCAAGGGCAGCAGAGCCATCCTTACAGTCACATCAGTGCTGTCCTGGGTCAGCTTTAGGAGATCCCTGCAGCCAGAGAATGACTGTGTCAGAAGTGGTGAAGACTTTTCCAGGAAGAAGCTCAGAATTGTCCTTGCAGTTTCTTTAAGCCTCTGTCTCCTTCACTGCTCTCAGGAACCTGCAGTAAGTGCCCTCAGCCCTGCTGGGCTGGGAGAGGAGCAGCTCAGCAAGAGAAATGTCTTTTTGAAGCTCTTCTTGATTGCCAGGATGCTGATGCAACTCAGCAGTAAAGACTCAGCACAAGGACTTTAATTAACCTCTTGGGATTTTGGTGCTGTTTACATCAGATTCAGTCCCTCAGAGTATGCTCAAAAAACTTCTCAAGAACTCCACTTTAGAATCAAAGTCCAAACTTTCTTGAAGGTTTAATGGGTCCCTCAGAGAAACACGACTCAGAAATTGTCCACAGGTTCCAGTTTGAGCAGAACCCTGCAGGCAGTAATGACAGGTGGGGACAAACAGGGCAAAGGTGTCTCTGATGCTGAGCAAACCTGGATGTGTTTCAGAAATGCAAAGGGCCAAGGTCTGAGCCCCAGCCCCTGCCAAGGCACATCCTGCCCCTCCCTCCTTGCTCAGGCCTCTTCCCAGCCCACTGGGATGTGGGGATGTGCAATGCCAAGGGCAGCACCATGGGGCAGCCCCTGCCAGGCTGCTGAGCAGGGACAAGGAGGCCATGAGGCTCTTGCAGGCCTGCAAGGGTCACTTGTCCCCTCCTGCTGGCTCAGGCCCAGGGCCAGCAGCCATGGCCTAAGTGCTGCAGGAGTTGGCTGTGTCAGGGCCTTGCAGCTGCTGCCCATGCCTGTGGCCTGTGCAGCCCAGGCTGTCCTACGGTGTCCATGCCCTGTGCCTCTGTCCCTGCAGGCTGTCGTCACCCGCGGCTGCCCCACCTGGCTGGGCCCTTCCTTTGCTGACAGCTCTGCGTCCTGCCTGCCTCTGCCTGGGCACACACAGCCTTGGTCTGGATACCAAAAGGGTTCATTCCATTTTCACTGTGCCTGTGAACTTTTAGCACAGGAACAAGGCATGCAGGGCCTGCTTTCCCAGCAAGGGTGGTTGGAAGAGAAGAAGACGACATCTGGCTGAAGAGTGCAGTGGTAGAATTAGCAAGGACTGAAACTGGGAACTTAGCATGGGTTTTATAGTAATGGTTATATTGTAATATATGTGTATAGACCTTATATAAGTAACACTGCTTTAGAATCACATATCCATGTAACCTATCAGTTATTGCATGTTGGACCTCAAGCCTGAAACAGTGATGCCCTCCTAAACACCAAGTGTGTGTTAAGGAGTCTTATTCTGATATTTCAGGCATTTAGTGGTAGCAGGCCCTCACAGAACCAAGGAGTCTACTATGACATCTTGGAACCTCATGGAACCAAAATCCTTTGTGACACAGCAGAGCCACATGCAACCAATGGTCCATTGTGATACTGCAGATCCAAGAAGACCATTGGGACACCATGGAACCTCATGGAATCACAAGTACATTGTGACAGAGAAAGGCTTCATGGAACCAAGAGTCCATTGTGACACAGCAAGGCCTTGTTTGAGCAAGGGAACCAATGCTGATAGTCCAGAAACTCATGGAACCAAGGGGCCACTGTGACACACCGGGGCTGCAGGGAATGGAAGGTCCATCGTGACAATGCAGATCCAAGGAGACCATGGTGACACTGTGGGGCCTCGTGGAACCAAAGGGGCCATTCTGACCCAGCAAGGCCTTGTAGAACCAAGGAGGCCATTGTGACACTGTTGAACCTCACAGAACCAAAGTGACCATGTTTTACTGTGGGACCTCATGGAACCAAGGGTCCATGGTGACACTGCAGAACCAAGGAGACTGTTGTTGGCAGTATGAAACCTCATGGAACCAGAACTCCATTGTGACACAGCAAGGTCTCATGGAACCAAGGGTCCATTGCAACTCTGTGTGGTCTCATGGAACGAGGAGCCACTGTGAAACAGCTTGGCCACATGGAGCCAAGGGGCCATTGTGACTGAGGAACCTCATGGAACCAAGGGTCCACTGTTAAATTCTGCTGCCCTGTAGAACCAAGGGGACCACAGTGACATTGCAGGGTCTCATGGAACAATGGAGACTATTCTGACACTTTGGGACTCACTGGAACCAAAGGCCTATTAGAGTATGGCCAAGTCCCATGGAATTAAGGGGCCTGCAGTGAAACTGTGGGTGTCCATGGGATGAAGGGTCCATTCTGACACTGTGGAACCAAGGATACCATTGTGACACTGTGGGGCATCATGGAACCAAAGGTCCATTGTGACTCAGCAGGGGCTCATGAAACCCTGGGGGCCATTTGCACACCTTGAGGCCCTGGGAAACCAAAGGGCCATTGTGGCACTTCAGAGCCCTGGGGAGCCAAGGGGTCCATAGTGACACTGTGGGGCTGAATGGAACCAAGGGACAATTGTGGCACTGTGTGGCACCATTGAACCAAGGGGTTCATTGTGACACTGCAGGGCCCCATGGAGCTAAGGATTCATGGAACAGCACAAGACCCCATGGAACCAAAGGTCCATTGTGACATTGCGAGGCCTTGTGGAATCCTGCAGAACATTATGGATCTTTGAGGCCTCTTTTAACCAAGGGGCTCTGCAAGACCTTTTGGAGCCAAGGAGCCCATTGTGACACTGCAGGGCCTCATTGAATACACCATTGCGATACTGCAGTACCAAGGAGACCCCTGTGACACTGAAGTCCTCATGGAAGCAAGGGGGGACAATTGTGACACTATTGGGACTGAATGGAAGCAAGGGGTCAGTGTGACACAGCTGGGCCTCATGCAGCCAAGGGGCCATTGTGATCCTGAGGAGCCCAATAGAACCAAGGCACCACTGTGACACTGCAGGAACATGCAGGAACATGTGACACTGCAATCATGGAGACCATTGTGACACTCTGAGGCTTCATGCAACCAAGGGGCCGCTGTGTCATTGTGCAGTTGTGCATTGTTCATTGTGCATTGTTCCATTCCATGGAACCAAGGAAACCATTTTGACACTGCAAGGCCTCATGGAAGCAAGGGACCATTGTGACACTACGGGGACCCATGGAAACTGTTGTGAGGAAGGAGCCGAGTATAAAACGGACAAAAATATGATTAGGTTTGATCTCCCCATTTATTCTTTATTCCCTATATTTATGTGGTTGCAGAGTAAAAGCAGGCTCAGCTTAACAATTGTTGATTGGTTAAAATCTCATATTCAAGCACTCTAAATTATTGCTCATCGGTTCACATCTAATGGCAGAAATTTTTTCTTTCTTCTGTCCTATGACCAGCATTTCTGTCTTCAGCATACATGAGAAGGTACAACAAGTTGTTACATGTCTTCAGCTTCTGAGGGAAGCATCCCTGAGAAGGACCAATGAGTTATTATATTTGCTACCTTTTTGCTAATTCAAGGCAATGTAGGAACAGCACAGTACACAGCAGGCACGGTACAAGAACCCCTACTGTTCCATGATAGCAAGGAATGTTCAAACCTCCCATCAATAGATTGTGGCCTCACTCTTCTAAAAACTCTCCTACAGTGAGGGTTAACCCCAGAGGGCTTGGAAGCTGTCAAGAGTGGCAGACAGACATCACACACATTCCTAGTTTCGGCCACCAAAAATATTTCCATGTGAGCATTGACACCTATTCAAACGCAGATTATGCCTCTGCCCATGCAGGAGAAATGGCTGCACATGCCAAGAAACATCTTGTGCAAGCCTTTTCAGTGCTGGGAATCCCTAAGAAAATCAAAACTGACAATGGCCCAGTGTACAAAAGCAAGGAATTCCTCGAGTTTGTCCAGCAGTGGGGAATGGAACATATAACAGGCATCTCCCACTCCCCCACAGGCCAAGCTGTGGCCAGCCTGCACACCAGACACTCAAAAAAGTCCTGGCTGGGCAAGACAGTTCCACAGCATGGATGTCACCAACACAAAAGCTCTGCAAAGCCATGTTTACCATTAACTTTCTGAATTGTTCATTTGAAAACACGAGTCCTCCAGTGGTACGTCACTTTAACAGCAGTAATCAGTTTAAGCTGTCACAGCACCCACCAGTTTTGATTAGGGACCCAGAAACCTGGGAGATCAAAGGTCCCTAGGAGCTCGTGACCTGGGGATGTGGCTACGCATGCATATCCACCCCCTTTGGCCCACGCTGGATACCCCAAAAGAGGGTGAAGCCTTTTGTTCCCAAAAACTCAGCACCAACGGAAGATGATGAGAAGCAAGCAGCTCTCGCTTCAAAAAGAAGACGCTGCTGGAAAGAGAAGACAGAGCCTTCTTAAAAATCGGGTTACTTTTGTCAGATCACAGATTGTTGATGTGCTTTGTATTTGTGTTTCCTGTTACAATCCTGTTGTTTTGTGTTGTCTTGTTTTTAATTGTGCTGGTGTTCGGAATTCTTCGCTGCCTAGTTTCAAAGGCCCTCAATGGTTTAATCCCTACCACTTCGAAAGTCAGCCCTGCAGATGTCGCAGGCCAAGAGCAGCCAAAACTGCCTGCAAATCAAAAGTGGTGGGCAAAAATATTCTGCCTAATAGTAGGCCTGAACCGCGTCTTTCAGTTTTATTGTAACAGAAAAGGGTGAGATGTTGTATTGCACTAAGTAGTTTATTCACTTCGTGATATTGCACTGGGTGTTTCTGTTATATGTGTTCACACAAAGCATTTGCTGTACTCTGCCCATGAGCCCCTGCACTGAATCCCCTCTCCCTGACACCACCTATGCCTCACCTCCCCCAGGTCAGTCCCCAAGGGCTGGTAGATCCCCTCCCCTCCTCCCCCTCCTTGGCAGAGGGCATAAAACTGCCCTCTGGCAGGGAATCACCCTCTGAATTCCTCTCTTAATTCCTCTCTTAGCTCCCCCAAGCTGCATGGAGTAGGTTCTGCATTAAACTGTGGGACTGTGCTCCTGAAGGATTAAGAGCACCTTTTGTCTTTTATCTTCGTCCTTGCCTCAGTTTCCCCCCGAGCATACTGCTAGCCAGGGCTGAAGCTCAGGGGTGAGTGGGAACTGAGGCAAAGGAGCACAAAAGGAGCAGCTCAGCAATGCACCCAACCATCACTACCAAAGATTGCCTGCAGTGAGTAAGAAAGATCCATCAGCAGTGACCCTCAGACTTTCCCATCACCCACACCCACACCTCAGCTGGGGGAAGCTGTCACAGCCAAGGACTGCAGAGCCACTCCTGGACACTGGGAATTCCTGCAGGTGCCTCCAGCCACAGGTGAGGCTCCAGCCTCGCTGGGAGAGGGCCCAGCTCTGATTGTGGTGAATAAACAAACTGACAGCACTTCTAGAGTGGGAACATCTGGATTCATCCTCCTCTTGGGTCCCTCCCAAAGCCTGGCCAGGGCCCAAGGAGGAAGCAAGGGAGGTGACTTTGTCCATACAGCCCCAAACAAGGCCAGATGTCAGATTTCATGGCCTTGTCTGGCTTCTAAACCCAGAAAGGTCAATCCATGTTTCACTAATGAGTGGATACATCTATCACAGTGCTAATGACCATGCATATTTCACTAATGAGCAGATACAAAGATAACCTTGGGTTGGAAGGTTCATTGACAGGTCATCTTTGGCTCAGGGCCTGTTGTTCAGGCCTCACTCAGGCCTCTTGTCCAGGCCTGGGATAAGCAGGGACATCTTTCACCAGATCAGGTTGTTCAGAGCCCAGTCCCAGCTGGACTGGAATGTTTCCAGGGACGGGGCATTGACCACCTGCAGCCCCCCACATCCCCCTGGCCATGGAACCTGGCTGCAGAAATGGCTCCTTGGGCTGCTTTCCAAGGAACCTTGAACTGATGGGGGTTGCTGTGGCACCCAAACCCAGCAGTGGGGTCAGCGCAGTGTCCATGGCCACATCCCCTTGCAATGGCCCAGGGCAGGTTGGGATGATGATCCACCCTCACTCCAGGCTCAGAGCAGGGCTGGAGTGGCCTTGGGGGCACCTTGGGCTTGGCACACACCTGAGGAGGGTGTCTGTTCTCAATGGGGAAAATGAGGAGTTTTACATGGCTAAAAAAACCAGGAAGCCCCTGTTTGCCTGAGTGTGGGCAGCTCTCCAAGCAAAGCAGGTCCCAGGTGAGTGAGGAGAGACAGGATGGGGTTGGAGAATGTGGAGCAAGGTTGTCCACACTGGGTCAGAGCTCAGGGCACAGCTTCTCTGAGCAGGCCAGACCTCCTGAGGAGAGACCCTGGATCAATATCAATCACACAATGCTGCAAGCAGCTCTGCTCTAAACAGAGCAGTGATATAAGAACCCTTTATACCAGGAATGTGTATTTCTTAGAAACTCTTTGAAATCTTTCTCCATAACTGTAGCAGGAAACTTTCCAAATGAACTGTAGCAGACCAGAGGGAAATCAAGGCACAGCCATGGTTTGTCAGGACTTCCTTGATCCTAATGAGCTCCATGGTGCATTCGGTGCTGAGCCTCAGGGCCTGAGAGGAGATTGCACAAACCTTTCCAGGAGTCCAAGTCAGAAGAAAAACCCAAAGTGTCTTGAGGCATTCATGGGTTGCACTGAGGTCCATTCCCAACACAGGCTCCTCATGGACTCCTTGGAGGAGAGAATTGGAGGCCAGGATTGCACAAAATCTTCTCAGAAACTCAGTGTGGGAAGGAAATTCCAATGCACCTGAAAAACTTTGAGTATATCAAAGTATTAATGAACCCCACTGAGTGTCAGTGCAAAGGTCTCAAGGGACTCATTAAAGCAGATAACTGGAGGCCAGGATTGCACAAAAACTTTTCAGAGACTCAGTGCCAAAAAAAGAGTTCTTTAAGAAACTTTGAGTACCTTAAAGTATTAATGAGCCCCACTGAGTGTTTTTACTGACTAAGAATCCCAAGGGACTTGTTAAAGTAGATAATTGGGGCCAGGATTGCACAATCTTTCTCACAGAATCAGATTTAAAAGGGAAACACCAAGTACCTTCAAATAACTGAAGTACCTTGAAGCATTAATGAGCCCCACTGAGTGTTGTTACTGACAAAAGCCTCTCAAGGGACTAATTACAGAAGATAATTGGAGGCCATGATTGCAGAAACTTCTCAGAAACTCCAAGGCAAAAGCCAAACCCAAAGTCCTTTCAAGAACCTGCAGTGCCTGGGAGCATTCAGCAGCCCCCCAGGGCCATTCCTGACCAAGGCTCCCCAGGGACTCCTTCCAGCACATCCTTGAGGCCACTGGGCTGTCAGGGGGATGCTGAGGGCAGGACAAGGGGCTGACAGTGCCCAGCCTTGCTGGGGCTGTGCCAGGAGGCCCCAGAGCCTCAGGACAAGGTGTCTCCTGACAGCCCTTGGTGGCACAGACCCTGCTGTGCCCCAGGCCACCAAGACTTGACTTCTCTTTGTCCCCTCCTGGCATCACTGCCTGCAGTTCTCTGCTCTGCCTGGGGACTGGGGACACTTTCTCTGTTGTGTCCCTCACTGGGACCCATTAAAACTTGCAGAAACTTTGGAGTTGGATTCTGACTTGGAGTTCTGGAGAGGTTTCCTAATCTCCCTGTCAGGGACTGATGTTCAGGGCCTCAGCACAAGCCCCAAGAGGGTCATTAAAGTCCTTGTGCTTTGTCTGTGCTGATGAGCTGGGCTGGGCCAGGCACAGAGGCAGCTCCTGGCAACCAAGAGGAGCTTAAAACCACATTTCTCTTGCTGAGCAGCTTCTCTCTAAGCCCAGCAGGCTGGGGCACTGCCTGCAGCCACCCCAGGCACAGCACACAGGCACAGAGGGGTTCAGCTCAGCCTGGGCTGCAGCACAGAGCAGAGCTCACCCAGGGCTCACTGGAGGAGAAACCCTCACAGCATTGGCAACAGTCACTCTCTGGCTGGGGGAAGATAAGCTGCAGTTCCTGAAGGGATCTCCTGAAGCTGCCACATCTCACAGCTCTGGAGGACATTTGCCAAAACAAGGTGAGCCTGAGATTGCTGTAAAGATCGGGAGCTTTCCTGAGAGTGTTTTCAATTTCCTGCTTGGAGCAGAGTGGGAGAGTTGGGGTGCTGACAAAAAGATTTTTGCTTTTTATGCATTGTTCATATATTCATAGCTCTGTTAACTACTATTATGTAGTTATAAAACTGTAATCTTTAATTTACTCTATTCAACTACTATTGCATATACTTATTATAGTGTACATATATACTCTAGTGTATATACATATACATATATGTACATATGCTTATATACTATATATAGTACACATACTTATATATACTTAGATACTTATACTATACATATACTTAAGTATAATTTGTAATTAATTCTGGCATGTTTCCTACCCGTTCTTTTAAGTTTTAGAACAATAAGCTGATCTTCTAATTACATTCCTGAACTACTGTGTATGCTTATTATCAGGAAGAGGACATACAAGAGGAACATTTTGTTTTTTAACCAGAGTATCAGCAGTCATAAAAAAAAGTGAGGCAAAGAAACCCTTAGACCAACTCAAATAGGTTGACCCTACTGTGTAACTGGGACCACTTAATCTCCTATTGGATGTTCCTGTTAAATATCCTAATAACAACATATCAACCTCAATAAATTGTTGAAATCAGGGGCTGGGTGTGCCCCATCCCCACTGGGACACCAGGAAGCTTCCAATAAAGGTCTGGTTTTTACTTTTCTATTATAACACTGCAACAAGGGTTATGTTTATTTTTTCTCTTTTCATTATAGGCAACAGGAGGATGAGAGAAGCAGAACAGGAATTGTAATCACAGAGTCACAGAACATTCTGAGTGGAAAGGGACACTCAGGATCATCAAAAGAAAGTTACAACATCTACAGAGACTCCAGAATTGTAACTTTGGGTGGTCAGTCTCTCTGCTGGGAGGCTCCTCAAGGGCCTTCAGCCCCTCCTCAGCCCTGGACAGCAGCAGCAGCAGCAGCATCACCTTTGCAGGGCCCAGCAGGGCTCTCCTGAGCTGCCCTTGCCCAGCTGCAGACAGAGCCTGCCCCAGCCAGGGCCCTGCAGACAGGCAGGTTTCTGTAGGGCCGGGCCCAGGGCACAGAGGCTGGCATGGGCTCTGTCAGCGCTGGCAGGGACAAGGCTCCTCTCAGCAGGGAAATGTCCAGGCCCAGGGAGATGCTGAGGGAAGGAGAGGGGGCTGAAGAGAGCAGTGCTGGGGGCAGGAGGGCACTGTGGGTGTGTGGGAGGTGCCGTGCACAGCTGGGCACGGGAACACTGTCCTGAGTGCCCGGCTGTCTCTGCCCTGCCCTCCCAGGCACAGCCCCACCACATCTTCTCTTGGTTCTGCACTGCCCTGAGATTGTCCCTGTCATCTGGTGCTCTCAGGGAGGCTCTGGCATTTGCAGCAGCTGAGTCAGGCACTGCCCTTGGCATTGCTGCCAGGCAGCTGTGGCCATGGCCATGGGGTGTCCAAGCTTCCCTGGGACCTGTGGGGCTGTGGGCAGAGCAGTCCATGGGAAAGGGGAATGGGCTGAGCCCCCTCCTTGAGATCCCATCATGGGCACACCCAGGGATCTCCTTGCTGTGTCCTTGCAAGCTCTGAGCTGCCCTTCTGGCTGTAAATCTGTGCCAGAGCCCCTTGGAGTTCCCTGAATGTGCCCTGGGGAAGTGCAGAGATGCCAGAGCTGAGGAAATGCTGCTGGGTTTGCCAAGGGAGCCGTGAGTGTCCTTGGCAGAAGGGGGTGCTGAGACCTTGCCCAGAGCCCTTTGGAGCAGGGGAGACATTCAGGGATCCCTCTGCTCTGGGCAGGGTCTGGTTTATCCCAGGGTGACCCAGGAGTGTGACTGTGCTCTGACTGCAGCCAAAGCTGCAAACCCAGGGCAGTTGGGAACAAGCCCATCCAGCCCCTCACCTTGCCCAAGGCACAGGGAATCCTTTGCCTCTCACATCTCTCAGTGGCAAACTCTGAGTGCAGCAGAAATGCTGGGGATTTCTGACCTCAGAGAACCAGCAATGATGTGTGGGCAGGAAAATAATGGCCAAAATACCTTCCTGCTCTCCATGTCCTTTAGAAGTGGGAATGCAAATGGCAACAAGCCAGTCTGCATTAGGAGTGACTCCCCTGACAAATCCTGAATATCCAGCCTTGTCCCTTTGCCACATGGCCACAAACCCAGGACAGCAGGGAAGGGAGGGCTCCTGGAGAGCCCCCACACACAGGCCTGGCTGCTCCTGGCACACTCAGACAGCACAACTGGATTTCAGGCCGGGACCTGGGTGAAGCTTTTCCCAGAGCAGGAACAAGGGTGGGTGAGGCACAGTGCGACAGTGGACAGGGAATGGCCCATTTTTGGATCGAAGCAACCTCTGCTGACTTGTCCCTGTCCTTTCTCCATGAACAGGTCCCCATGTGCAGCCAGAGCCAATGTCCAACAGCAGCTCCATCAGCCACTTCCTCCTGCTGGCATTGGCAGACAGGCGGCAGCTGCAGCTCCTGCACTTCTGCCTCTTCCTGGGCATCTCCCTGGCTGCCCTCCTGGGCAACGGCCTCATCATCAGCGCCGTAGCCTGCGGCCACCACCTGCACAGCCCCATGTTCTTCTTCCTGCTCAACCTGGCCCTCACTGACCTGGGCTCCATCTGCACCACTGTCCCCAAAGCCATGCACAATTCCCTCCGGAACACCAGGAACATCTCCTACACAGGGTGTGCTGCACAGGTTTTTCTGATTTTCTTCTTCTTTGGAGCAGAGCTTTCCCTCCTGACCATCATGTGCTACGACCGCTACGTGTCCATCTGCAAACCCCTGCACTACGGGACCCTCCTGGGCAGCAGAGCTTGTGCCCACATGGCAGCAGCTGCCTGGGCCAGTGCCTTTCTCAATGCTCTCATGCACACAGCCAATACATTTTCCCTTCCCCTGTGCCATGGCAATGCCCTGGACCAGTTCTTCTGTGAAATGCCACAGATCTTCAAGCTCTCCTGCTCACGCTCCTACCTCAGGGAATTTGGGCTTTTTGTGTTTTCCATCTCTTTAGCACTTGGCTGTTTTGTGTTCATTGTTTTCTCCTATGTGCAGATCTTCAGGGTTGTGCTGAGGATCCCCTCGGAGCAGGGACGGCACAAAGCCTTTTCCACCTGCCTCCCTCACCTGGCCGTGGTCTCCCTGTTCCTCAGTAGTGGTGCATTTGCCTACCTGAAGCCCCCCTCCATCTCCTCCCCATCCCTGGATCTGGCCCTGTCAGTTCTGTATTCGCTGGTACCTCCAGTCCTGAACCCCCTCATCTACAGCCTGAGGAACCAGGAGCTCAAGGCTGCAGTAGGGAGACTGATGGCTGGATGGTGTCAGGAACATTAAACTGCTGGCCAGTTTCTGCAAATCATTTGTAATAAAAGTAATTTTTGATACTTCTTGTTGGTTTCATTTTAGAGGGGTTTTTGTTATAATTAATAAATCTTGTCCACAAAAAATGTCATGGTTTTGCAATTTCTCATTTGTTTCTCTCCACCTTCCCTGTGGCCACCGACTGTGTCAATGAGGGACTGTGCTCTTGGTGGCTTTAAAGTTACTCAAGGATCTCCCAGCCAAGTTTTCTGCAGAGATTCCCCTTTGGTTCCCTTCTCTGGAGCTGCAGCAGCAATGTCTGTGTGCAGAGCTGAGGGCAGATCAGTGCTGGCACAGCAGCTGTGGCCAGCAGCAGCAGCAGCACTTGGTGCTGCCAGTGCTGCTGCCGTGGCCCTGCCCCGCTGCCCTCCTGGCCCTGCTGTTGCTGTAGGGCCTGAGTGCTCTCGGGGCCGGGCACAGGGCTGGGGGTGGCAGTGCCGGGGCTGCAGCAGGGACAGGCCATGGGCACTGCTGGCACAGCAGCAGTGCTGAGGCCTCAGGCCAGGGCCTGGGGGTTGCAGGCTCCTTGCCCAGGCTCTCTCCACAACACATTGCCCAGGCCAAGGCTGAGCAGAGAAAAGCCCCGGCAGCAGCCCCAGGCTGGCCGTGGGCAGGCTGGGGGCAAACAGCACGGCTGGGGCTCTGCAAGGGCCCTGGGCAAGCACACGGCAAGGAGCAGCAGAGCAGGGCCTGATCCATCCCCACTGCGCTGGACACCCCAGGCCAGCGGCCCACAGCCTCCTCATGCACCTGCCAACAACATCCCCCCTCTGCAGCCCTGGCCTCTCCCCCAGCTCACACAGCTGCCGCAGCCTTGCAGGCACAGCCACGGCAGCACTGCCTCAGGAGCCCCTGTTTGCCCTGCCCAGAGCAGGCCTGAGCACCCCCATGGGGTTGGTGTGGGGAGATGAAGCTGAGGGAGCACAAATGCCAGCAGGGCCTGGGGCCAGGAAGGGCTGGGCCACAGCAGGGAAACCCCTCAGGTTTGTGGTGGCCTCTGAAGTCAGAGCCAGAAAGTTTGTTCCCATGAGCTGGGAGTTTGCTGTGCCACTGCAGACGTTGTTGCTCAGAGCCAGGGCTGCCTGGCAGCCACCCCTAGACTGCCCTGATAATTTTCTTTGCTTCACCTTGGCTTTCTTTTCTCTTCCTGCTACAAAATTCTTCCTATTGCCCACCCTTGTTCCCTCCCCTGATAAAAGCCCATCCCTGGTTGCCCTTTCCTCTCTTCCTTCTCCTTTCCCCACTCCCCATTTCAGTTCCTCACTTGGCATTATGGGATTGTCCCTTGGGGAGCAAGATCATCCTCCAAGTGCTTCAGGAATTGTCTGCAGGCTCCTGCAGTGCCTCCTGCTGCTCCCTTGCCAGAGACACCCCAGGCCAGGGGGGCACATCTGGGCTGCTGTGTCTGCCTGTGGGGCTCCCTGTTGTGGGCAATGAGGAGGAGCTGCAGAGGCTCTACAGGACTGACAGGATGGGCTTTGGGGCTGGGAGGAGATGCTGAGGCACCTGGGCTGCTGCACCTTCTGGAGAGGAGGCCCAGGACTCATCCTGCATCTGCTGCAAGTGTGGTTTCAGAGAATCACAGAATCAGCAAGGTTGGAAAAGACCTTGGACATCAGCAAGTCCAACCCGTGCCCTGACACTGCCTTGTCTCCTCTGAGCCTCCTCTTCTCCAGGATAAACAACCCCAGCTCCCTCAGCCACTCCTCACAGGACTTGTGCTCCACACCCCTCACCAACCTTGTTGCCCTTCTCTGGACACACTCCAGCCCCTCCATGTCTTTCCTCAGTTGGGGGGCCCAGAACTGGACACAGCACTCGAGGTGCAGCCTCACCTGTGCCAGGTACAGGGGAAGAATGACCTCCCTGCTCCTGCTGGCCACACCATTCCTGATCCAGGCCAGGAGCCATTGGCCTTCTTGGCCCCCTTGGCACACTGCTGCCTCATGTCCAGCCTGCTGTCCAGCAGTTCCTGCAGCTCCCTTTCTGCCTGGTTGCTGTCCAGCCACTCTGTCCCCAGCCTGTAGCACTGCAGGGGTTGTTGTGGCCAAAATGCAGGACCCGGCCCTTGGTCTTGTTCAACCTGACATTGTTGGATTTGGGCCCTGGGTCCAGCCTGTCCAGGGCCTTGTGCAGAGCCCTCCCATGCTCCCATAGTTTGACAGTCACACCCAGATTGGTGTCATCTGCAAAGATGTCCTTGGTTCCATGGGGCCTCTCAGTGTCACTGTGGCCTCTTGGTTACACGAGCCCCTGTGCTCTCACACTGGTCTCCATGGTTCCACAAGACTGTGCAGGCAGAGTAACAGTGGAAACTCCTTGGTTCCATGGGGCTTCCCAGTTTCACAATGTTCACCTTGGTGCCCCAGTTTCACTGAGGCCCCTTGGTTCCATGGTGCCCCAGGGTGTCGCAATGGCCCCATGGATACATCAGGTCCCACACTGTCACAATGGTCTCTGGTCCCACAAGTCCCCTCAGTGTCACAAAGTACTCCCTATTTCCATGAGAATGACAAAGCTCTTCTAGATTCCTTGGGGCCCCATAGTGTCTCTCACAGTGGCCCCTTGGTTGCATGAGGCCACTGTGTTGTACAGAATGCCAAAATAGTCTCCTTGGTGCTGCAGTGTCACAGGGGAGCCCTGGTCACAAAAGATCTGCAGTGTCACAAAGGCCCCTTGGTTCCACCACAGTGTCACAGTTGTTCCCTCAGCTCCATGAGTCCCTGCAGTGTAACAGTGGCCCCCTGATTACACAAGGCCCTGCAGTGTCAGAACGGCTCCACGGTTCCACTGGGCCCTGGAGTCTCACAGTGGTCTCTTTACACAGTTCATGGTCTCTCTCTCTGTTCTGCAGTGTCAAAATGGTGAAACCTGTGTGTCACACAAGGCCCTGCAGGGTCACAGTGGCCTCTGTGGTTCCAGGAGGACCCAGAGTGGCACAGTGCACTCCCTGGTTCCCTTTGGCCCCTCAGTACCACAATGGACTCTTGGTTCTGTGGGATTGCACAGTGTCACTGTGGTCCTCTTAGTGCCACCAGGCCCCACAGTGTCACAATGGCCCCTTGCTTCCCCAGAGTGTCCCAAGCATCACAGAATGACAGAATCAGATGGGTTGGAAAAGACCTTGGAGATCAAAAAGTCCAACCAATGCCCCAATACCACCTTATTACCCAGACCTGCCACTGGAGAGGGACAGTGACTCTGCCACCTCCCCCCTGGCCAGCCCATTCCAGTTCCCAATCCCCCTTTTCTCTGAAGAACTTTTTCCTATTTTCCAGCCTAAACCCCCCTGGTGCAGCCTAAGGCTGTGTCTTCTTGTCCTGCCCTCCAGCAGATCCACACTCACACCCAGCTTGGTCTCAGCTGCAATTTGCTCATGGTGGACTCGATGCCCTCACTCAGATCATCAGTGAAGATGTTAAACAGGACTGGGCCCAACACACATCCCTGGGGGACACCACCAGTGACTGGGCACCAGCTGGATGCAGCACCATCCCCAGCACTCTCTGGGCCCAGCCTCCAGCCAGTTCTTCATTCTCCCAGCAAAGAGGGAACCTGCCCAAGCCAGGGGCCGCAGCTTTTCCAGGGAATGCTGTGGCTCATGGTGTCAGAGGCTTTGCTGAAGTCCAGGTAGACACATCCACAACCTTTCCTACATCCACCAGGCAGGTCACCTGGGTGTAACAGGAGATCAGGTTGGTCAGGCAGGACCTGCCCCTCCCAAACCCATGCTGGCTGGGTCTGATCCCTCAGCCATCCTGTGGGTGCCCTGTGATGGCACTCAAGGTGATCTCTTCCATCACCTGGCCAGGCACCAAGGTCAGGCTGACAGGCCTGGAATTCCCCAGATCCTCCTTCCAGCCCTTCTTGGGGATGGGCTCACATTGGCACCTCCAGTCCTCTGGGACCTCCCTGGTGAGCCAGGACTGATGAGAAATGATGGAGAGCAGCTTGGGGACCTCATCCAGCAGCTCCCTCATGCCCCTGGGATGGATCCCATTTGATCCCATGCACCTGTGAGCATCTGAGTGGCTCAGCAGGTCAGCAGCTGCTTCCTCCTGGATGACAGGGGGGCTCTTCTGCTCCCTGTCCCCATCTGCCAGCTCAGGAGAACACTTGTCCTGAGGACAACATATCCTAATGTTGTAAATTGAGGCAAAGAAGGTGTTCAGTACCTCAGCCTTCTCTTCATCTTTCGTTATTGTATTCCCCCCAGCATTCAATAAAGAGTGCAGGTTGTTCTTGCCACTCCTTTTGCCATTATTATATTTATAAAAGCATTTTTATTATCCTTCACAGATGTGTCTAGATTAAGTCCTAATTGGGTTTTCACATCCCTAATTTTTTTTCTCATGACCTAAAAACATCCTTAAACATTTCCTGAGCAGCCTTCCTATCTTTCCAAAGGCAATGCACCCTCTTTTTTGCCCCGAGTTCTTGCAAAAACTCCCTGCCCATCCGGAAAAGTCGTTCTCCTTGTCAGCTCATCTTTTGGCACAGAAGCACAGCTCGGTGTCTTCAAGATTTCTTTCTTGAAGTACATCAGTCCTTCCTGGACCCCTTTGTAGAAGGGCTCATTCCCTTAAAAAAACCACTACCCGATTCAGTAATCTCCAAATGAACATCCTGAACAGGCCAGAGTCTGCCCTCTGCAAGTCCAGTGTAGAAGTTTTGTTGCTGCCCCCTCCTTGTTTAACTGAATATTGAAAACTCCATTATTTTATGGTCATTGTACCCCAGACAGCCTCCGACCACCACATTTCCCACCAGCCCTTCTCTGTTTGTGACCAGCAGGAGACAGAGCTTTCCTTGGCAGTGGGAAGAGAAGGAAAATTCCCCAAAGTGCAGCTTGGAAGGTTCAGCCTTGAGCTGAGGAAGAAGAAAAGTTCCTGCCAGGGTAGAATTTTGGTGCAGGAGGTGTCCCAGCGTGAGCCTGGGCCCTGCCCTGGCTCTGTGTGCCAGGAGCCGGCAGCGCTGGGTGCAGGGAGCCCAGGGAGGGCAGAGAAATGCTGGGCTGAGAAATGTTGGGGGGACAGCGAGATGGGTGTGTGCAGCCGGCCAGGGCACAGCAGCAGCAGCAGGCACAGGGGGCACAGGCTGCAGGAGAGATGGCCAAGGGCTGGGCAGGGCTGGCAGGGCCACAGGCACCCAGGCCTTTGTCCCCTGGGCTCTGCCAGCGCCTCTGCAGGCCCCACGGAAGGAACTTTCCTTGCAGGAAAGCCTGCACTTGGCTTCTGCCTGGCCCCTCCCTCAGCAGGCTGGCAGGCCTTGCAGCTTTAGGACATTTGTCCTTGCTGCCCCTGCCATCCCCCTGCCCCACCAACAGCCCCCAGCCAGCCGCGAGGGACAGGCCCTGCTGTGCCAGGCCTGGGCTCAGGCCTTGGCCTTTCTGCTCCCTCCAGCCAGCCCAGGCCTTGCTCAGCATTGCAGTCCCTGCTCACAGCCTTGGGCTCCCTGCAATCCTGGCCTCAAGGAGCTGCTCTCACCAGTGCCTGGGCAGCCTTTGGCACTCCCTGCCCTCACTGGGGCCCAGGGATGCTCCAAGGCACTTGGAGTTTTGCTTCTGACTCCTTCAGCAGCTTCTTCAACCTTCTCTCAGTGCGTGAGGGTCCTGGACTCAGGCCCAAATCCATCGTGGGATTTGTGAAAATACAGAAAGTCCTCAGGAGCTCTTTGTCTTCCTTCAATTTTCCTTGTGTCTCCAGGGCCTGTGCAGCTGATTTGAGTCAGTTTGGAGTCCTGTGAAGGAGGAAGATTTCAGAGTGCATCTCATAATTCTTGGGTTTTTAAACATATGAGTATTTTTAAAGTTTTCAGTTCATTAATGCGATGACTGAAGGATTCACCAAGTGATCTTGATGCTGAAGGTTTCTTTAGAAGGTGTGGGCACGGAGAAGAATGAGCCCCTTGCAGGCTGACCCTCTTTGGACAAGCTGCTTTCACCTCAACCTCACCATGTCTGACATTGCCCACCTGGCACTGACATCCCTGGGCCCTGCAGCACAACCTTGTCCCCTGTGCTCTGCAGCTGCCTGTCCCAGCCCATTGCACCATGTCCCACCTGCTCTCCTCAGGCCACTGCCTGCACACAGGCCCAGGAGAAGTTTTCCTGTTGGTGAGGAAAGAACGGAAAAGCCTGAGCAGGTTTCTTAAACAACAAAGCCCACTCAGGAACCACATGCTCAGGACAGGCTGCCTGGAATGATGTCACCTTTCTACAAAGAACAGTGTCACCAGCAATGAGCTCTATAAGCAGAATTCTCTGAGAGTCTCAGCTGAATTCTCTGTCCCTGTCCTGGATCTGTGTTGCAGATGGAAGCTGCTGGTGCCATCCTCAGTTTTAGCCTTTCCTTTGAATGCAGAGGTTCCCAGGTGTGTAAAGAAAGCATTGTTCAATGTTGATGCAAAGCTTTTGTGTTCCTCCTGGAACCAAGGAGCCTCTTGAGACACTGCAAGGCCTTGTTTAATCAAGGGTCCATTGTGACACAGCTCATGAAATCAAGGGGAGAGTTGTGACAGTAGGGAACCTCCTAGAAATAAGTCTCTGTTGTGGCAGTCATGGAGTCAAAGAGGCATTTTGACACAGCCAGGACATGTGGAAACAATGGTCCATTGTTACACTGCAGATTGAAGAAGAACATGGTGACACCACAGAACCTCATGGAACCAAAGCTTCTTTGTGACACAGCAGGGCCTATGGAAGCTCAGGGAACCGAGTGGCCATTGTTACACTCCAAAGTGTTGTTGAACCAAAGAGACCATTCTCCAACTACAGAACCTCATGGCACTGAGGCTTCACTGTGACTCAGCAGGGTTCCATGAAACCAATGGTCCATTGTGACAATGCAGATCCAAGGAGACCATGGTGACACTAGGGAAGCTCATGGAACCAAGCAACCATTGTGACACAGCAAGGCCTCGTGGAACCAAGGAGACCATGGTGACATCATGGAATCTCATGGAACCAAGAGTCCATTGTTACAGTCCAGCACCAAGGAGACCATTTTGACAGTACAGAACCTCATGGAATCAAGGGTATTATGTGAAACATTTGAGCTTCATGGAACCAAGAAGCCATTGTGACACAGCAGGGCCACATGGAACCAATGGTCCATAGTGATACTCTGGATCCAAAGACACCATGCCAATACCATGGGACTTCATGGAACCAAGAGTCCATTGTTACACAGTTGGGCCCCAGTTGGGAACCAATTGGTCATTGTGACCATGTGGATCCAAGGAGATCATGGTGACACTACAGAACCCCATGGATACAAGGAGCCATCGTGACACTGTGGGGCCTCCTTGGAACAAAGGCCATTGTTGATAGGATGGAAGATGCTCATGGAAACTATGGGACATTGTGGCACTGCAGAGCCTCATGGAACAAAGGAGACCACTGCAACATGGAGGAATTTTATGGAACCAAGCAGCCATTTGCACACAACAGAACCAAGGAGACCATTGTTGGCAGTACAAAACCTCATGGAACTGAGGGGCCATTGTTATACAGCGAGGCCTGGTGGAATCAAGGGGCCAGTGTGACACCGTGGGGCCCCATGGAATCAAATATTCCTTGTGACACAGTGGGGCTGCTTGTTGCCAATTGTCCATTGTGACACTGCAGATGCAAGAGACCGTGGTGACACTATGGCAGTTCATGGAACCAAGGGGCTGTTGTGACACACCAAGGCCTTGTGGAACCCAGGAGAGCATTGTGGCAGCGCAGAACCAAGGAGGCCATTTTGACAGGATGGACCCTAATTGAATCAAGGGTTTAGAAGAATCCAAAGGGTTAAGAGTTTAGCTGAAGGGATAGGAGCAAGAAGCAATGGATATTAATGAAGAGTTTAGAGTAGAAGCACTGTAGGATAGTTGATCATTGCCAGATGAAGCTAGTTTGATAAGACAATATATCATTTGCCTGACTTTGCTGTGTTTGTAGAAGTTATGAGGGGAGGATGGAGTATTGTAAAGATGAAGAAACTGTAGCTGCACCTGGGCCCCCAAACCTGTCAGAACCAGGCAGGAGAACTTGAACTATGCCCAAGGGGTCAGAGAGCCTGCCAACAAGACCAAGGGGAAAAGTTTAACTTGAGGAAGATGTTCCTGACTTCATCCTACGGCACCACTGACCCATTTCAAAACCCACCGACCCAATTTGAGTGAAGGACTGCGCAAGCATGAAAGAACTTTGAGCTCATTTTATGATGAAGAGGAGAGAAGGTGGGGTTAAGTAATATGTATGTATTGGTGTGTTTAATGATTACATGAATATGTAAGATTTTATAGAGAAATAGTGAGCCAGAGCTGTGTGATTTTTGCACACGTCTTTGGGAGGTTACTCCCCGTGTTGCCTGGTACTGAATTAAAAATACCACTTTCTAACTTTAATTATTTGGAGAGTCTTTGTCCATGCTTGATTTACTTGAGAATGGAACCAAGGGTGTATTGTTCTACAGCAAGGCCTCATGGAACCAAGGGGCCATTGTGACACTGTGGGGCATAATGGAGTCAAGGACACTGCTGATATTGAAATCCACTGGATAGAAGCTTCTGAACACAACTTTGAGTATTTTCGAGCATTATTACAATGTGATAGCACTGTTTTATTCTTTATTACAGCGTGCTGGTCATTTGGGCTATCTTTCCTCCATTTGAGTGCACTGAGCATCAAATGAACAGAGTTTTGATCACACACACTGATTATGCATTCAGTAGCTATCCCCACTTCCTTTCAATTTACTTGACATAGTTGCACCCCTTCTCACAAGTTCTTCTCTGGTTCCTTGGGGTCTGTCTTCAACATCCAGTGTCCTTTTTAGGTGGCTGTTCCTCGACCCCCACTTTTGAGTATGGGCAATATTATCGTTTTGCAAACCTGTTTTGTCAGCCTTGTAGAGCTGAGCTGACATTTTTCTTGCATTTTGAATGACTTTTGTTTGCCAGAGTTACATCCTTGATCCATTTCTCCAAGGCTGTGCTGTTCTGTTCTACTGTCCTTGATAAGAGTCAATGTTGTTCTGTTCTCCTGTCCTTGTCACAGTGCTCGCCCCGCCTGAGATGTGTCTGCAACACCCCCAACCTATGGGCTTGGGGTGGGCAAGTGTTCCTGAGGGAAGAGGGATGGGACAGCTGGGCTGGACTGACCCAAGGGATGTTCCATTGCATGTCACACCATGATCAGCAATAAACTGCAGGAAGCATGGGGGGCAAGGGGGGTAGGGGATTAATTTCTTTTTAAAAAAATTTTCTTTCAAAACATCACTGACACGTAAAGAATCCTCTCCTGCCATAAGGTGGCTAAACAATTTCTGCTGATAAGAGATTTCCTGTGGATTTGCTTTTCTTCTCTTTGTGGCCTTTGCTTTTTGTTGTTGGTTTGTTTGTGGGGGTTTTCTGTTGTTATGGGTGGGTCTTGCTTTGGTTTTTTGTTGGATTTGGTTTTTTCCCTTTTGAACTGCCTTTTTTCTGATGCATAAGTTTTTTCTCCCTTTTCTTCTGGCTTGGTTGGCACCTGATGGCAAGACAAATTGACTCAACTCAGTCATCTTTCCTATAGGAAAGAAAAGCACAATGATGCCCAATTATGTTTTGCAGTCACCATCTACTGGCGGACTTTGGTCACAGACTCCATAAAATTTGGCAGTATCCACAAAGGAATTGAAAGTGCATTTGATGCCATTGCAGAGATAATAGAAATGTTCCCCAGTGGTGGTCAAGGGCTGGTCACTGAGGGATGTCACCAGGCAGTGGCTGCCAAGAGGACTCTGTGCCATGGGTGACATTTGACCCTCATTGTTCAGCCAAATTCTCACCCAGCCTATGTTCCATTTCTTCAGCCCAGCTCTCTCCAGTCTGGCTCTGAGGAGACCACAGCAGACCGTGTCACAGGCCTGGCTACAGTCTGGGCACACAACATCCCCTTCTTTTCCCTCCCACCTGGGTTCTGCAATCCCTGCCTTGTCCTGCCAGTGCCTGGAATGGCTGCAGGAGGATTTGCCACATCCCCTTCCCTGCTGAGCCTGACCAGTCTGGGACTCTCCCAGATCCCCTCCCTGCCCTGGTTGCAGACTGGCTCCATGTCTGCCTTTCCCAGGTTCCCAGGACCCTCTGGGATGGCCCTGCCCTTTCCAAGGGGTTTGAGAGAGCTCTCCCAGTGACACTGCCCAGCCTTCTCAACAGCCCTGACACCAAAGGCCTTCTCCACATCCCTCAGTTCCAGGTCAGTGCCCAGAACACAGCACAGCCCTGTCCAGGTCCTGGGGGTGGTTCAGAAGGGAGGCAGCTGTGATTTCTCCCCACACACCCCACCCCAATGGTCTTTCTGGGCAGTCCTTGGCTGTGCTGAGCAGTTTCCCTTGAGCCTCCTTGCCCTGGATGTTTCTCTCTGCAGTCCTAAGCACAGCCCAGTCAAGAATTCAGGTGTTTTCCCAGAGGATTTCACTCTCAGAGTGAAGTGGCCTCAAGGCCCTATTTGTGCCTCTGGAATTGTGCCAGCCCCAAGTGCTGCTGATGGTGTTTGTGCTCACTCTGCTTCATCTCCCCACACACACACACAGGATGCACTGCTGAAATCTCCTCAGGACAGAGCAAACAGGCACTGCTGGCCTGGTCCCTTGGTGTCCCTCCATGCAGGGACAAACAACCTCCTGCAGGTGTGGGGAGAGGCCTGTGCTGGCCATGGTGGTTGCAGGGGCTGGTGTGGGACAATTGTCCTGGGGCACCTTCCCAGGCTGTCCCCAGAAGAGAGACACAGCCCAGGCCCTGCTCTGCTGCTCCCTCAGGTCCATGCCAGGAGCTCTGGCTGTGCCAGGACACTGCTGGGTGCCCCCCTGCACACTGCCCCTCTGCCCCTGGGCACTGGGCTTTGCTTTGCCAGGGCATTCCTGGAGCACATTGCTGAGAGCAGCTGTGCAGGGAGAGCAAAGCCTTCCTGGGCTGCCCTCAGGAGATGATGCCCTTAGCTGCTGGAGCTGCTGTGCTGGAGCCCAGCTGTGTCCCAGCAGTGCCCATGGCCTGGCCCTGCCTGTGCTCACAGCACGCACACGCAGCAGGACAGTGACCAAGCTGCCACAGCCCTGCGGCCTGACAGCCACAGAAGGGCTGGGAAGGAGAGGCTGCACTTGGGAAGAGCAGCTGTGGGAAGAGCCAGGGCCATTGTCCCTGGCTGTGCTGCTGTGCTGGGAGTCTCTGCCCTGCACCTCTGCTGACAGGCACTGGCCCTGCAGAGACAGAGAGGGGCTGAGGGAACATCTTGGGCACCCAGGGCAGAGCAGGACACTTCATTTGACAGAAATGCAGAGTGATCAGGGCTCCTCACTGTCTGTGCTTAACACAGGCACGGTAGATACAGATGTAGCAATACTGTGATTAATGGCATCCCTTTATGGAGAATATTATCCAAAGTAAGAAAAAAAAAAATTAACAAACCAAAAAGAATAACAAATAAGGCACATGGCACAAAGCAGTCTGGGCCTGGAATGAGTTCCATTCTGAATGCTGTGCAGAAACAAAGAGGCACCTGATTGTTTCTGAAAAGCACAGAGTGGTCATATTCCTCAGGGCATCCTCCAGCTCCTGGTTCCTCAGGCTGTGGATGAGGGGGTTCAGTGTTGGAGGCAGCAGCCAGCACAGAAGTGACAGTGCCAGAGCCAGGGATGGGCACCAGGCTGGCACAGGTGACCTTGAGGCTCTGCAGGGCTCAGGCCCAGGGGCTGTGCCAGAGTCAGGGCTGAGCTGACACTCTGTGGGCTGGGGCAGAGCCCAGGCAGAAATGAGCCCTGAGCCAGCAGCTCTGCAGTGGTGGCCACCAGGCCCGGTGGCCAAGGGAGGCTTCTGGCCATGGCCTGGAAGCAGCTGCTGCTGCCCAGGGGCCTTTGGTGCCTCAGGCTCTCCCTGGCACAGCTCCCAGCACGGCACTCTGCACTTGTGCCCGAGCCCTTCCCTCTGCTGGGGCTGGCCTAGGGCTTTTCCTGCAGCAGGAGCTGCCCTGGTCCTGGCACAGGAAAGGCAGTTCCTGCTGGAGCAGGAGGCTCTGCCTGCAATGGGCTCAAACAGCTCCAACAAGGCCCTGTTTGCAAAGCCCCCAGGGGGAAATGAAGAAGGGGATCATGCTGCTTTGGGGGTGAAGAATGCTGAAAGCAGCCTGACTCCTCCATGCCAAAGTTCCACATGCTGAGAGGGAGCTGAAGCTGTGGCAGAGCTGCTCAAAATCCCCAGAAAAAGCAACAAGCCAGTGACACCACTGAGAGCTTCTGCAGAGCTGCTGAGCTGGCCCAGCCTGGGCACATCTGACTGACAGGGCAGCACTTCAGACTAGAAAAGCCCAATCCCAAATTTTAACAGCAGCATCTCCTGACATTTCCCTTCTTGGGGGGTGTGTGGAGATTCCTCCCTGGAGTGGGGACACCCCTCAAGGTCACTGCCTGAGGCTGAGCTAAAGAGATTTGCCCACGGTCATTGTTCTGGGGGACTGACACTCATCTCTGGTCAATAACTGCTTTTGCTTGAATAAAACTGCTTCAAAATTGCTTCCTAGTGCACTATCTTAAAATGGATTTTACAGCTCCTGTACTGTGGAGGAAATAATTCTGATTAAGACCATTTTGTGAAATCATGATCATAATCAGTCATATCTATATATACATAAATACTTCTGGTTTGGCATCCTTAATGTTGTGGGACAAAGTTGTACAAAGGTTCAATTCCACCTGTAAAATCCTTGAGACATAAATCCTTCAGAAAGTCTGGGGCTGGGATTGGATCCAGGCACTCCCAGGATCCTCTCCCAGAAGGAGTTTAGAAAGCCTGGGGGTCCTGGTTTGGGTCCTTTGTGAACCTCATGACCCAACAGGAGCTTCTCTAATAAACTTTGCCTGAAGCTGCCACTCTGCCCATGACAGGAACCCCTGTGAGTGTCTGTGACATCCCAGCTCTTTGGCAACCTGGACACTCCTGGGATGTCTCCATGGAACCCCTGTGAGTGTCTGTGACATCCCAGCTCTTTGGCAGCCTGGACACTCCTGGGATGTCCCCATGGAGCCCCTGGGAGTGTCGGTGACCTCACTGTTCTTTAGGAGCACAGGGATGTCACCACTGGACTCCTGCCACTGCCTGGGACAAATTGGCTCCTTGGTAGGGTACAGACACCTCTGTTGTCACTCTGCAGCCCTGGGACTGTCACCTCATGACCCTTAGGAAGATTAAGGCCCCCTGGGATGTCACCACAGAGCCCCTGTGACTGAGTGTGACCAAAGAGATCTTCAGAAGCCCAGAGACCCCTCAGATGCCACCATGGAGCCCCTGTACCTGCACGTGAGCTCACAGCTCTTGAGCAGCTGGAAACCCCTGAAATCTCTTCAACCTGCTCTGCTGAGGATGGATCCTCAGCAACTTGGAGGTTCCCTGATGGTTTTTAGCTCTCCAGAGGCTTGTTCAGTCTTCAGCTCTTCAGTTCAGGAATTCAGTGCCAAAGGTTCATTAACATTCCAAAGTAATCTACGAACAAAAGCCCCTGGGAATAATTTAAGTCTTCAGTTTTTCTGTGGTTAATTGTACAGATTTCAGATGTGTATTCAAAGAGAATATACTATAATTTTTTTAAATGCAAAGGGTTTTTTTTTTTGTCCTCTTTATTTCTTTTTTCCTGTTTATAGATTGATATCAGCAATCTCCAGCTGATATTGATCCCCAGGAGGATGCAGGGTAGCCCCAAGCCCATCTGGCAGCCCTGGAACAAGGCAGACACCTGTTATAAATACAAATTAAATAAACAGCATTTTTACATTTAACAACAATTTTAATAGCAAATTAATATAAAATGAAAGATAGTAAAAAATCTGGCAATAATTAATTCAATCTGCTTAAGGTTCTGATAAGGCATAAGCAAAACAGACCGGGGTAGAGGGAGGGCTTCTCACCCCACCTCAGGTACAAAACAGAGCAATTCAGACTACACTTATATACTATCTGCTAATACATATTCATCAATGTTTCCCTTCAGTTTTGTCCTATTTCCCATTCCAAAAATCCATGTCATTGTACTTCATGGCACAGCCTTCACTTGTTGTTGGTGTGTCATCTGTCTTCTTTTGGTGGTCTTTTGGATGAAGGCTCAAAGTCTTCCTCATTGTCCTCTGGATAACCTTACAGGTTGTGCATGCACCCCAAGCCTGGTGTTAAGTTAGCCAGCATCATATTCCAAAAAATAAGCCTTAAACAAAAACACAACTTCAATTCTGTACCTGGAACCATCCCAGTTGTCCATCTCAAGGCCGATCTTCCAATTATCCCAATGCCTATTCTGTTTTGGGATTTTACTTATCTTAAATTACATCCTCCATTCTATTGCTTTCATAAACATCTGCAAACATAAGTTTTCTGACACTAATCATATATCATTTGTCTTTTTCTAAAATACTGATATAGTTACAATTCAGTTAGCACAAAATCATTCATTTATCACAGGGCTGAGATGCAGCTGCCCCAGCGGTGCCTCCGAGCTGGCAGGGCCATGGTCACTCAGGGTCAGTGGCCGGGCAGTTCTGTTGACTGGACATGGCTCTGGACACTTCCCTTGGAGCGTCTCCAGGCATGGAATGTTGGGGCTGTCACTGCTGTGGTGTCACAGAGAGGGGAACACTGGGGCTGCCCTGCTCCTGCCCCAGCCCAGCAGCTCTGCCAGCTCCTGCTGGGGACAGAAAGGCTGAGCCAAAGGGTGAGAATTGCAGAATGAGCTGAGCTGGGAGGGACCCACCGGGATCATGGAGTCCAAGCCCCGGCCCTGCACAGACACCCCAACAATCCCAGCCTGGGCATCCCTGGGAGCGGTGTCCAAAGGCTCCTGGAGCTGCAGCAGCCTCAGGGCTGTGCCCATTCCCTGGGGAGCCTGGGCAGTGTCTGAGCCCCCTGTGGGGGAAGAAGCTTTTGCTGCTGTGCAGCCCAGCCCTGGCCTGGCCCAGCCCCAGCCCTTCCCTCGGCTGCTGTCCCTGCTGCTGCCCCGGGGCAGAGGTGGGAGCTGCCCCAGCGCTGCCCCTCGGGAGGAGCCGCAGCCCCCGGGGAGCTCTGAGCTCCGTCTGCTGGGCTGCGGCCGAACCGAGCCAGCGCCCGCAGAGCTCCAGGGAAAGGTCCTGCCCCTGGCTCAGGGCTGGCCCGGGGCCACGGGGAGAAAATCAACTTCCAACTTCTGCCCCACGGCAGGGAGGAGCAGCAATTCTTGGATGAGAGAGACTCTTTCCAAGGGCCTGCAGGGACAGGACAAGGGGGAATGGCTCCCCACTGCCTGAGGGCAGGGTTAGATGGGATGTTGGGAAGGAATTCTTCCCTCTGAGGGTGGTGAGGCCCTGGCAGTGATTGCCCAGAGAAGCTGTGGCTGCCCCATCCTTGGAAGTGTCCAAGGCCAGGCTGGATGGCACTTCCTGCCCAGGAGCAGTGGGATGTGATGGGGTGAGGATTGTGAGAGTGGGATGGGGTCTGGTCAGCTGAAAGCTGAGGATGATGAGGCTGAGTGAGACCCTGATCCTTACTGGGTTCTGGGGTATCCCACATTCCTGAAGGAATTCCAGGGTATCTCCTGTTCCTGTACACACAAGGTCATGGTGTGTAACAGCGTGTGGCAGCAGTGATCATCGTGTCCAGGGAGGTTCAGCTGCCAGCAGGGAAACAGATGGGACAAGTCTCTTTGCTAAGCTCGAGAATCCATTTTACTTCCCCCACCCCAGGCCAGGGACGGGGTGAGCACAAAGAGAGGGTTCATGTGGTTTTTCTCAGCTATATAGTGTCCCAGGTTTGTGGGCAGCCCAGGGAGCAGGGCAGGAGGCAACTGACCACAGGGAAGACAGAAACTGGACACCAGGCCCCCATAGGCAATGGGGCAACAGGGAAAGGGGATTCCATGGGGGGGTGATGGGCCCGAGAAACCCAGGGAGAAGATTACACAATGTCTGCAGGGAACCATGGGGGAAGCCCCTGCCACACCTGGGAGGGGCACAAGAGACTCCACACCCATGCCTCTAAATGGACTGTAGAAAAGGGCACTTTAACTGACACCCTCGTTCCCTCTGATCCCACTGCCTCTCGTAAGGGTGCTTGTATCACCCCTTTTGTTTGGCTTCCAGTTGGGGTTGCTATGGGACTGCTTTGGGGAGGTGGGCTATGGGGCAAACACAACTCATCATCACTATCACTACTACATGGGTATGGTGGTTTGGCAGGTGAGGGAATAGGCTGCTCAGTCTTTTCCTTTCCTAGGAGAACTGAAGTGGGGGTTAAGTGTGATGATTCTCTTGGATCCATTTCTTCCCTTCATCTACCCTGCCTTTAGGAGGTGGTCTGAACAGATCTGCTAACTCCTGTTCTTGCTCTTCTGCATGATGGACTTTATCAGGCTGTGTGCACCTCTGGTTTATAGAGCAGGCATCACAGCATTGCCTGGGTTTTCCTCTGTTAGCCTTGATGTCTTTTTCCAAAGCTAGTACAAAGGGGTCAGAGGGAGGTCTAATCCCACAACTTCTCTGCCATTCCAAATGGTTCTGGAGACAGAAGGACATATCAGCATAGGTCACCTCCTCCTGTTTTTCCTCCCTTCTTAAAAATAACATCAGCTGCAATAAGGTATCATAATCCAAAGAGCCAGCAGGTGGCCACCAACAGCCTTCTTCCAATTTATGAAGTGGCCATCACTGTGTACAAAATTTCACAAGATTTATTCTCAATCTCCTCGTATCCCACTAGTTCTCTCTAGTGTGCCAAAATACAGCCCGAAGGATTTGCTCTAGAAATGTCCTTGCTTTGGCCAGTACCCATTGTCTTTTTCTTCCCTGGCACTTCTTTATTTTATCTCAGCCCTTTGTCTTGACCTAGCAATCGTGGGCTATGAAAATACACTGGGCACACTCAGTTCTGATTATCTCTACCTTTTCCTCTAGGCTATTTAAAAACTCCTCTTCCCCACTAGCTCAAGCAACTAGCCGCTTGTCAAATACCAAAAGCTAAAATAAACCACACGGGGGAATCTTCTAATTCTTTTTACCCAGCTGGCACTCTTCCCAGTCTTTCTCAAAGATATCCAAATCCTAGGGCTCCAATTTTTTCCCACAGACTAGACTCACTATCTCACACTGATCATGTGCTACTTCTCCATTATAGTATCTCAGGAGCTCTGGGATACACTTGGGGCATCTAGGTCTTCTTCTGTGGGATATACAAGACCATCTCCTTTTGCACCCTCTACAGTGGAGAAGGACCCAACCTGGATGCCATCCTGGTTCCCAGTGAAAAATTGTCAGCCCACACACAATGCCAGGGGTCACCCCTGTTCATCCCCACTGCCGTGGATTTCTGAGATTATCCTCAACTGGGGTGTACTTCCCCGTCAAAAGCCAACTTGAATACAGTCCTCCTAAAAGCACCCTCGTTGTCCTTCAGTTCTTTCGCTCAACATTAACCCAATCCTCTCCTAAATTCAAAAATACTTCAGTTGAAGCCCAAACCACGTAGACAGTGCTTACCGAGCTTCGCTGTCCACCTTTTACAATTCACTAAGGACAAACAGCTCGTTTTAAAACAAAAGTTCCCAACTTACTGCAATTATAACTTTTGACACAAGATAGCAGTGTTACATCATAAATGAACTAGAGAGCTATAAACCTGTAGCAATTGTAACTTTTACCACAAGATAGTAGCATTGCCTCAAAAATACACAATAATGGGAAAAAGTTGTTGTTGTAGAAAGACCAAAGCTTGCTACACACACATGCACAGGCATTCAAGATGCACAAAAAGACGGCTCACCAAAACAGCAGCAATAAACAAGGATTTGCCCAATTCACCCCCTGAATAGATGTCAAATGATTATTGGATAATTGGGACTTAAATAGCTTTTAATAGTCACCATTTTAGCTCATTTTCTTGGCCTGTTAAAGAGAGCTCACATCTCATGAGTTTGTAATAGATAATAACAAATTTCAGAGGGAGACTTCAAAAACTATGTCTCCTGAGTTTTATTCGCCCTGACCGTGGAGTAGGAAAGAGACAGGCAATCCCACTGAAAAAGAGCCCAAGAATCCTTGGATCTGATACAGAGGCACGTGACTAACTGAACAAAGGAGGTATTTTGTTTGTTTTAGTACCCGAGTTAGGTGTTAGGAGATCTCTTCTAGTTTTGTTTGGTGTGGAAAGATCCCCATGGGTCCAAATGGAGCTGCTTTTATGTTCATTTGTCAGGCATCAGGAAGCAAGCCTCAATTGTTACAAAGAGGGGCCTCAGTGAACCCAGGACACCACTGGAACACCCTGGAATCCCATGGGAGCAAGGCTCCACTTTCACCAAGTGGGGCCTCTTGGGACACAGGTGCCCCTGGGCCATGGCCAGGCCTTGTAGAAACAAGGCTCCATCACTGCACAGCACGGCCTGACGGGGCCTGGGAGGAAACTGTGTCACAATGGATTCTGATGGAATGCACCCCCTGCAGTGACCACACCCATCCACTGACCACTGCATTGATCACACCCACCTCAGTGACCACATCCCCCTGATTGACCACTCCCCCACTGACCACACCCACCCCACTGACCACACCCAATGGACCAGACCCATCAAAATGGCCACACCCACCCCTTTGACAACACCCTAAAATGGGCACACCTGCTCCATTGATCACATCCCTGACACTGACCACTCCTATCCCAATGACTGCACAGCCATACTGACCACACAAACCACAGCGACCACACCTGTTGTATTCCTCTGGGGAAATGGTTTTTCCCCAGAACCCCCTAAAGCCTGTAACTACTTGGTTTGACCCTACCTACCCTTATTGATAGCCAATTGGCTCAGTGCCAGCTCTCTGTCCTGAGACAGAGTCTGGATAAACCTGTGCTCTTCCTTGTTTGGTCTCTTTGCCCTGGGACCCCTTGGAGAATAAAGCCTTGGAATAATCCTGAGGTAAGAGCCACTTTTGAATCTTTTATCCTATCCCCTGAGGTATTTCCCCCAAAGCTCCCCAGAAGACTGAGCTAGCACAGGAGCCCAGGGGGGCGGGCAGGGGGGAGTACTTCACACACCCCTGCCAATGACCACACCCACCCTCCAGTGACCACACCCTAATGACCACACTGACCACACCCACCCCACTGACCACTCCCCACTGACTGCACTCCACTGACCACCCCATTGACCATAACTACTGACCACACCCATTGACCACCCCAATGACCACCCCACTGAGCACACCCACTGACCACTCCCCACTGACAACACCCACTGACCACACCCACTGACCACTCCCCACTGACCATTCCCCACTGACCACAGCCACTGACCACACCACTGCCCACACCCCAATGACCATCCCACTGATTATGCCCATTGACCACACTCACTGCCCACCACAAGGACAGCCCAATGACCATACCCACTGACCACACCCACTGACCACTGCCATTGCCCAGCCCTCACTGACCACACCCAGTAATCACACCCAGTGACCACCCACTGTGCACACCCACTGATGACTCCCCACTGACCACCCCACTGACCACTCTGCACTGACCAACTCAATGAACAACCTCGGTCACAACCCAAATGACTACACCCAGTGACCACCCACTGACCACACCCACTTACTACAGCTTACTGACCACACCCCACTGTCCATTGCACACTGACCCCACCCCACTGACCACACCCACTGATTACACCCATCGACCACACCAACTGACTACAGCCACTTACTACACACACTGACCATCCCAATGATCACACTTACTGACCACACCAACTTACCACACACACTGACCACCCCACTGAACACACCCCACTGACCACACCCACCCTATTGGCCACACCCAATTGGCCAGACCCATCAAAATGGCCTCACTCACCCCTTTGACAACACCCTAAAATGGCCACACCTGCTCCATTGATTACATCCTGCACATTGACCATACTCATCCCACATCCATTGACCACACCCACTTCCTACCCGAATGACCACCCCACTGACCACCCCTCTGACCACTCCACTGACCAAATCCACTGACAACCGCCACTGACCATCCCTCACTGACAACACCCTTTGGCCACACCCACTGCAACACCCAGTGCCCACACCCACTGACCACTCCCCACTGACCAACCAAATGACCGCACCTCACTGACCACCCCAATGACCTCACCCTAATTTCCACCCCACTGACCACATCAATTAACTACACCAACCGAAAACTCTCCACTGACCACACCCACTGACCACCCCCACTGACCACACCCTCTGACTGCACCCAATTACTACGACACTGACCACACCCATTTACCACACACCACTGACCAAACCCACTAACCAAATCCACTGACCACATCTCACTGGCCACACACTGACCACTCCCCAATGACCACACTCCACTGACGGCCCCATGCACTTCCCATCCCAATGACAACCCCACCAACCACCCCAATGACCTCACTCTAGTGTCCATTTCCATTGACCACCCCAGTGACCACACCTACTGAATACCCCAATGACCATTTGACTGCGCACACCCAATGACAGACTCAATGACCACTCGCCAATGACCACCCCACTGACCACAGCCCAATGACCACACACACTGATGGCACCCACTGGCTACCCCAATGACACATCTACTGCCCAGACCCCACTGACCACCCCACTGATCATACCCACTGAACACACCCGCTGACCACACGCACTGACCACCCCATTGACTACCTCAATGACCGCACACATTGACCCCACCCACTGCCCACCCCAATGACAATCCCACTCACCACTCCCACTGACCACACCCACCGACCACCCCAATCAAAACCCCACTCACCTGCCCACTGACCACTCCCCACTGACCAACACAATGCCCACACCCCAATGATCACCCCATTGACTACACCAATGACCACACCCCACTGCCCACCCCAATGACCACCCAAAGAGAAGGGTGTCCTTTCCAGGCAGGAGGAAATACGTGGCCGGGAAGAGCCAGTCGGTGTTGCAGCTTTCCCTGTATATCATTTCTCTTATCCCTTCTGTTATCAATATTGTTTCTGTACCTATTTGTTGCTTATCTTGTTGCTGTTCCCAGTAAATTGTTCTTATCCCAGCCTGGGATCTTTGCCTTTTGTCCTTTCCATGGGAGGCTGGAGGGCAGCGAGTGGTGGAGCAGATTTAGCAGGAGCAGAAAATTGGGGAATCCCATTCCCAAAGCCCAGCCCATGAAACCGAGCATCCCAGCTGGTGCCAGCCCTGGTGTCCATGGCAACCACCCCTGTCCATGGGGTCTCCATGGAGCTGCCAAGGGACTGACCACAGCAACAGGTGGCTGGTGATGTTTGCCTGCTAAGGAACTGAGTTGTCACAGCCCCTCAGAGGGGTTCCATGGAGACTTCCCAAGAGTCTCCAGGCTGTTCCACAGCTGGAATGTCACAGGCACAGACAGGGGCTCCATGGAGACCTCCCAGGGGTTTCTGAGGATGGTAAAGAGCCTTGTGGTCAGAGGCAGTCACAGCCATTCCATGGTGACATCCCAGGGCACCTGGGGCTGCAAAGGCACCCATCTGTCACTGCCACTCATGGGGGATCCACAGTGACATCCCAGGAGTCCCCAGGCTGCCAAAGAGCTGGGATGTCCCAGACACTCACAGGGGTTCCTGTCATGGGCAGAGTGGAGCTACAGGAAAAAATTTAATTTCTTCATTGACGAAACTCCTGCTGAGTCATGAGGTGGAGAAATGACACCCAACAGCCACCATGGATCCTCAAATCCTTCCAGGACGCCTAGACTTTTGAAGTTCCGTCTAAGAGAGGAGACTGGGAGCAGCTGAATCCTATCCTAGCCCCAGACTTTGTCAAAGGTTTATGTGTAAAGGATTGGAGAGGTGAAATTGAACTGAAATGTAATTTGTCCCACAGGATTAACGATGGAATACCAGATATATTTCTATAAATACAGCTATGATTGATTCTGATCAGGATTAGACAGATTTATTTACACCACAGAGTGAATTAAAAGAAAGAGTTATTTACTCCACAGTATAGAAGCTATAACAATTATTAGATTAGAGTGCATTAGGAAGAAATTTGGAAGTAAACAGGGCCTTGTGGGGGTTGTTTGAGCCCATTCCAGACAGAGCCTCCTGCTCCAGCAGGAACTGCCTTTCCTGTGCCAGGACCAGGGCAGGTCCTGCTGCAGGAAAAACCCCAGGCCAGGCCCAACATAGTGAAGGTCAGAAATGTCTCCTTGGAGTGCTTTAAAAGGAAACTGGAACTGATGGGGGTTGCCGTGGCACCCAAACCCAGCAGTGGGGTCAGGGCAGTGTCCATGGCCACAGCCCCTTGCAATGGCCCAGGGCAGGTTGGGATGATGATCCACCCTCACTCCTGGCTCAGGACAGGGCTGCGGTGCCCTTCCCCACAGCCTGTCTGCACTGAAGCACTTCAAGGCCTCTCTGCATTTCCCTTCCCCTCACTCTTGGCTCACTCACACACCTCCCAACAACCCACCTGGAGCTTTCAGCTGCAAGGAATTCAAAGCTTGTCTGTCCTTCAGGAGTTGGTCGAATTCTGCCTTCAGCCAACTCTGGGTTTGTGTTTATTGCAGAACTTCCTGTGTGTCTAAAACATTCCTTGCATGGTTCTGCCTTGGGGAAGGGGAACCTCCTTGGTGGCACCTTGGGCTTGGAACACACTTGAAGAGATTGCCTGAAACTCAGGAGTTTAGGTTGCTAAAAAAGGAATAAAAACCCTCTTTGCCTGAGTTGTTGCCGCTGCTGGGGGCAGTGTGACCTGGTTCGGAAGCGACAGGACGGTCACAATACAGACGGTTTGGACAGATCACTCACTGGATCAATATGATCGATGGTGAAATGCGTTTATTAATTCCTTGTGCAGCCTTATATAGGCTCAGTGCGCTGATGTCACCACAGCGGGGCTTCGGGTTAGTACGCTATTGAACGGTGCAAACGGAGAGGCAGGGACCCTATCTCCACGTACAACGAGATATCTTCCGCGTGGCTTCCCTAGCTGATCACATCTCCCCCCTCTCCATGAACAAAAGGGTTTACAATCAAATGATTTTTGTGTTACTAACAACTTGTAAACATTGGTTAGTAGTAGGGGTATAAAAATTACAACTGCAACATGTTATGTTAACTGTCTCTGTTCTAAGAACATAATATTAACTGTGGTCAAGCGAGCCTTAACGAACTGGGTTAACTTATTAAGGATGCAAGGACCGAATATGAGAATGAGCATAACAATGACAACTGGTCCTGATAACATGGATATCAATCCAGGGTAACAATCAAGGGGGATTGGTTAAACAGGGAATTAAATCAGTTCTGCTGAGAGTGCTGCTTGCTGCATTGTTCGAGCAGCTGCTGAAGCTCTGCCATAGATTGTCTGATAGGTCCTGAATAATTTGCATAGAAGCAGCATTTCTCATTCAGTGCAGCGCATAGACCTCCTTGGCGTAGGAGAAGGAGATCTGTCCTCCTAGTCCGTGCCTGTTCTGCAGCACTACCTCTGCAAGGGAGTTGAGGGAGCGTTCAAGGTTAGAAATGGATTTTTGGATCCTGAGCAAGTCCTCGTCTACAGTGGTCTGTAACTGGTTCAAGCCTTCATTCTGTGTGATTAGAGCTGAGACACCTGTCGCTGCACCTGTCGCTCCCAGGCCCAAGAGAACTGAGAGGCTGACCGCGGTGAACAGTTCTCTCTTTTGGTGCGGCGAGTCACTCTCCAGGCGACAGAGCATTTCCTCATCGGAGTAGTATAGGATTCTGGGAACGACAACAACTTGGACACAGAAGTCATCAGCATCTTTAAAATACTTATTGGAAGCACATGGGGTGATGCCTGTGGATTTGCAGGCCCATGTTCCCAGGGCTGCTGGGATTACCCAGGCCTGAGACTTATCTAGGGTAACAGATGTGTCACAGATTTCTCTGTGGTGCCGTATGAGTTGTCTGCTGCCAATACAGACCCCTTTCCTGGAGATTTGTCCCAATGTAATTCCTTTCTGGGGGGGTGTTCCATAAACATTGTTTGGGGTTGTTGTCATTGGAGTAGCTGAACATGGCATTAAGGGCTACTCCCTCATAAAAGGGTGGATAAGTATCATAACAGAGCCAACAGGAGTTGGTGAGGTCCGGTGTTGTCGCATTCAGTGATGCGAATGCAGCTCTCAGCATGCGGTAAAAGAGAGCATGAGAAGTCAGTTCAAATGCATTGTGGAATGTTGTTGTAATGGTGGCGAGGTCTGTCGTGGGGACATTGTTTTTGTGATTGCTTTGTTGGACTATCATCTCATTTGGCCCGAACACGGTACGATGTTGTGTTGGGGCTCTGATAATTTGGACGGCTGTGCTTGGGCCTGTTCCCGTGTGGTAGATGTAAACTGACCACCTGCACCCAAGAGACCAGCTGGGATCTCGGGGCTGTAAAACTGTTATGTTCAAGTGGGAACAGGTTCCTTTATAGTCACTAATTTGCCCACTTGTACTGAACACGGCTCGTTTGCAGTCCCTTGGCCAATAGCTCACCTCTAGGAAATTGTCCTTTTTAGATGGGACCCACAAGTCACTGGTTACGATGGTCTCGCATCCGCGAGTGCTTCCAATACTCATATTCAGAGTAAATGCAATAGCTTTGACCAGGATTGACACTAGCACACCGGTATGTTCCTCAACTGACATAGGAAGCAGGCTTCCCTTGGGGGTCAAGACCTGTGTTATTGAAGTTGACTATCTCACTGAGGTGAACAATGAAGCTAGGAGCATTAGAAACTGTCTTTGTTATCACCCTACCGTCTCTGGGGTTTCACAGGCTCCAGAGGCATGGCCGATAGGGATGCTCGTTCGGCCTGCCTTGACTGAAAAGCTGGCTTAGGAAGAGAAGGATGCAGACGGGCAGATGACGTGGAGTCCACATCAATGCTGCGGAGCAAGGCTGGCACAAGATGTCACGACGGTAGACCTGTCGAGAGAGACTCAGAGGTTTCATTAGCTGGGTTGCATTACACAGGCTTTATGGATTTCAAAGGACACCATGTAATAAACCTGTCCTTTTCCACTGCCGCGTACCCTCTGCCTGTCACTACTAATTTCCACCCCATTGCCCACTCTCCTATCTCATTTTTGATGCTAACTGGTGGGCCTTCTTTTACTGTTTCTGTGGCCCAATGCTTTTGAGAAGGAGCTTGCGGTTGGTCTCCCCTAGGAAATTGGTTCAGTGCCAGCATAGCAGTAGCTAGCAGTAGGAGTTGTTCTGGTGGAGGGATGCTGTTGGTGAACCTCTCCGCTCTGGCTAGAGTCTCTAGCTTGGATTTTAATGCCTGATTCGCTCTCTCCACTATGGCCTGTCCTGTGCTGTTGTATGGAATTCCTTGCTTTAGAGCAATGTCCCATTTTGTGGCGAACTCTTGCACTGACTTGAACATGAAATTTGTCCCATTGTCCATTTTGATTTGCTTGGGAATGCCAAACCATGCCATAGCTGTTAACCAGTGCTGGATTGTAGCTTTAGAGTTCGCTTTGGCGTGCTGGGTTGTGACAATCATGCTGCTGTGTCTACAGTCACAGCGAGCCAAGCTCTGGGCTTCAACAGTTGACAGAGGGTGAAGTCTGTTTGCCAAATTTCTGAGGCTTTCAGGCCTCTGGGGTTGACCCCGCTCGACCATAGAGGCACCTTCTGGCAATGTGGGCAGGTGGCCACTATGTGTCTGGCGTCTGACATTGAGACATCACATTTTTTGGCAAGCGCTTTGACTCCAACATGAAGGGACTTGTGTAGTTGTCTTGCTTCTTGCAAGGTCCACAGTCCTTTAGCTGCTGCATCAGCCTTGTCATGACCTATCTGGAAGAACCCTTTGACGGGGTTGTGACTGTTAACATGCCCTGATGTGATGAAAGTTCTTCTTCGATCATGATAGCAGCTGGAGATGTTGAAATGCCTGGACCTGACATCGCCTGGCAGAGCTTTGCGATGAACATGGAGTCGGTGACGATGTTAAGATGTTCTGACTGGAACAGTCCACATGCAAGCACGACGGCTGAAGCTTCTAGCAGTTCCACTGACAGCGACTTACCTGACATTTTTACACACTGCCACCGATCTTGGGCTTGCCACATGACAGCTGCTGTGGAGGTGGCTGAAGACATGTCAGTGAATACTGTCTGGCCTGGTTCAAGACCAGCCCCCGGTCTTGAACTTTCTGTGGGAGGTCGATGTCCACCATGGCTAACAGCTGAGTCCATGGAGGTTTGGCTGCGTAGCAGAGCTCTCCTGCAAAGCTGAAAAGGGCTAGGGCAAGGTGTTCTGAGACTGCTACTGACGATGCTGGAATCTGTTTCTGGAATGGCAGGTATATTTTTGCAGGCTCGAGACCCAGGCGATTCAGTGCAAGCTTCCTTCCTTTCATGATTAGGTTTCCAAGGCATTCCACTCCCGGGGTAAAGGCACGTGATGTTCTTCCGAGGACTATCCATCATACCGGTTTGGCTGTGTCAGGAGGTCCTTGTGCCAATGCTCCTACTCTGCCTTCTTTGGCAAAGTGCACGTACAGGTCTAAGGGCAGGCTTGGGTTCCATTGAGCAAGAACTGCTGTGGACAGCTGTCATTTGATGAAGTCAAGGGAGCAGGCAGCCTGGTCTGAGAGGGTTTTTTGCTCCCAGGGGTGCTTTCCCTTGAGGAGGTCATGCAATGGAGACATCAGCTCCGGCGGAATGAGGACAACATTTCGCAGCCACTGCAGAGATCCAACCAGCCGCTGAGCATCGTGGAGTGTACTGATGTCATGGCGGATTTTGATTTTCGGAGGCGTCACGTAGGAGCTGTCAATTTTCACGCCTAAGAACGTGACGGAAGGACCTCTCTTTATCTTTGCTTCAGCTATCTCGAAACCTCTGGACTTTAGGGCTTCTGAGATCGTGGATACGAGGTTGTCCACTTGGCAGGGCTTAGGAGCAGCGACCAGGATGTCATCCATGTATTGGACGATGGTGGCCTCTGGGCTTGCGGATCGAACGGGAGCTAGGGCTTGGCTCACTACAATTTGGCAAATCGTAGGAGAATTGACCATTCCTTAGGGAAGCACCTTCCAGTGGAATCGTAAGTTGGGTTGTTAGGCATTGGGGAATACCACTGAGAAGGTGAACCACTCTTTGTCTTGATCGTGCAAGGGGATAGAGAAGAAACAGTCCTTAATGTCAAGCATCACGCATGGCTGGTCTGTTGGGACAAAGGAGTTGCCAGGAAGTTGTGTTTGCACTGAACCCATGGGCTGGATCTTCCAGTTGACAGCACACAAGTCGTGGAGCAGATGAAAGCCTTCTCCTCTGCGTTTTGATATGACAAACACAGGGGTGTTCCATGGAGAAGTGGGTGGTTCGATGTGTCCTTTTTCTAATTCTCGTTGGACTAGCTGAAGAAGGATTGACATTCTAGGCTCGGGAATGGGCCACTGCTCTACCCACACCGGTTCTGATGATTTCCATGTCAGCCGAATTGGAGGCGACGGGTACGCTGCAGTGGCCCTCAGGGTAAATTTGTCACCCTGACATTCAGCTGAGATAGAGCATCTCATCCAAGCAAAGGTGGCTGTCGAGAATCGGGAAGGACATAAGCGTGGAGTCAAACTTCTCCCTTGAACTTCTCCCCCACTTCATCATAGACAATTATTGAGATTGGTTTTGCACTCTTTTTCGCGGCAGAGATTCCGCCTACCCCACTCATGTTGGAAGCATCTTCTAATTTCCAGCGGGAGGGCCAGCAATCTTGAGGGAATACGGTTACATACGCGCCGGTGTCAAGCAAAAAGAGAAGACTGATGGCGACGTCCTCTCGAGAGCGACATGGATGTCATCCCAGGGACTCTTGTTGGAGCCAGAGGTGCATTTGCAACAAATTCCCCAGGCTACTGGGGGTTTGCTGCTGTTGCACCGTATTGCCAGGGCCACTCGAGGGTTTTGTCTTCTGAACTGAATTTCAAGGACACCAATGCGATCGAGCCTTGATGAGTTGCTGATTGGGGAAACACCTGCTTGCAGAGGCCAAGGCTGGGCCATAAAGCTGTTGGCTTCTCTGGCAGGCAGCGGGTTCACAAGCTGCTGGTTCCATGCGAGTTTGCATGGTTGAGCCGCTGGATGTCTCCACTGGGAGAAGGCTGCATGCGGCCCACCTGCCCCGTCCCACGCCCGTTTCCCGGCCTCCTGGACTTGCTCTCTCTGGCGATGTGGCCTCTCCGGCCACATGCCCAGCATGGTCCCCTTGGCTTGCCCTGGAATAGAGGGTCTGGCGGTGCTGGTTGTTCCTGGTAACTTCGGGCAGCCATCACTTCTGCCACAGCAGTGCTGACTGCAGCCGGAATTGGGGCGAGGGCGGCACCCACCGCAGCTTGGACCGGAACTAGGTTTTCTTCCCTCACAACGTGCTTGATCATCGCTGCGATGCTGGTGCCTGGTGGCACTGAGCGCAGGATCTCTTTGGTGGCCTGATTGCATTGTTGTCGCAGGCATCCCTCTATGACTGGCCCTTTTGCTTCTGCTGGCAGGTCTGAGGCATCCACAGCTGCTTGGAGATGATCTACAAATTGTCTGAAGCTTTCACTCTCATTTCGTCTGATGGTGGACCAGGGAGCCGGCTTGGCAACGATCCTGCAAGCCACAAATGGCTTCTTGGGCAGCACGAATGGTGGCTGCTACCTCTGAGGCTCGCAGGCCTTAGGCTTGTTCTTGTGGGCTGACCATTTGTGGGTCTTTGCCCATCAGGCGTTGAATGTTAGAATTGCGCAGTGGATGGTGATCCCCGGTAACTCTGGCAAGCATATTTAAGCAATTGTCCTCCCATTCCTACTTAAATACAATCATTCCTGCGCCGTCGAAAATCATTCGACATGTCTGTTTGATATCAAAAGGCAGCATGTCATCGTTACCAAAGATGCCATCAATTAGGGTAGAGACCATTGCAGAATTTATACCTTTCTCAGCGATAGCTTTTATAACTGCCTGCACGTCTTTAGGATTAACAGGAGAATAAGTTGGCAGGTTGTTACCAACTCTCCTGACTGGGAATGCCAGAACTGCTGATGTGGTCAGGTCTGCGCATGCCATTTGGATTTCTTTCCAGTCTGTGAGTGGCATGGATTTTTGAGAGCTCTTAGTGACTGCATGTGGTATGAATGAATTGGCAAGTTTGGTGAGAGAAGATGATGCTCTCTCCTGTCTGAATCAGGATTGGAGCTGGATGAGTACCAGCGTGCCTTTTGTTGCTTTGTGTCCCGTGGGGGCCTCAGGGAGTAGTGATCAGGGTGTTGCAGGTGGCTATAGTTGTCATCCGACTCATCCGAGTCGGAGGAGAAGTCGGGTAGCAAGAGGTTTTCAGCTTGCCGTGCTTTTGAGCCGGGCTCTGCCCTCTTTTGTTCTCGTAGGCAGGTTCTCCCCCCCCGTCTCTGTCTCCCTTCTGGGGAGCTTAATTTGTTGCAAGGGCAACTTTTGGGGCGTGCCCTCTGCTTGGGCTGCGGGGTCTCCTCCCCCTCGCTACTCGCGCTGTCCTCCCACCTCCCCTCATGCCTCTGTCTGTGCATGTCAGTGGCGGGAAACCGCTTTCTGCACTGCCCTTCTTCTTTTTGCCCAGCGCCATTTTTTGGTGTGTAAGGTGGCGGTCGTCCCCAAACCCCATCGGGATTTGCGCTATCCAAACTGTTTTCAAACTCATCAATATCACTATCGTTCGGCTGCCGGCCGTGCTCAGTGGTCGGCTCGGGCGGCGCCACGGCAGACATGCGGAAGGGAGCGTGGCCGGAGTCCATCCGCACGGCGTGGCCGGTGTCCGTCCACTTGTTTGGTGCTGCCACGCGCTCCGCAGGTGATGGCGGGCGCCATGCGGGGCTGAGGGACCGCGACGATTGGGAACGATCCCCCTCGTCGTCCCGGCACGGGTCGGGACCTGCGAGGCAGTCCCCGAACGTCGTCTGGGTGGTGGCTCCGACCCTGACTTTCGGTGTTATTTTTAAACAAGTTTGAGCAGCTTTCCACACTTCCTGCTCTTGTAGCGCTTTGCGCAGCGCTTGCGTTACCCTTCCCCAGCTTTTTAAGCTTTTACTAGACCCGGTAATCATGACATCATTCGCGAGAATTTTCATACATTTGTCCCAGCATTCCGAATGCAGAATATCAACAGAGCAATCAATCACACCAAATTTTATCAGACGCGCGACTGCACACTCGAAGTCTTTGACTTTGCAGTCGATCCCCCACTGCCTGTGCAGTTCACACACTACCTTTCCAAGCACGTCCATCTCTCGGAGGTTTGCGAGCATCCTCACCACTGGGTCGGTTCTGCCGCCTCAGTCGTCACTCTCTGGCCAGCGTGAGACCCAAAATCCAGCCACTCAGACCCGATTGTCGGGGGGTGGTCGAGCTTCGGTGGCGCTAAATTGCCCCTTTCAAGGTTTCGGCACCACTATGTTACCGCCGCTGGGGGCAGTGCGACCTGGTTTGGAAGCGACAGGACAGTCACAATACAGACGGTTTGGACAGATCACTCGCTGGATCAATGTGATCGACGGTGAAATGCGTTTATTAATTCCTTGTGCAGCCTTATTATAGGCTCGATGCGCTGACGTCACCGCGGCGGGGCTTCAGGTTAGTACACTATTGAACGGTGCAAACGGAGAGGCAGGGACCCTATCTCCACGTACAACGGGCTATCTTCCACTTGGCTTCCCTAGCTGGTCACACTGAGTGTAGCCAGTTCTCTGAGCAAGGCAATTCCCAGGTGAGTGAGGAGAGACAGGATGGGGTTGGGGAACGTGGAGCAAGGTTCTCCACACTGAGTCAGACCTCAGGGCGCTTCTTCTCTGACCAGGCCAGACCTCCTGAGGACAGTCCCTGGATCAATATCAATCCCTGAATGCTGCAATCAACTTGTTCTAAAGAGAAAAATACAACCTTGAAAAAAAGAATGTGAATTTAGTAGAACTTCTTTGAAAGATTTCTCCACAACTCTAGGAAAAAAGACTTCTAATGAACTGCAGCAGACCAGAGGGAAATCAAGGCACAGCCATGGTTTGTCAGGACTTGCTTTGATCCTATGAGCCCCGTGGTGCATTTGGTGCTGAGCTCTTGAACCTCAGGGCCTGAGAGGAGATTACACAAACCTTTCTAGGAGTCAAAGTCAGAAGAAAAACCCAAAGTGTCTCAAAGCATTCATGGGTTGAACTGAGATCCATCCCAAACACAGGTTCCTCATGGACACCTTGGAAGAGAGAATTTGAGACCAAGACTGCAAAAAATCCTCTCAGAGACACAGTGTGGGAAGGAAAATCCAAAGTATCTAAAAAACGCTAAGTATCTCAAAGTATTAATGAGCCCCACTGAGTGTCAGTGCAAAGGTCTCAAGGTACTCATTAAAGTAGATAATTGGAGGCCAGGATCGCACAAAAACTTCTCAGAGACTCAGTGCCAAAAAAAAAAGTTCTTTAAGAAACTTTGAGTACCTTGAAGTATTAATGAGCCACATTGAGTGTTTTTACTAAGAATCCCAAGGGACTTGTTAAAGTAGATAATTGTGGCCAGGATTGCACAATCTCTCTCACAGAATTAGATTTAAAAGGGAAACACCAAGTACATTCAAATAACTGAAGTACCTTGAAGCATTAATGAGCCCCACTGAGTGTTGTTACTGACAAAGCCTCTCAAGGGACTAATTACAGCAGATAAGTGGAGGCCATGATTGCAGAAACCTCTCAGAGACTCCAGGGCAAAAGCCAAACCCAAAGTCCTTTCAAGAACCTGCAGTGCCTGGGAGCATTCAGGAGACCCCCAGGGCCATTCCTGACCAAGGCTCCCCAGGGACTCCTTCCAGCAGATCCTTGAGGCCACTGGGCTGTCAGGGAGATGCTGAGGGCAGGACAAGGGGCTGAGAGTGCCCAGCCTTGCTGGGGCTGTGCCAGGAGGCCCCAGGGCCTCAGGACAAGGTGTCTCCTGACAGACCTTGGTGGCACAGACCCTGCTGTGCCCCAGGGCACCAAGACTTGGCTTCTCTTTGTCCCCTCCTGGCATCACTGCCTGCAGTTCTCTGCTCTGCCTGGGGACTGCGGACATTTTCTACGTTGTGTTCCTCAGTGGGACCCATTAAAACTTGCAGAAACTTTGGAGTTGGATTCTGCCTTGGAGTTCTTGAGAGGTTTCTTCATCTCCCTGTCAGGGACTGATGTTCAGGGCCTCAGCACCAGCCCCAAGAGGTTAATTAAAGTCCTTGTGCTTTGTCTGTGCTGCTGAGCTGGGCTGGGCTCCTGGCACAGAGGCAGCAGCTCCTGGCAACCAAGAAGAGCTTAAAAAGACATTTCTCTTGCTGAGCAGCTCTTCTCCCAGCCCAGCAGGGGTGGGGCACTGCCTGTAGCCACCCCGGGCACAGCACACAGGCACAGAGAGCTTCAGTCACTCAGGGCTGGGAAGGAGCTGAGAAGGGACTGGGGGAGAATCACTGCCAGCCCTTGACACAGGAACCTCTGGCTGCAGGACAATGCAGCTGCAGCTCCTGCAGGGATCTCCTCAAGCTGGAACAGCCCAATGCCTACAGACTCTGTGAGTACAACTCTCTGAGTATTTCTGGTGCAGGGGAGGTGAAATGCTCATGAAGCTCTGACACACTGAGAGCTTCTGCCCACTCCCAAAATATTTCCAAGACAAGGATTTATCTTAAAATTGGGATATTTCTTGAGACTTTGTTTTCATTTCCTAATATTAGATAATGGGGGAGAGGGAGAACAAATGATAAAGATGTCTTTTATTAGAAAAGACGCTTGTAGCCCGGCGAGAGAGATGACCTGAAGATCAGGATCCTCTAGAACACGTGGTTTATTGGTCGTGGAAATGCAGCCTGACTAGGGAAGAGGGTCCAGGGATCCAGTGCAGAGTCCAAGGGAAGGCACGCAAAGAGGGCGAACTCTCTGTTACATTCCATTTTAACCCCTTCTATCGTGAATATGCTAATGAACATTAACCAATCACCTCTAGATACAAAATCTACAGAATCTACATACAGCCTATGGGAGCTACAACATTATAATACTACTCTACATACCAAAACCTGTGAAACCCACCTTATCTCTGATACCTGAGAAGGCGCAGCCTTTCATTCATCCTTTTGTCTTGTCAGGGGTGTCACTGACCCACCCAGCCAAGGCCTTTCAGCTGCTTAATCACCTTCTTCCTGTCCATGCTTAAAGCTCAAACTTTGCTTTTAATTCTATCCCTCTTGTGGGTTTCATAGTTTTAGAATCTTTTACTATTAAATTATCTCTACAAGGCCTAGCTACTTCATCCTCCCCAACATCTCCCCCGTTCTGTTGAATCACTAAGATACTGGAAACTGTCTTATTCATTACTCTTTTCACACAATGAAGTATACAGGGAACTGCTAATAAAATAACAACTATAACTATTAGAATAATTAAACCTATTTTACAAAGTTCCTTTAGCCAAGGTGCAAAGCTCAAATTGTCAAAGAAATTGTCTAGCCATGATGGGCTATCTTTAGTAATTTGGTTGGCTAGATCTCTTAAGTCTTGTAACTGTTTTTGGATGGAAATAGAATGATCAGATAGGTTCATGCAACATAACCCTTCAAAATCCTCACATCCATGCCCATGGACTAACAAAATGTAGTCAATAGCGGCTCTGTTTTGTAGTGAAGCTTGTCTGATTGCTATTTCATCTGTCAACAGATCACTGATCATCGTAGATGTGGCATTTACTTCTTTGCTGAGCCAGCATCCTAGTTTATTTAGTTGTGTTAATGCGACTGCAGAGCTTAGCTGAGGTAAAAAGATGCTCGAGACAATTGAACTACCAGAGTTCCAAGGGTGAAAATTACTATCACAGTCACTTTCATAGTGATATTCCCCTGTTGATCTTGCCTCTCGGTGTTTCTTTTTCATCACCTCTTTAACCTTGGGAGCAATTATTGTAAGTTGCCCCATGGCACAAGGCCCGCCACTTAATTTTGAGGGTATTCCTTGCCAGGCCCTGTCTCCACAGATAAGCCAAATTCCTTTAGGAAATCGGATAGGGAGTTTGTTAGAATCATCTGGGTGAAACTCATCATAACGGATACGCTGAATTTGATGACACCAAGAGGTTGCATTGCTATATGCAGGGTGATTTGGGGTGACATTTAAAAGAGAGCTATTTTTCTTTTTGTAATGGAACCAGTAGCAGGTGTCCATAGTTAATGAGCCTAGGATTTCCAACTCTTGAAGGTCTGAGTTATTGGCTTTAAAATTGCGAATGTTATTTTGGCGTTTTATGTTGGTAGTAGGACTTGAGGGATAGTAATCATATGGCCAGTATTTGTCTAAGGTAACGTTTTCAAAGCCTTTTGGAAAGGGCACACCAACTAGGCAGGTTGAGAAGGGTTTTTCAGGGTTGCTGTTAGATAAGCAGATTGTGTCGGAGCCAGCAGACTTGGCTAAAGCAACCCAGACATTTGTCTTTGGTTGACTTACAGGTAAAGCCTCGCTATAAAAACAAAAACAAAGGGGTAAAAACAACATGCATTTGCATAAATAATAACAGTCCACTTGCTTTTTGAGCTTCTTTTGGCAGACCATCTTGTCCTGATGATTCTGTGTCGTTCAGGTCTGGGTGCTTGTTTCTTGGCTTCTACTTGCAGGGTCGCTGACTGGTGTGGGGGCTTCGGTGGACTTTGAGGCGTGGTATGGTCTCACGTTCTTGGCTGGCAGCCACTTGAGTTCTTTACCTGTGGAAACACATGCAAACCCTTTCCCCCATGTTATAAGACTGTATGGTCCTTCTATTTGCCCTGATTCTAAATTTTTAATTAAAACTAGGGGGGTTTTCTTTTAGCTTTGCTCTTTTGTTGTTTAAGAAGTGCCTGTAAATAGGGGGATCAGGCTCTTCCGCAGAGCTGTTCAAAAAATTGTAAACATACAGGGCTTTGTTTAACCTTCTTTGAGGTGTAGCCTGGGCATCTCCCCCTTTTTGTTGGTCTAAGATGCGTTTTAGGGTCTGGTGTGTTCTTTCTATCATCCCTTGACTTGTAGGAGAGTAAGGAATGCCAAATGTGTGGCGAACACCCCAGTCATTCAAAAATGTAGCTAATTCTTTTGAGACATATGAAGGACCATTATCAGTCTTGATTTCCTGGGGAATACCTAAGTAGGAGAATGCTTGTGAAAAGTGTTGGCAAACATGCTTGGCTGTTTCTCCTGTATGTACAGATGCAAAAACCGCATTTGAAAATGTATCAACAGAGACATGAATGTTTTTAAATTTCCCAAAAGAAAGGTACTTTGTAATATCTGTTTGCCACTTTTGCAAGCTCTCCAACCCTCGTGGGTTGGTAGCTCCTGAAGAGGCGAGAGGCTGAACAAGCTGGCAGTCTGGGCAAGCCCGCACAATATTTTGTGCTTGCTCTAGGGTAATGTGAAAATCCCGTCGGATTGCTTGTGCATTCTGGTGAAAAAATGCATGGCTCAATTTAGCTTGTTCTATGGTGTTAGGTAAGGTAGTTGCAGCAAGCACCGAGGTGGGATTCTCAATGCCTGCTACAACTTCCTCATCAGAATGCTGATGATTATCAGTTGCTGATGCCAGTGTGTCAGCTCGTGCATTTCCTTCTGCCATAAATCCTGGAAGGTCAGAGTGAGCTCTAATGTGGGAAACAAAATAAGGATTAGCTCTGTGTGATAAGATTTGATAGAGACAGGTTAGCCAAAGACACAATTTGTCATTGCTCACATCCTTTAGAACAGATCCTTCTATTCTCTTAATAATATTAGCAACATAAGCCGAATCGGTGATTAGGTTGAAAGGTTCTGGAAAGAGCTGAAAAGCTCTTACCACTGCTGCTAGTTCAACAATCTGAGGAGAACCTTCAACTTTTTGAACATCTTGTTCCCAGGTCTTAGTATCTCTGTTTAGCCATGTAACTACTGAATTGTGTGTTCGTCCTGACCCATCAGTGAAAATAGTAACTGCATCTAAAGGTTCTTCACTGATCAGGGGTCTTTCTTTGTAACTTCATTGAGCTTTAATAATTTTGTGTGATGGATAATGAATAGAACAGGTGCCTGGGAAACCAAGCAAGGCATACAGCAAGTCTTCTGATTTTTGCATTGCCCAATCAAAGTAGGTTTTAATCATGGGTAGGTAAATAATTGCAAATTCACGACCTGCTATTGAAAGGAGCCTTGCTCTGCCTTTGATGATAATTTGAGACATCATTTCTAAAGGTGTGAGAATTGTTTTTGGCGACCTGTAAGAGAGAAAAACCCATTCAATTATTAACAGTGGATCTTTTTGAGAGGAATCCCATTGGAAAATGAGGCCACACAGTCTCAGTTTTTCTCCTAGAACTGCAAGGAAAAAGGGTTTGTCAGGAATACAGCGATGTGCTTGCCTGTTCTGCAAAGCATTAGTAATTTTTTCTAAGGCTTTGCAAGCTTCAGGAGTGAGAGATCTAGGGGATTTAATGTTACTGTCCCCTCTTAACAAATCAAAGAGTGGAGCAAGTTCATCTGCAGTGATTCCTAACACAGGTCTGACCCAATTAATTTCCCCCAAGAGCTGCTGCAAGTCATGTAAAGTGTGAACATTAGTCCGGATTTGTATTTTCTGAGGCACAATAGATTCTTCAGTTAGCTTCCAACCTAGATACTTCCAAGGTGCAGCCTCTTGTATTTTTGATTCAGAGATCACCAGTCCAGCCTTTTTTATCTCAGTGATAACACTGTCTTGAGTCTCTTTCAGTTGTTGTTGTGTTGGTGCCGCAATGAGGAGATCGTCCATGTAATGGAGAATAACTGATTGTGGGAACTGCTTGCGGACTGGGGACAATGCACAGGCTACAAAATACTGGCAAATAGTCGGCGAATTTTTCATACCCTGAGGCAAATAAAGCCAATGGTACCTTTGAAGTGGCTCTTGCAGGTTTGTACTTGGAACAGAAAAGGCAAAACGGGGTGCGTCGTCTGGATGCAATGGGATACTGAAGAAACAGTCTTTTAGATCGATGATGACAAGTGGCCAGCTTCTTGGGATCATGGAAAGATTAGGCAGGCCAGGCTGGAGAGGACCCATGTCTTCAATCACTTCATTAATTTTTCTGAGATCCTGTAGCAATCGCCAGGTGTCCGAAGTTTTCTTATGGATTACAAACACCGGTGAATTCCAAGGGCTGTTAGAGGGTGTAATGTGGCCTTTTTGTAGTTGTTCAGCTACTAGTTTTCTTAGGGCACTCAGCTTATTATCTGGCAGGGGCCACTGATCGACCCAGACAGGGGTGTCTGTTTTCCAGGTCAGTTTTAAGGTGCTGAGTGCTTCAGTGGCCCCTACGAAAAATCCAGTTCAATTTTGGCTCCCCATTCAGAAAGGACATCTCTTCCCCACACTGTGATGGGTTTCTGTACTACGTAGGGACGGATCAATGCCTTTCTCCCATGCGGTCCTGTGACACTGATCACAGATTCGCTTTGCAGGCATGGAGTGACACCTCCGATACCTGTGAGAGAGCCTGAGGGAATTATTAATTTCCAATCTTTTGGCCAGCTATAATAAGACAATACGGAAACATCGGCCCCCGTGTCAATCATCCCCTTTATATGAATTCGAATATTACCATTTGATAATTCACAGGTTAGCATTGGTCTTTGTTTACTTATGTGCTGAACCCATAGAACCTCAGGATTTTTCTGAGTGACTGAAGAGCAGTGCGGTGGCATTTGTTCTGCAGTCTCCATAGGCAGTGCTATGGCCACGGCTATAGGGGTGTTAGGTGGGATATGCAGTGGAGGGTAGCAGGCATTAGCTAGCACAAACAGTTCTTCATTACAGCTAGCAGATATTACACAAGGCAGAACAAGCAGTCCTAGTATGCCATTACTTTCTTTACCAATAACTAAGAAGTCTTGTTTATATTGTGAAGTCCCAGTAACCCCTGTGGGAATAGAGTTGTACCCACTGTCTTTTAAAAATGTTGTTGGCTTGGAGGATGCCAGAGTGCACCAGGACCCAGGGGGTAACAGGCTTGGGTTATTACTTGGGGTGCTGCTGGTGATGGAGTGGAAAGCTGAGGTCCCGAGATATTCGCAGATTTTATTTGGGGTGCTTGGGGCACCATAATTTTCTTCACGCGATGGTGCTTCGCGCTGGCATACGAGTTTTTTGGAATATTGTTTATACCATCCTGATGTCTGACGCGACACTGCCGGGGGGGTGCTTTCCCCTCCTGCAAATAGAGCAGAGGCCTGGGGCTTGTGCATCTGTCTTCTTTTCCGGGCAATCCCTCACCACATGGCCTGGTCTTCTGCAGAAAAAACAAGGTCCTGAGGCCACACCAGCTTGCATGACAGCCACGTTTTTGCTTTGTTGCTGGGAGTTTAAGTGCAGAGCAGCTAGGATCTCAGTAAGTTTCTGATCTCTAGCTTCTGCCTGCGCAGCTTGAGCAGCTGCTTGTGCCGTTTGGGCTGAGAGAGCTTTCTCAATTTTTTCTCCTAGCGTCTTTCCAAGTTCAGCTGCCTGGATGGTAGCCACTTGTTGTGGACTTCCAATTTTGTTACAGGCATCAATCATTTCGGGCACAGTGGGTCTCTCCTTTCCTAAGGTTTTGATAACTTTTTTACACTCAGGATTGGCATTATTTTCAATAATGTCTCTTACCATCAGTGGACGAGCTATGTCATCGCTGCATTGCCTTTCTGCAGCTTGGATTACACGATCTACAAACGTGGTAAAGGGTTCAGACAGTTCTTGGGTAACTAGATTATAAGCTTTTTCAAAGCTCCCTGCTGGCTGGATCTGCAAAAAAGCTCTGCGGGCCATTTTTTTAATGTCCTCTAGAGCTGTTCTTGGTAGTTTTACCTGATCATCATTGTGATCATCGGGGGGCTCACCAGATAGCTTGGACAAGGTAAGGGTGCGAAGGTCTGCATCGGTGCTTTGCCTATAGGTTGCCAATATGCCAGTAAGCAGTCTTTTCCATTTGAGTTCCCACAGCATGTATTGTGAGTCTGTGAGAAGTATACTGGCGAGGTTTTTACAGTCATTTGGAGTGAGCGTATGTCCTTCTAGCGTACTCCTCAGCAACTGTTTGAAATATGGGGAACAAATTCCACTGTCCTTTATTGCCTTCCGCAACTCTTTTATTTCTTGGGAAGGAACAGGTGCCCATGTCGTAGGTCCCCCAGCCTGCTGACTGAATATTACAGGCATGACTAGGGGATCTAGATTCTCCTCTTTGCAAATTTGGCGTCTCACCTCGTGCCAGTCTGTTGCCTGAATATTGTTAAAACAGTTCTGGGGGTTGTCAAATTTTGGGATTGCTGCTGGCATGATTTCAAGGTGTGGTGTCTCATTTTGAACTGTGGGAGCTGTTCTGAGAGCTGGAGGGACTGTAGGGCTGCTGGGGAAGGTGTTTTGTGTCGGGAATAGTGGGTTAGTGTTTATAGGGGCAGGGTAATTATCAGTTTGCCTTTTACTTGTTAATGAAGATGTATTATTCCCTTGTCCCCCTCTGTGTATAGCATTAATGGTCATGGAGTTTTGTGTGATAGTCTGGTTTTGTGTTGGGAGAGTAGGACTTTGGGGTGCAGCTGGGCAAGCTGGGGAATACGGCAGCGAGTTGATGGCAGTTGGCTGGAGTGAAGGCAGCGGTGGTTGCTCTGGAGGGGCTGCGACAGGCTGTAGGATGGATGCAGCTTCAGAAAGGTGCTGTAAGGCTGTCCTGGTAGACGGAGCAGCAGGTGGGGGCTGAACGGTGGCAGCTGGGAGAAGCGACGGTGAAGCAGAGATGCTTGGAGGAAGTGGACACAGCAACGAAGGCAGATCAGGTGTAGTAGCCAGGTGTGCAGGTGGCAGCGGTGCTGCTCGAGGTGCTGGAGCTTGGTACCCTTCCCTATCTCCCCCCGCTGCAGTATAGCAGAGCAGGGAGGAGGCAGGGAGGGGCTGTAGTACTGTTGCAGGAGGCTGTGCTGTTGTCATCTGATGCGGTGGGCATTGATGCAGCTGGAACGGCACTTGTGGCACACTGTGATGCATGGGTTGTGGCGCCATGGTGGTTGGCTGGACAGAGGGTGCAGGCGATTTGACTTCCACCGGTGGCTGGACGAGATGTGGGGGAAGCGGTAACGGCAGTTGTTGTGATGTTGAGATTTGCTCAGATGGCGGCAGCTGTGGCAGCGTTGCAGTAGGCGAGTGGGCGGTGGGGAGATGCTGAAGGGGCGCCATGGCAGGTGGTGGGCTGGCTGGTGGCTGTGCAGTGGTGACGGAATAGCTGGAGGCAGGTACTGGGGCTGAGCAGGTTGCTTGCATGGCATAAGAATGGTGCATTGCTGGGATGGAATCAGGTGCGGGTTGGAGGGGTGGTGCAGGGGTCCAGACAGGCGCAGCAGGGGCAGCAGGCACGGTACTCCGGGGAAGGCAGGGCTGGTGCATTGTCAGGTTCGGTAGTGTAGGTGGGCATGGGTGATGAGGCCAGGCTGCTTCCTTCCCCGGCACCGAGGGAGGCGTGGCTGCTGAACTCGGCGCGTTTTTCAAGACGCAGGTTGTCTCAGGGAAAAATAAATGTCGTGCAGGGGCAGCAGCGGCAGCCGCACCAGGCGCAGAAGCCCAGGTAGCTGCTGCAGGGGAAGGGAGCCATCCTTTGTCTGGTGCTACATTGGTGTCGCAGGGGGTCTGGACGGGACTGAATGTGGCTTCGGGATGGATTGGGTTGGATAGTACAGGTATGGGGGGGGTAGTGGGGTTTGTAAAAGGGATAGGGTATTGGGAGGTGTGGGGCTGTGCCTTAGCAGGGGCTGGATGGGGGTGCAGGCTGAAGTAGGTGGTGGGGGAGGCAGCAGCTGGCAGGCAGGGCAGGGTCGGAGGTGCTGGGGCAGTGTGCAGAGAGGGTCGGGTTGCGGTTGCTAGGGGCGGGGTAGGGGGCGGGGCGGGACAGCGGGGCGGGGGTTGCTAGGGGCGGGGTAGGGGGCGGGGCGGGACGGGAGAGCGGGGCAGGGGTTGCTAGGGGCGGGGTAAGGGGCGGGGCGGGACGGGAGAGCAGGGCAGGGGTTGCTAGGGGCGGGGTAGGGGGTGGGGCGGGACGGGAGAGCAGGGCAGGGGTTGCTAGGGGCGGGGTAGGGGGTGGGGCGGGACGGGAGAGCAGGGCAGGGGTTGCTAGGGGCGGGGTAAGGGGCGGGGTGGGACGGGAGAGCGGGGCAGGGGTTGCTAGGGGCGGGGTAAGGGGCGGGGTGGGACGGGAGAGCGGGGCGGGGGTTGCTAGGGGCGGGGTAAGGGGCGGGGCTGGCATAGGGGGTGGAGGAGCAGTGGTGGAGGGGCATGGAAACCGTACCGGGGAAGTTGTGGGCATAGGAGGGGCAATGGGCAGTCGTGGGGCGACAGGCACAGGGCATGTAGGGGCGGGAGGCACGGTGAGGGGTGGGGGGGCGGCGGTGGGCGGGGAGGGGACGGCTTGGGGCTGGGATGGCACCGAGGGAGGCGACGGGCCAGCAGGGGTGAGGGGGGTGGGGGGAGGGGTCGCAGCTGGGGACAGGCTGGATGTATTTGCACATGAATGAAAGCCAGGATGGGCGATTAGGAGAGTCGGGGCAGAGCAGGGGGAGGGGGGGTGCGCAGGCACGGGTGCCTGTGTTGGGGGGAGCATAGGAGCGGGGAAGGGAGACGCCGGTACCGCGGGGGGAGGAGATGGCGGCGCGAGAGCGGGGGTCGGGAGGGGGGGTGAAACGGAGAGGGAATGCGACGCACGGGACAGGGCTGGGGGGGAAGCGGCGTTCGCAGAGACAGCATGGACCGGCACAAGGGGAGCAGGGACAGGGGCCCCTGGAGGGGGGGAAGTCATTGCGGGGAGAGGAGAAGGGGGCACAGCGAGGGAAAGTGCCGCGGCAGCCGGGATCGGGGCGGAGGGAGCGTGCACGTGGACCGGAGGGACGGCAGGGCTCGGGGCTGCGGGGGGGGGCTGCGGCCACGTGGTAGGGGGGCTGGGAGGGCGCCGCAGCTGCCACGTGCTCCGGGGAGTGGGGGGGGAGAGGGGACGGGACAGCAAGCACTTGGGAAACAGAGGGAATGGACTCCGTGTACTGCGAAAGTACAGAAAAGAGCTGGACTAAAGCTTTACACGCGGGCAGATGTTCTCCAACAGCGAAATTTCGATAGGAAATCTCATTAAAAAGCTTATTTCCCACTGATTCCCAAAAGTGACTCGTAAAAACAGTTGATCAATCAGCATTAGGAAAATTATTCAGAGTCCACGTTAAAAGACCCTTCAACTCCTGCTTAGACAGATAGATTGAATGAGTTTTTAACAAATGCTTTAGCTGCTTGTAAAAATCTATATCTGAGGTAGAAAATCCCTGACCCATTTTTACAAAAGGTTTATACTTACCAGAAGTCAGTCGAGGAGGGAAGGAGAGAGAGAGAGACGTCCCAAAACAACTCCAACAAACGGTGCTGGCCAGGCACCACGTGTCCTCTCAGGGACACCAACAGATCCCTCGTCGTCGGGGATCCTTACAGGAGTTTTTCCACGAGCCCAGAAGCAGCTGCTACTGTGTAACAGCTTTGCGGGGCTTACCAACTGCTGTAGGTGCCTGAAAGCTTCGGCTGAATGTTGCTTTCAGCAACGACCCACCGGCTTCTGGCACCACCGCAGTCTGCGAATATTTTAAGAGCTCCAGGCAGAGCTTTTCCTTAGCTTGCCTGTGCTCGCCCGTATCAGGGAACCCCACAGCTGGGCTTAAGGGTCCCTAGGGCTAAAAATATTTTAAGCGCTTCAAGTCCTGGTGCTCTCAGCACTGGACATGCGCTCGGGACAGTCTCTCGAGGTAAGGAAACAGTTTTTCAGATTACCATAAACTAGGATGAGTCAGGCTGCTCCGGCGGTTTCCACGTTGGGCGTCAGATATTAGAAAAGACGCTTGTAGCCCAGCGAGAGAGATGTCCTGAAGATCAGGATCCTCTAGAACACGTGGTTTATTGGTCGTGGAAATGCAGCCTGACTAGGGAAGAGGGTCCAGGGATCCAGTGCAGAGTCCAAGGGAAGGCAGGCAAAGAGGGCGAACTCTCTGTTACATTCCATTTTAACCCCTTCTATCGTGAATATGCTAATGAACATTAACCAATCACCTCTAGATACAAAACCTACAGAATCTACATACAGCCTATGGGAGCTACAACATTATAATACTACTCTACATACCAAAACCTGTGAAACCCACCTTATCTCTGATACCTGAGAAGGCGCAGCCTTTCATTCATCCTTTTGTCTTGTCAGGGGTGTCACTGACCCACCCAGCCAAGGCCTTTCAGCTGCTTAATCACCTTCTTCCTGTCCATGCTTAAAGCTCAAACTTTGCTTTTAATTCTATTCCTCTTGTGGGTTTCATAGTTTTAGAATCTTTTACTATTAAATTATCTCTACAAGGCCTAGCTACTTCATCCTCCCCAACAGACGAGGTGAGACAATCACCGAAAACTTCAAGTTCAAAGGATTTAAATTTTCAATTTCTCTTCTCTTCTCTCTAAATTTCAAGTTCTCTTCTAGCCCACAAGGTGCAATGGGTTGGACTGAGAGGTGATACAATCACCGAAAGCTTCAAGTTCCACAGGTTCTGCGGATTCTACAGGTGCAGCGGCTGTAGCTTTACCTGTGACTTATGATGTTCAAGGGCAGAACTCAAGACGGGAACTATTGGACCACGGAGTGATCAGAGATTTAGCACAAGCCGTCCGTGACAGCAGATTGGGTTCATCATATTTAAAAGAAAAAAAGAAAAAAAGAAAAAAAAAGTTAAAGGGAACATTTAATATATACGATCTAACACCATTTGATATAAAGTCAATTGTTACAATGATTCCTACAGACTCAGGGCAAACTGAAGGACAATTCAAATTAATAACTTGGGGCAAGGGTTATGCTTGTGTCTCCACAGGGCTTGGACACAGATGGGTGGCAGCAAGGAACGTGAAACCTTATCGAGTCCAAGAGCAAGCGAACGCGAGCCTCGAGACTGGCAACAAAGAAGCAAGCACGCAAACATGAAAGAACTACAGGACAGTGAACATCATGGTGTCCAGCGTGCAAAAGAGACTTTGAGACTTGACTTCCTTTTGGGGCTTGGGTGGTGTCGCGGTTTGGGGATCCCTGCAAGGGGGAAGATGTTCGCAGTGTGCGTGTGTCTTGTCCTCTTGCAGGTTGCCTTGAGCAACGCGATGGATCTACCTGTGGCACAACCAAAAGGAAATGTGTGGGAAACATTGGCCAATGCATCAGAGTTGGACACAATTTGCATGATGCATTCAAGGCCAAAGAAACCGTTATCGACATGTTTGATTGGAAGACCCATTGACAACTGGCCGATCCCAACAAACATCCCTCCAACAGTTTCAAAATTTATCAAAGATACCGATAATCTGGTTGATAAGTGGGGTGTTTGGACAAAATTCCTTCCTACAGCTCATTTTGAGCCTCAGGAATTGGGAATTTTGGGATCTCTCAGGATGAATTATTGTGTAAAATTCAAATATCAAGGAGTGTCGAAAAATAAAACCATAGACGTCACTCCAAATTCCGCAATTTTCAAAAATGAATCCTCTTGGTGTAATTACACTAAGATGTACAGGTAGATCAGCAGGTCTCACAGCATGCAGAATCAACTTGAATTAGCTCTACAGGATTTTGGTGAGATTCATGGAATCCATCCTGAACAAATGCATATTCACAACCCCAAACATTTTTCCCTTCCCAGACAGAAGCACTGGTAACCTTCGGCATCTGGTTCAGCATTTTGCGAGAGCAGGCGTCATAAGACTTTCCCTGACAAAAATTTCTCCTAAATATGTGGTGCACACACGGTCTTGCATTAATTTCGGTTACAGCTATAACTGCCATCATAAGAGATACAGCTTTCCAAGCTAACATTTCTACCCAAAGTCCATTCATCTTTCCTGAGTAAGTTTCAGTCTCAGTTCATTATCACCCAGTGTTGCTTTCCAAGGGGCTCTTGGGGCCTTCTTCACTCACGTAATATGAATCCAAGCATTCTGTTCCTTAATCCTAATTGCAGTGAAGGTGGTAAGTAACACTTGGAATGGTCCTTCCCACTGTGGTTCCAGAGTTTTGTCTGTAAAAGATTTAACAGACACATAATCCCCAGGCTGTATATTATGCACAGGTCCATCTAGCCCTCTGCTCTGAGTTCCAGCCACATATTTTCCAATTTTTCTAAGTTGTTTACTTAGGGCCACCAGATAGGTGGTCAATGTCTCTTCCCCAGCTTTGGTAGAGATTCCCTTTTGCACCCCATATGGCCTTCCATAAAGCATTTCAAACAGGCTTAAATTTCTTTAGCCCTTGGTTTGGTTCTGATCCGTAGCAATGCCAGTGGGAGAGATTGGGGCCAGAGCAAATTAACTTCTTGCCTTAGCTTCAGAATTTGCTGTTTAATTAAATGATTCATTTTCTCTACTTGGCCACTAGACTGAGGATGGTATGGAGTGTGGAATTCCCAGTCTATCCCAAGTGGCAGCTTACTTGCTGCACTATTTTTGAGATAAAATGTGGTCCTCTATCTGAGGACATTGTGGCTGGAACTCCAAAATATGGTATTATTTCTTGTAGAAATATTTTGGTTACTTCCCATGCTTTGGCAGTTCTGGTGGGGAAAGCTTCTGGCCACCCTGAAAAGGTATCTGTTAACACCAGCAAATATCGATACCCCCCTTTTCTTGGAAGTTCTGAAAAGTCAATTTGTCACTGCTGCCCAGGCCCCTGGCCTCTTGCAATCTGAACAAGTTTTGGTTTAGGGGTATTCTTAGGGGTAGTCTGGAGGCAAAGATCACACTGCCTGGTCACCTGAGTGACGGTGGCATACAAATTTCTAGCAGTACTCTTTTCAATTAGATAGTTATATAGAGCACCCATTCCCCAGTGTGTTTTCTGATGTTCCTTCCTTACTAGGGGCCATAATATATGAGAAGGGACAACCAATTTACCTTCTTCAGTAACGGCCCATCCTTCCTGGTTATATGTTCCCTTTTGATCCTCAATAAGCTCCTTATCTTTCTTACTGTATACTGGCTTACCTTCAAGGGATATCTGTCCATCTGGAATCAAAGTTCCTTCAATTGTTACCTCATCTTTTGCTGCTTCTTTTGTGTCTCTGTCTGCCAGCTCATTTCCCTCTTCCAATTCCGAGCTCACCCTTTGGTGTGCCTTAATTTGCATGATCGCTGCTTTCTCAGGCATCTGAACTGTTCCAATAGTCTCATTATTTCCTGTGTGTGTTTAATGTTCTTCCCTTGTGAATTTAATAGTCCTCTCTCTTTCTGGATAGCTCCATGTGCATGCACAACTACAAAGGGATATCTTGAGTCTGTATAGATATTTATTTTCTTTCTTTTTGCCATCTCCAAGGCACGAGTCAGGGCAATTATCTCGGCCTTCTGTGCAGAGGTATCTGTTGGTAAAGGACTAGATTCTATTACCTCTTTACTGGTGGTAACTGCATACCCAGCATGTCACTTTCCACAGATGATGTAACTACTCCCATCAGTAAACCAAGTTTCTGCATCGTCGAAAGGGGTGTCCTTCAAATCTGGACAACTGGAGTAGGTGGCTTCGATGGTTTCCAGACAGTCATGTTGCACTGGTTCTCCTTGATTCCCATTGAGAAAAGAAGCTGGGTTGATAATATCAGTTACCACTATTTCCACATGATTTTGTTCTTCCATGATGGCTTGGTATTTTCAAAATCTTTGAGGGGAAAGCCAGTGCCCACCTTTCACTTCCAGTACTGCAGACCCTGTATGAGACACCAGCACAGTCATTTTCTGGCCCAAGTTGAATTTACGTGCTTCTTGGATATTCATCACTGACTGCTGCTACAGCCCTGGGGCACCCTGGCCATCCCCTGGTGGCTGCATCTAGCTGCTTGGATAAGTAGGCAACTGCCCTTTGGTATGGGCCTAGGTTCTGTTCTAGCATCCCCAGGGCAATCCCTTGTTTTTCATGGGAAAACAGAAAAAATGGTTTACTCACGTCCGGAAGTCCTAGGGCTGGGGCCGACATAAGGGCATCCTTTAATTGGGAAAAGGCTCTGGAGGCTTCCTTGGTCCACTGGAGATCTTGGTTCCTGCTTGCGATCAATGTGTACAGAGGTTTGACGAGCAGCCCATAGTTGTAGATCCACAATCTACACCATCCTGTCATTCCCAAAAAGGTTCACAGTTCTTTCACTGTCTGGGGTTGCAGGGTTTGGCATATTGCTTCTTTACAGTCTTGCCCTAGAGTCCTTTGTCCAGCACTAACATCATACCCCAGGTAAATTACCTTTTGCTTCACCACCTGAGCCTTCTTCTCTGACACCCTGTACCCCTGGAGCCCCAAAAAGTTTAATGGACTCACCGTCCATGACACACATGCTTCTTTAGTCCGAGTGGCTATGAGGAGGTTGTCCACATAGTGCAACAGCTTTCCTTCCTCTGGTGGGGCCTCCCAGGCCTCTAGGTCCTTTGCAAGTTGTTCCCCAAACAAAGTAGAGGAATTTTTAAACCCCTGGAGGAGCATTGTCCATGTGAGCTGAGTTTTACGCCCGCTTTTAGGGTTCTCCCACTCAAAGGCAAAAATTTTCTGTCTGGCTTCGTGGAGAGGGAGGCAAAAGAAGGCATCTTTCAGATCTAAAACAGTAAACCAAGTTAACTCTGGTGTTAAGCATGACAACAAAGTATATGGATTTGCCACCACTGGGTAGACATCCTCAGTTATTTTGTTAACAGCCCCTAAGTCTTGAACCACTCGATATGACCCATCAGGATTCCGGACAGGTAATATAGGAGTGTTGAAATCAGATTTGCATTTCTTTAGCAATCCTAGTTGTAGGAAATTTTCAATTACTGGCCTAATTCCTTCTCTATCCTCTTTTCTCAAAGGGTACTGCTTAATCCTGACTGGTTGTTTTCCTTCTTTGAGGTTAATCACCTCACCTTATGGGAGGTGCATTCTTTGCTCTTCCTGGCACATTGGAAGGCCATACTCCAGGGAACACCTGGTTAATTTTTTCCTCACTGATTTCCTCCTCAACCTCAATGATTGTCAAGATCAAGCTTAACACTTCCACATATCGTTCATCATTTACCTCCAGAATAATTTCCCCATCCTTAAACATAATGATTGCTTGCAATTGCTCCAATAAATCTCTTCCCAGGAGAGCCTTTGGAGAGTTTGGCATATAGAGAAATTTGTGAGTACCCCACTGTTTCCCAAATTTATAGTTTAGGGGGTTTACAGAAACAAGCCTTTTCTGTTTGGCCAGTACCTCCTTGTACCCTAACATAATCCCTACCCACAGGCACCAAGGCTTTGTTCAATACCAAATATGTTGCTCCTGTATCAATTAAAAACTCTATTTATTTCCCTCCTTCCCCTGCTCCACTGTTACAGCCAGGGGATCTGCTGGGGTGAGATCTCCTGGTCCTCCTCAATCTTCTTTGGTATAGGCAATCATTCTCTTTCCTTTGTCCCTCTTCTGTTTGGGCATTCACTCTTCCAGTGCCCAAACGCTTTACAAAAGTGCACTCTGGTCTTTGCCTAGTCAGGGTGGACCTGCTTGTTTTTGTTGAGTTTGTCCACGTCCTTCCCCTTTCTCTTCCCTTAATACCAAAACTTCCTTTATGTTCTGCCTATATCCCTCTTCTCTGTCGCTAAATACTCTCCATGCCTCATCGAGTAGCTTTTCTAGGTTTCTTGCCTCAGGACCTGCTATTTTCTGAAGTTTACACCTAATGTCCCCTGTGGATTGACCCAAGAATAGGCCCACTAGTTGTTGAATTCCTATTTCATCTCTAGGGTCTAGAGGTGTATAGCAATGCATCATGCTTCTTAATAGGTCTAGGAATTCAGATGGTGTCTCAGAAGGCCCCTGTTTGATAGCATATAATTCTGACCAGTTTATAGTTTTAGGTATAGTTCGTTTCATTCCTTGAGCTATCCATTCCTGATAGGTTTCTAATTTCTTCATATCCCTGTTTGGATTCCTATCTGGTTTTTCAAGAGGAAAACAATCCTTTACATCTAATTGCTGAGTTCTACAATAGTCCTCTGCTAAATCTCTCTCTTTTTTCAGAACCAATTGCTTTTCTGTCTCAGTTAACGATTCCAATAATAATTGAATGTCTGACCAATCTGGATTATATTGCTTAATAATATATGTCAGATTCCATGCTGTAGTGACTGGGCATCTAGGTCAATGGAGGAAAAGGGCATTTTAACTATCACTGGGTTTCCTCCTGGTCCTACTGCTTCTTGTAGGGGTACTTGTAGGACTCGTTGTCTAGTTCGGGATGATATAGGGCTACTAGGGGGTGGGCTACTAGGGGGTGAGCTACTAGGGGATGAGCTACTAGGGGATGAGCGGGCCTCTAGATCTCCATCTCTCTCTTCCCTTTCCCTTTCTTGTTCATTACAGGGAGCCTCCAATAGGTCTGACAGATCTTGTTCTTGGAGTGCAGTTCGGTAAACCTTATCCAATTTTATATATCTCTGCCCAATACTACAAGCTGAGCAGCACCTCTTTACTTTCCCAAGAATAGCATTAACTGTAACAGGGTATTATAATCCAAGGTCTCAGTGGGTGGACACATTATCCCTTTGTCCAACCTATACAGTGGCCACCACTGACTGCAATACTTAATTAGAGTGAACTTGGACTTATTTTCATTACCTCCAGTCCCTGCAACTTCTTTCCAATGTGCTATAACACACCCTAGTGGACTGGCTTTAGGGACTTCTGTGCTCTGCTCAGATCCCATTATGTCCTCTTTTATACCCTGCCTCACGTCCACTGAACCTTTCCTCACACAATTCCACAGTCTGCTCCCAATATTTTCTCCCCACACAATCCCAGTATCTGGGTTCTGAGTGTGACCTCCCCACACAAGCCTGAGTTCACAGTCAACCTGATTTGAATAATACTTAAATCAATTATCTTCCCCCTTTATTTAGTTGTCTACCAAGTTCACTTAATTGTTAAAAAATCAAATTCAAACAGTTAGTGAAAAGGAATTATTTAGAGATTGTTTTCCCTAAATAGTCAGTCTTATAACTCAAACCTGTGTTTCACTAATCACATTTAACAATCAATTAAAACTGATAATTTGTTTAAAAATCTCGATTTGCTTCAATTTCAACTTTCGACACAAGATGGCAATATTGTATCACAAATGAACTTAAGAAGCTATTCACTTTTTGCAATACTAACTCTTAACACAAGATGGTAGTGTTACCTCAGAAAATCCACTACCCCTTCCCAGAGTCGTTAACAACAGCAGTATGGTAATAGAACAGTAATAAAACAATAAAACCACAATAACACAACAGTAAAACTGCAACAGAATGACGATAAGGTAACAAAACAATAGTGGGACAGTGACCTTAAAAGAACTCTTCCCACTCACTCATCCATATGTTCCCACACTCACAAAGTCCAGACTCAAACACACCTGAGCCCCGATAACACGGGAGCAGTAATTCACTTGTCCCGCACCCTAGGGTTGCTTCGCGGCTGCTCTTATCAGTCAGCAAATCCCTCCACCACTGGCCTCCTTCCTCTCCCCTCCTCCTCCTTGACCCATGGAGACTGAAGGAGCAGAGTGGGTCTCACTGGTGTTTGTATCCTTCCACCAAAAGCTTGCAAGCTTTTATCTATCCAGGGACTATGTTGTACACAGGACGTCCCCTGCGATTTATCAACAGCCCTTTTACCCACACGTAAATGTTACGAGCCCTTAGAATTGAATTAATACTCACTGTTTAGGCTGCCAGCCAGTAGTTGTTATCTGTCCCTGCAATAAGTGAGCTGAGGTCTCGGAGTTCTCCTCCAGGAAATCCCAGGGCACACCACAGAGTTCTCCGTCCCTCAGCCCAGGTTTATAGATGACAAGGTAAGTCCCATCTGGGGTGCCAAATGATATGCGATCCAAAACTCCACCACCCATTAAATTTATAAAGTAGGTAGCTATTTTATTCAGCGCTGGACGCAGGGGTTGAGCATCTTCCTAAATCCTGTGTACCTCTTACAATTTTCATCCTTCTATTTATCTACAAAAATCATGCATATTCTATATCACCTATACATATTGATTACCTGTCCCCGCCCGCTCTCCGCTTCGTATGTAAATCAGTTGTGGCTGCATAGTTTGTCCTTTTTATTGAGCTGGTGGTCTGCAATTGAGTCAGGGGGCTTGAAGGTATAAAGAAACCAACGTCTTCCTCTTTGTGAACTTCTGAACCAATGGATCTGCACATGCGTATTCCTTCTTTACTAAGTTGTTCCCTCTAATTTTGCAAAGGGCCTCCTCTTATTTTCACAAACTCAGCAACTTTTAATGGGCACCAGGTGTCCTTCAAAGAGGCCCCCTAATCTTTCTACTTTCCTTCCATCCTTGGAGAGTGAGATAATTCATTCTACATGTTCATGTATACTACCTCAGCTATTCTAAAGTTCCCTTTAACCCTTGAATCCCCTGTTTCATGGTGATTCAAGCTTCTCTTTAGAGCTGTGGCTAGAGGTAATGGAAAATTCAGGTGTGCTAAGGGTGCCAGAAAAGCTGGAGCAGATTTGCTGGAAGTTTTGTAGGCACTCCAAAACCACTACTCTATTCTAGGCACTGGCTTTGTTGGCTGCCTAGTGGTGAGTCTGATTTGGAGGTGTTTGACTTCCATAAATCACTAAATAACTCCATGTCCTGGGGGAAGCTGTTAGGAGTCTGCTTCTGTACTAAGGTTTATATTTTAAATGGTTTAACTTACTGGTGTCCAAGATGATGCATTTCTGCCTCCTGATTTCTAAAGAAACCTTTTCATGTGCTTGTGTAATGTCAGCAGTAACAGGTGTTATCCATAAGAAAACACCAAGGAACAGACTGGTCCATTTGTATCAGGCTTTAGTTTGGAATTTTTTCTTCTTGCTGTCACATCATAAACTCTGGAGATGAAGAGAAATTTTCTGTTTTGACCAGAAGACTTTGTTTTGTTTCAACCAAACAAGCAAATCTTGGCACAACTGCAGCCATGTTTTTTTAAGGCAGAATTTGAGATCAGAACAAGGGAAGGTGTCGTGCCGCATTCCCTTACCCCACAGAAATTACAGTAGGCTGGGGGCTAATGCTAATATTCCCCAAGAGTTGGATGTTCCAATACAAAAGCTGGGCTCTTCCTATTCTAAACACAAATTAAAGTCCTTAAACTGCGCTTTCCTGAGTACTCTGAACAAAATTATCTCAGTTTTGAGACTATAAGTGGGAATGGGCTTAACAACTTTAAAAAGTGTCAGCTGGGCTTTACTGTAACATCTGAGATATTTGTGTAAGGCAGGAACACTGGTTATCTTTCCATCTCATCATGACTGTCCCTGTATTATAACCAGCAGCATTTTGCTCTAGATGTCCAGCCGTGTCAATTTGTTCCTTGAATGAGAAAACTTGATATTTAATGATTCCATATTGAGCTTTTGGAAAGTAAATTATGTGACTGTTGTAGCATTAATCTTTTCAACACGTCAATCAATTTCTTTGGTTAAATGACAAAGAATTTCCTTTTGTACTAAATTATACATAGAGCTTCCACTTTGTACTTCCACACTTTCTTTGGGAACCTTTTGGTGCAATGATTAAAGACCTTTTGAGCTTTTGACTGGTTTTAATGCCTTTTGACACCTTTTTCCTATTTCCTGTGGCTGTGCTATGCAGTGCAATCTGTCAAGGATAAATACTTGGCTAGAACACTGGATTTTATAGACATTATTCTGTACCAAGTATAAAATATGTAAGCAATTTAAAGAAATCTTGAGGGGCAGTGCCATTTAAAATTCCGTGAAACATGTCGCTCAAGTCAGAAATGTCCCAGATGCTTTCATTTGCTATTCTAAATAAAAATTAAAAGAGTTGTCAGGCATGATTTTCCAACTTAAAACAGTCAGAAGAAATGGAAAGTGAGAAGTTAAAAGGGAACAAACCTCTCTGGAGAGGTTGCCCAAACAGCAAGTGGGAAATTGGCCCCTCTCCGGGAGGAGTCTCAATGTCACAGAATACTTGGGGCTGAAAAGGACCTCTAAAGACCATCGAGTCACAGCCCCACTGCTCCTTTAGAACTTGGCTGTTCTCAGCTTTAATGACCCCAAGGTAAGAAGAGCAAACAAATAAACCAAACCATCGAGACCCAACAGTGATGTTTTCTCTTTTATATAGAGGGAAAAAAAGGGTTTCTGTGCACAGAAAATGGCCAGGAATATGGAGCACTAGACATGTACCATTAAAAGAGATTAAATGCTCTGCTTTATCTCGCCAAGAGAGAAGGAATAAGCTCTTTTTGTCAAGAATGAGAAATTTCCTCTTGACCGGGGAAAATTCCCAGCTGGAAAAAAAGGGACATTATGGAATTTTTAACTTCTATATTGTATTTTATTTTACTTTATTTTATTTTTATTCTTAATTTATTTTATTTCATTTTATTTTTAATTTAATTTTATTATATTCTAATTTTTTATATTATTTGTATTCTATAATTTATTTTATTTTTATTTTATTTTTATTTTATTCTATTTTTAAATTTTATTTTATTTTTTATTTTAATTCTTTTATTATTTTATTCTGCTCTATTTTTTATTTTTATTTAATTTATTTTATTTTAATTTTTTTATTCTGTTTTATATTTTTTATTTTATATTTCACTGCCCATCCCCAGCAGTGTTTTGCCCAATATTTTTGTGGGGTGTGTACTTGGGAAAGCATTTTATTTTATTTTATTTTATTTTATTTTATTTTATTTTATTTCATTTCATTTCATTTCATTTCATTTCATTTCATTTATTTTTAATTTTATTATATTTTTATTTAATTTAAATTTTTTTATTTTATTTTATATTCTACTCTATTTTTAAAAAAAAATTTATTTTATTTTTTATTCTATTTTATCTTTGTTTGAATCCACCTTCCTAACGGAAGCCTGGTACTTCTACCAATCAATACAGAGTTTTTTTTATCAATAGGGAGAGTATCATAATCCATACAGATTATTTAGGAGAAATATTTCTTATTTATTATTATTTTATTTACTGTAATTATTTATTCATATTTATTATTTACTATAATTATTATTATTTACTATAATTATTTATTTTTATTTAGCATTTACTAGGTTTATCAGAATCAAGGCAGAGACTATTTCTATCAATAGGGAGAGCATCATTATCAATACAGATTATTTAGGAGAATTATTTATTATTTATTATTTATTATTTACTATTTATGATTTATTATGATTTATTATGATTTATTATTTACTGTAAATATTTATTAGTATTTATTATTTATTATGTTTATCAGAATCATGACAGAGGTTATTTCTATCAACAGGTAGAGCATCATAATCAATACAGGTTCTTTAAAAGAAATATTTATTACTTATTACTTATTGATAATTGATTATTAATTATTAATTAAGTGTTATTATTTGTTATTTATTATTTATTATAATTTATTATTAATTATTATTTACTATATTTTTCAGAATCAAGACAGAGACTATTTCTAGCAATCAATGCAGAGAGTATAACAATCAGCACATTTTTTCTAAGAATTAGTTGAGTGACTACTGTGAACGATCTATACAGACTATAAAAAGTTATAGAGTATTTCTAACAACCAATACAGCATATTTCTAACAACCAATACAGACGACTTCCACTAATCAAAACAGAGTATAAAAATTGTACTGATTATTTATAAGATTCATTACAGAGGCTTTTGAAGCAATACAGAGACTATTTCTAGCAATTATTATGGTGCATTTCTAACTATCAATACAAAGCCTGTAACAATTACACGCATTAATTACACGAATCATTGAATAAACTAATAAATCAATACATTGGTTATCTCTAACTACCAGTATAAAAAGGAAAGAGCTCACCTCACAAAGCACAAAGACTTTGGTGGTGGAACAAAGTAATTTCAGGGGCAATCGGAGCAGTCTCCCTGCAAGTACCCAGAGATCTCCTCGAGTTCTGCCCATGGAGATGGAAATGGCCCTGAGCAGCACACAGGGCTTGGTCAGGAGGGTCACTCCTCTGCAGGCTTTGGCCAGGAGCCCCAGGTCAGGGTGTCCTTGTCCTGTGTGCAGTGCTGTGGCTCCCTGCCAGTGCTGCCTGCAGAGCACGAGCAGCACAGGGATGACCAAGCCCAGCAAGGCACACGTGTGCCGCTGGATCTTCCTCTCCAGGTGCACTGCAGGCTGTGCTGGAGCCTCCTGGGTGGCTTCCAGGTCTGCAATTGCCTTCTCCAACTGAAGCTGGTGCAGCCCAAGTCTCACCTTGCACATCTTCATCCTCTGGAGGGTTTCTTCCCCACCCTGGGGAACAATTCCCTTCTTTTCCAAGGGCTGCAGCAGCTGGTTGATGCCCACCACGGCCATCAGCACCCAGCACATGTGCAGGATTCCTTCACCCATGGCTGATTCTTCCCTGAAAGAGAGAGAAAGGAGGAAAGAGCCCAGATTCAGACTGTACTGCCTCAAGAAGTGTTGTATTGTGTCGTTGGTTTTGCTCCCTGTTATATTCTGTTTGATGGTCTGTTCCCTTGTCTCCCCTCTCTTTCCCTGACAGTTCTGTTCCAGTTGTCAATCCTCCTTCTGTTCTCCCCCCAGCCCCCTCCTCTGGGCCTTGTCTGTCACCCAGCTGCTCCTCCCAGCTTCCAGAAAGTTCAGAGAGGAGCATTGAGTGACAGGGCAAGGACAGAGGGGATCCCTCCCCAGGCACCCTCATTTGCTGCCCTACATGTCCCTCCAACCCTGTTCCACTCCCACCTTGTCTCCCATTGGGAGATAGTATGTACCCTCCCTTTGTATTCGGGGAATTTGATGGAAGTTTTGGGTCATTTTGGTGAATTTTGAGGGGAATTTAGGAAAATTTGGGGACATCTGAGGAACATTTGGGGGGATTTGGGAGATCTGAGGGAATTTGGGTGAAGTTTTGGGGAATTTTGGGAGGTTTTGGAGAATTTGAGGGGAATTTTGGAGGAAATTTGAGAAAACTTGGGGGATTTGGAGGGAAATTTGGGGGAATTTTGGAGATTTTGGGGGATTTAAGGGAAAAATTGGAGAAATTTTGGGTCATTTTGGGGGATGTAGGAAAATTTGGGGAATTCAGAGGAAAACGCTGAGGAATTTTGGGAGATTTTGGGGAATTTGGGGGAAAATCTGGGGAAATTTGGGAGGTTTTGGAGAATTTGAGGGGAATTTTTTGGGTAAATTTTGGGGTTCATTTTGGGGAATTTTTGAGGGGAATTTGGGAAATTTGGAAAACTTTGCTGCTGCAAGTTCCAGAGCCAGCTGCCCAAAGAGGCTCCATGAGCAGGTGGGAAAGAGGAAGTGGAGGAAGGTGTGAGACACAGGAAACACAAACCCTGAATCACCAGGTTGGAGGAAACAGAAGTTCAGCGTTGAGGATGGCAGAGAAACCAAGCTCAGTCCCCCAAGCAGGGGGAGGAGAGGAAGGGCCCCCAGGCTGACTGCAGACAGACAGTGGAGACCTTGCCCAGATGTTGCCAAATGGGCTGGGGAGAAGGAAAGCATGGGCCTGCATTCCAGCTGCTGCCATCACTTCTGCCCCTGCCACTGCCTTGAGCCAAGGCCTGATGGAATCCCGCTCAGTGTGGGCTGAGCCGGAGCTGGCAGCTGGGTCTCTGAAGGGCTGGGTGTCAGGTCAAGGCCCCCTTGCCCTTCCAAAGGCCTTCCCTTGGTAGTGGTGGGAAGGGGATCCATCCACCCTCCTTCCCTCCCTCCCTCCTTGTCCCAGACCTGCTCTGAGCACTGTGTGGGCACAGATTCCCTTCTCCATGTCCATCCTCAAGTGCAATCCCAGCTGGGTCATTGGGCTCTGCCCTGAGCTGCCAGCGCCTCGCAGGCTGCAGGGCTGCAGGTGCTGCTGCTCTGCCACCCCAGGGCACTGCCAGCAGTGCCAGCACCAGCAGAAATGCCAACAGCAGCAGCAGCAGCAGCACCAGCAGTGCCAGCAGCAGCAGCAGCAGGTGCAGCAGCAGGTGCCTCTCAAGTGTCAGTGTGCCTGCACTGCCACCCCTCCCGCTGGCACCAACGTTCTCTGGCTGCCCAGGAGACAGCCCTGGAGTCCGGCTGTGAGGTCACAGGGCCATGGATTCCACACAGGGATTCCTGGAGCCATGGAATCCTGGGGCCCTGGGCACCCACAGATTCTGGTGCCCAGCTTGGATATGAAGAGAATGCAGTGAAATGAGGTTCCTGAGGGGGCTCTGCCCTCCAGGAATGGTCTGGATAGTTTCAGTCAATTGCCTGTCTCTTGTCTCTTTGGATGCACCCTTCTCTTGTTCAGTCCTTCAGATTCTTGCTTCTTGATTATTACCCTTGAGGAAACACACTCTAAGCATGCTCTAAAGTGTCAGGAGTGTCACACCCATATCCCTTGCCTACAGCCTGCGAAATCCAGAGGTGGAACTGGCTTTTGATTTTATGTTGGAATATCCTACATCTGTTTATTCCTTTTGGAATGGATGCTTTTCATTTCTTGTTGATGTTGCAAAGCTTAGGTACCCACAATTTTCACCCTCAAGCCTGTGATCTGTTCCATTGCAGTTATTTCATAGGAATCTATTTTGCATTGAGGTGATTCAGAATTCCCGGGCTGGTGGATGCCTCCTGCCCATCCCTCAGTGACAATTGGGGTCATATTCACAAGAATCCCCTTGTTATAACCAATTTATAAATGGAGGAAATGTGGAGTCTCCCAGTTTTGAGAAGGCTGAAGTCTGATCGTACTGTCCTTGTGTTATCTCCTTCCTTGACCCAAACACTAAGACTCCTCCCCTGAATTCCCTATAAATCTCACAACCCAGGCCTGTTCTTCCTCTTGGTCCTCATCTCCTTCCCGGCCCAGGGCAGGGGGAATAAAATGGATTTTCGAGCTTAACAAAGAGACTTGTCCTGCCTGTTTCCCTGAAAGCGGGTGTAACCTCCCTGGACATGATCACTGCTGCTTGAACCTGTGACAGCTGGATCTGAGAAAAATCTGCAGACTGTTCTCAGATGGGACAAAAATTCACAGCTCAGGGGAACAAACTTTCTGGCTGACCTCAGAGGCCACCACAAACCTGAGGGCTTTCCCTGCTGTGGCCCAGCCCTTCCTGGCCCCAGGCCCTGCTGGCATTTGTGCTCCCTCAGCTTCATCTCCCCACACCAAGCCCATGGGGGTGCTCAGGCCTGCTCTGGGCAGGGCAAACAGGGGCTCCTGAGGCAGTGCTGCCGTGGCTGTGCCTGCAAGGCTGCGGCAGCTGTGTGAGCTGGGGGAGAGGCCAGGGCTGCAGAGGGGGGATGTTGTTGGCAGGTGCATGAGGAGGCTGTGGGCCGCTGGCCTGGGGTGTCCAGCGCAGTGGGGATGGATCAGGCCCTGCTCTGCTGCTCCTTGCCGTGTGCTTGCCCAGGGCCCTTGCAGAGCCCCAGCCGTGCTGTTTGCCCCCAGCCTGCCCACGGCCAGCCTGGGGCTGCTGGCAGGGCTTTTCTCTGCTCAGCCTTGGCCTGGGCAATGTGTTGTGGAGAGAGCCTGGGCAAGGAGCCTGCAGCCCCCAGGCCCTGGCCTGAGGCCTCAGCACTGCTGCTGTGCCAGCAGTGCCCATGGCCTGTCCCTGCTGCAGCCCCGGCACTGCCACCCCCAGCCCTGTGCCCGGCCCCGAGAGCACTCAGGCCCTACAGCAACAGCAGGGCCAGGAGGGCAGCGGGGCAGGGCCACGGCAGCAGCACTGGCAGCACCAAGTGCTGCTGCTGCTGCTGGCCACAGCTGCTGTGCCAGCACTGATCTGCCCCAGCTCTGCACACAGACATTGCTGCTGCAGCTGTAGAGAAGGGAACCAAAGGGGCATCTCTGCAGAAAACCTGGCTTGGGAATCCTTTATTTATTTTGAAGCCACCAAGACTGCAGCTCCTCATTAACACAGTCTGTGATCACAGGGAGGGTGGAGAGAAGCAAAATGAAAAATGGCACACACCATGACATTTATTTGTGGACAAGATTAAAAATGTAAAATAAACAGAATCTAAAAAATAAAACCAACAGGAAGTATCAAAGATTACTTTTATTTCAATCATTTGCAGTAATTAGCCAGTAGTTTAATGTTTCCGAAACCATCCAGTCATCAATGTCCACACTGCATCCTTGAGCTCCTGGTTCCTCAGGCTGTAGATGAGGGGGTTCAGAGCTGGAGGCACCACCGAGTACAGAACTGACAGGGCCAGATCCAGAGATGGGGAGGAGATGGAGGGGGGCTTCAGGTGAGCAAAAAATGAGCTGCTGACAAATACAGAGACCACAGCAAGGTGAGGGAGGCAGGTGGAAAAGGCTTTGTGCTGTCCCTGCTCAGAGGGGATCCTCAGCACAGCCCTGAAGATCTGCACATAGGAGAAAACTATGAACACAAAACAACCAAGTGCTAAGGAGGAAGTAAAAATGGGAACCCCGAGTTCCCTGAGGTAGGACTTAGAGCAGGAGAGCTTGAGGATCTGTGGGATTTCACAGAAGAACTGTCCCAGGGCATTGCCATGGCACAGGGGCAGGGAAAATGTATTGGCTGTGTGCATGAGAGCAGTGAGGAAGCCACTGGCCCAGGCAGCTGCTGCCATGTGGGCACAAGCTCTGCTGCCCAGGAGGGTCCCGTAGTGCAGGGGTTTGCAGATGGACACGTAGCGGTCGTAGCACATGATGGTCAGGAGATAGTACTCTGCTGAAATGAAAAAAGCAAATGTAAATAACTGTGCAGCACATCCTGTGTAGGAGATGTTCCTGGTGTCCCAGAGGGAATTGTGCATGGGTTTGGGGACAGTGGTGAGGATGGAGCCCAGGTCAGTGAGGGCCAGGTTGAGCAGGAAGAAGAACATGGGGCTGTGCAGGTGGTGGCCGCAGGCTACGGCGCTGATGATGAGGCCGTTGCCCAGGAGGGCAGCCAGGGAGATGCCCAGGAAGAGGCAGAAGTGCAGGAGCTGCAGCTGCCGCCTGTCTGCCAATGCCAGCAGGAGGAAGTGGCTGATGGAGCTGCTGTTGGACATTTGCTGCCTCTGGACATGGGGACCTGGTCAAGGAGGAAAAAGGGACAAGTCTGGGGAGATATTCTTGAGTGACTCTGAAGCCCTTTCTCCCAGCCCTGCCCCTGCTGCTCTGTGCCACCCAATTCTCCTTTTCTCAGAGCCCTTCCTTCAGCCCCGTGCCTGGAGCTCTGCTGGGATCTGACCCCGTTGCTGTGACCAGCAGGGGCTCTGCCCATGGACACCCAGGGCTCAGCTCTGCTCTGCAGCAGTGGGGCCATGGAAACGGGGACAGGAAGAAGTCTTGGGGTTTGAGTTTTTCAGGCAAAAGTTCTCAAAAGGCAGAGGAGCTTGGCAGCATCTCCTGTGCCAGGGCTAAGGAATGGTGATGGCCAAAGGCAGTCTGAGAGGGTTTCCTGATGAGCCCAGGGAGATCAGAGAGAACTGTGCAAGGCAAGAGCATTGGCTGTAACGCAGTGAAGGGTGAGGGGAGCTGCTCTGTCACTCCATCTGTCCCCAGCTGCCCTTTCTGAGATCCAGGGCAGTCACTGTGCTCCCCTGGAAATCACCCTGACACAGCTGAGAGCAGAGGGAGCCACAGCAGAGCAAAGTGGCTCAGCCTTTCTCAGAGTCTCAGCCCCAGCCCTGGCCAAGGACACTCCTGTCCCCAAGTGTCCCCTGGAGGCAGCTGACAGCTTGGATGGCATTCCCAGGAGACACCAAGGGTCCTGTCCATGGCACTGCTGGAGGAGAGTCAGCTCATTCCCAGCCTGCCAGCCTGCCCTGCCCAGAGCTCCCCAGGCACAGGGAGCTGGGACACCCCACTGCTGTGCTCAGCCTGAGCAGGAGGAGCCCAAAGGCTGGGCCTGAGCCTGCAGCTGAAAGTGCCATTCCCAGAGAGCCCCTCAGCAATGCCAGCAGCAGCTGGGCAAGGCAAGGAGAGAGAGAGCCGGGCCCTGAGGAAAAGCCTTTCCCTGCCCAGGCCTGCCCAGCCCCTGCAGTGCAGGCAGCAGCAGTGCAGGACAGTGGCCCTCAGGCCCTGGGCAGCAGGCAATGGGCACATGGCAGCAGAGATGCCCTTCATCTCTGGAGCTGCTCTGCCGGCCCAGGAGGGGACTGAGGGCCCCCAGCCCCCGGGCTGAGGGCTGTGCTGGCTGCCAGGGGACACAGCAGCTGTGCTGCTCAGGCCAGTGTCTGCCCTGCAGGGCAGGGCTGGCAGCTGCCACATCTCCCCTGCAGCAGCAGCAGCAGCAGCAGCAGCAGCAGGGCTGCCCTCAGCACTGCCTCCCTCCCTGCCCAGGGCTCTGCTGCTGCAGCTGTCCCAGCCCGAGCTGTTCCTGTGGGCCCGGGCTCCTTCCCTGCCACAGCTGCCAGAGCCCAGCCCAGCCCCTGGGCCAGCTCTGCCCTGCAGCTGCTCCCGGCTGCAGGCATTAAAGAACAGCTCCCCCAGGCCTGGCCACCATGGAAAGCTGATGCTGCATGGATGTGGAGCCTGGGGAGCTGCAGGCACTTGCTGAGCTTCCCAGGAAAACTCCGTGGGATGGTTGAAGAGCCTCAGCCCCTGCTCTGCCCTGCACAGCTGAGTTTCCATTGCCACCAAGCTGAGCCAGGGAAAAGTGGGAGCACAGATTCAGGAAAGCAGAGATCGAAGCAGGAAACCCCTGTGCTGAATGAGCTCATGAGTAGTCCCCCCAGAAATGACCTGGGCATGAGCTGGAGCTCTGAGCAGCCCTGGCACACACAGCACCCTCTCCACAGCAGCAGCAGGAGCAGGACCTGCCCTGGCAGGAGTCACTCCTTGCACCCACTGCTCCCCTCCAGCATCCATGGGAGCTCCCAGGCCGGCTGAGAGCTGCCCCTGGCAGGTGGCAGATGCCCTGGGCTGGCCAAGAGCCCTGAGGGCTGCAGGAACTGCTGTGCAGGACAGCCCTGGGCAGCCCTGGCTGCAGCCCCAGCTTCAGCCCCTGCAGCCGTCCCTGGCAGCAGGAGCCGTCCTGCCCTGTCCCTCTGAGGGTGCCCAGGGCAGCCCCGCTCTGGAGCACATCCTCCCCCAAAGCAGAAAGGGCAGCAGAGCCATCCTTACAGTCACCTCAGTCCTGTCCTGGGTCAGCTTGAGGAGATCCCTGCAGCCAGAGAATGAGTGTGTCAGAAGTGGTGAAAATTTCCCCAGGAAGAAATTCAAAGTTTTCAAAAGCTGTGAAGATTTCTGAGTGAATAATCTCAGAATTGTCCTTGCAGTTTCTTTAAGCCTCTGTCTGCTTCACTGCTCTCAGGTACCTGCAGGGCTGGGAGAGGAGCTGCTTCTCAGGAGAAATGTCTTTTTGTAGCTCTTCTTGGTTGCCAAGATCATCCTCTCTTCCAGGAGACCAGCCCAGCTCATCAGCACAGACACAGCACAAGGACTTTAATTAATCTCTTGGGGTTTTGGTGCTGTTTACATCAGATTCAGTCCCTCAGAGTGTGCAAAAACAACTTCTGAAAAACTCCAAGTCAGATTCTAAGTCCAAACTTTCTTTAAGTTTTAATGGGTCCCACAGAGAAACACAACTATGAACGTTTCTCCAGGATCCTGGTAGAGCAGAACACTGCAGGCAGTGAGGACAGGTGGGGACAAACAAGGCAAAGGTGTCTCTGATGCTGAGCAAACCTGGATGTGTTTCAGGAATGCAAAGGGCCAAGGCCTGAGCCCCAGGCCCTGCCAAGGCACATCCTGTCCCTCCCTCCTTGCTCAGGCCTCTTCCCTGGCCACTGGGATGTGGGGATGTGCAATGCCAAGGGCAGCACCATGGGGCAGCCCCTGCCAGGCTGCTGAGCAGGGACAAGGAGGCCATGAGGCCCTTGCAGGCCTGCAAGGGTCACTTGTCCCCTCCTGCTGGCTCAGGCCCAGGGCCAGCAGCCATGGCCCAAGTGCTGCAGGAGTTGGCTGTGTCAGGGCCTTGCAGCTGCTGCCCATGCCTGTGGCCTGTGCAGCCCAGGCTGTCCTACGGTGTCCATGCCCTGTGCCTCTGTCCCTGCAGGCTGTCGTCACCCGCGGCTGCCCCACCTGGCTGGGCCCTTCCTTTGCTGACAGCTCTGCGTCCTGCCTGCCTCTGCCTGGGCACACACAGCCTTGGGCTGGATACCAAAAGGGTTCATTCCATTTTTACTGTGCCTGTGAACTTCTAGCACAGGAACAAGGCATGCAGGGCCCGCTTTCCCAGTGAGGATGGTTGGAAGAGAAAAAGAAGACATCTGGCTCAAGAGTGCAGTGATAGAGAAAACAAGGAGTGAATCTGGGAACTTGGGGTGGGTTTTATGGTGATGGCTAAATTGTAATAAACATGTAGTGACTGTATATAATTAACACTCTTTCAGAATCACATGTCCATGTAAGGTTATGAATTACCACAGCTTAGACCTCAAGCCAGAATAAGTGGTGCCTTCTCAATTTCAAACTAGTGTTAAGGAGTCTTATTGGGATATTTAGGACACTTGGTAACAGCAGGTCCTCACAGAATCAAGGAGTCAACTGTGACACTATAGAACCTCATGGTACCAAAATCCTTTGTGGCACAGCAGGGCCACATGCAACCATTGTGATACTGCAGATCCAAGGAGACCATTGTGACACTCTGAAACCTCATGGAATCCAAAGTACATTGTCATAGAGAAAGGCTTCGTGGAAGCAAAAGTCCATTGTGACACAGCAAGACCTTGTTTGAGTAAGGGAACCATTGCTGACAGTCCAGAAACTCATGGAACCAAGGGACCACTGTGGCACACCAGGGCTGCAGGGAATGAAAGGTCCATTGTGACAATGTAGACCCAAGGAGACCATGGTGACACTGTGGAGCCTTGTAGAACCAAAGGGGCCATTCTGACACAGCAAGGCCTTGTAGAACCATGGAGGCCATTGTGACACTGCTGAACCCCACAGAACCAAAGTGACCATGTTATACTCTGGGACCACATGGAAGCAAGGGTCAATGGTGACACTGCAGAACCAAGGAGACTGTTGTTGGCAGCATGAAAGCTCATGGTACCACAAGGCGTTGTGACATAGAGTGGCTACATGGAGCCAAGGAGCCACTGTGACTGAGGAACCTCATGGAACCAAGAGTTCATTGTTACATTCTGCTGCCCTGTAGAACCAAGGGGACCACAGTGACATTGCAGGGTCTCATGGGGCAGTGGAGACGATTCTGACACTTTGGGACCCACTGGAACCAAGGAGCCATTATAACATGGCAGCAATCATGGAAGTACAGTGAACACTGTGGGACTCCATGGGATGAAGTGTCCATTCTGACACTGTGGAACCAAGGACATCATTGTGACACAGCAGGGCCTCATGAAACCCTGGAGGCCATTTGTACACCTTGAGGCCCTGGGAAACCAAAGGGCCACTGTGGCACTTCAGAGCCTTGTGGAGCCAAGGGGACCATAGTGACACTGTGTGGCTCAATGAAACCAGCAGTCTTTTGTGACACTGCAAGGCCTTATGGAATCATGAAGACTATTGTGACACTAAAGGCCTCCTTGAACCATGGGGCCGTTGTGACACTACAAGGCCTCATGGAAACAAGGAACCATTGTGACACTGGCATCTTGGCAGGCTGAGGGGCAGTTGTCACACTGTGTGTCACCATTGAACCAAGCACTCCATTGTGACACTCCAGGGCCCCCTGGAACTGAGGATTCATGGAACAGTTGAGGACCCCATGGAACCAAAGGTCCATTGTGACATTGCAGGGCCTATTGGAATCCTGAAGGCCATTATGGCACTTTGAGGCCTCTTTGAATCAAGTGGCTCTGCAGGGCATCAAGGAACCAAGGAGACCCTTCTGACACTGGGAGTCCCCATGGAACCAAGGGTCCATTGTGATATTGTGGTACCAAGGAGACCCCTGTGACACTGCAAGGCCTCATGGAAGCAAGGGACCATGGTGACAGTGTGAAGCCCCATGGAAACGAGGGCCCAGTGTGACACAGCAGGGCCTCATGGAACCAAGGATCCAATATGACACCACCATTGTGACACTGCAAGGCCCCATGGAAACAAGGGGCCACTGTGACACTGTGGGACCCCATGAATCCAAGGGAACAGGTAACAGGTCTGGTTGGTTTGGCCTGTCTGGTCCAGCTGTCCGTGGCATGTCAAAGGTCTCTTCTCGTGTACCCCTGAAACACTGGGACTCTGGGCTTTCCTTCAAATGGAAAATAACTGCCCTTCTCATTCAAGCATCCATGGCCAAAATGGAATTCCCTCTCCAAATTTCCCATTATCCAGGGATTGCTCCCAGATAAAAGCTGCCATTACCAACAAGTCTGGCTGACCTTGTCTTCCTGAGAACTGGGTCTCACCTGCCTTCAAACACTGAGGCTCTGTGCTTTCCTTCCTATGGAAAAGAACTGTCCTCCATGCACTGGTACCCATGGCCAGAATTGGTGCTTCTCCTCCAAAGTTCCTGTGTGCAAGGGTTTCTCCCAGACAAAAGCTGCCAGCACAGACAGCTCCGGCTGGCCTTGGCCTCCTGAGGGCCAGTTCTCACCTGCCTTCCAAACACTGGGGCTCTGCCCTTTCCTTTCTGTGGAAAAGTATTGGCCTTCTCCTCCAGGCAAAAAAGGGCTGAAATTAGGATTAAACATTCCCAGTTTCCAATATGCAAGGGTTTCTCCCAGACAAACCTGCCAGGACAGACAGCTCTGGCTGGCCTTGGCTTTGGGTGACTGCAGTTCATCAGCCCCTGAAACACTGGGGCTCTGTGGTTTCCTTCCTGTGGATACCATTGGAACACAGTGGGGCCCCATGGAACCATGGAGATCATTGGAACCCTTTGAGGCCTTCTGACATGAAGGGGCCATGGTGACACTGTGGGGACCCCATGGAACCAAGGGGCCCTTGTGACACTGCAGGTTACCATGGATCCCAGAGCCCACTGTGACACTGTGGAGCCTCATGGAATCAAGGACATCACTGTGCCACTTTATGGTCGCATGGTCCCAAGGGGCCAATGTGAAGCAACAGGGCTTTGTGGAACGAAGAGGTCATTGTTGCATTACAGGGCCTTGTGGAACCACAGGGCCATTGTGATCCTGCAGGGCACTGTGGATCCATGGTGACCATTGTGGCATTGAAAGGCCCCATGGAATCATGGAGACCATGGTGACACTGTAGAGCCTCACAGAACTAAAGGGACTTTGTGACCCTGCAGGGCCTCATGGAACCAAGGGGAGATGGAACTGGTCTGGCTGGTTTGGCCTCCCAGGGGCCACCTGACAGGTCCAGCTGATCTTGAAATGCTGAGGGCTGCCTCTCATCAGCCCCTGGAGCACCGGGGCTCTGTGGTTTACTTTCATATGGAAAAAAAACATCTTGCCTGCCCAGGTGCCCACAGCCAAAATTTTTACTGCCCCTGAAAAATTCTATCTATGCAAGGGTTCCCACAGACAAAAGCTGCCAGGACAGAGAGCTCTGGCTGGCCTTGGCCTCTGCTGGACACCTCTCATCTCAAGGAAGCCCTGAGGAAAGGATTTGAACAGGTTTGACCACTGGAACATCAATGAGCCTCTCATCCTCTGAAAAACTCAGATGCTCTTCTGATCATATGTGTCTTCTTTTCTAATTGTGTATTATACTTAAAATTTTATTTTCAGTTGAAAAAAATATTATTCTTATCACTTTGCCGGTGCTATCTGACACAAAACACCTCCTCTACAGATGGATCCAGGTCACCTGGATAAGCAAACACAATGAAGAATGCAGCAGGAATTCTTTGTCTCTGCTCCCATCTGTCCCATCTCCTCTGGAGCTGCAGGTGCAGCCCCTGCACTTGGGAGGGCTCCAGGGGTCACAAGATCAGCTCCCACAGAGGGAACTTGTGCAGCCTGGGGTGCTTTTCTTGGCCCCTGCAGGGTCACCCAGGCTGAGATGGACACTGATGGTGTCTGTGCCAGGCTCTCTCAGCCCAGCCCAGCTCCCTGCAAGCTCTGCCAGCTGCCCTGAGCTCTCTGCAGCACCAAGGGCCTCTCCCCAGCACAGCCCAGCCGCCTCTGGCCCCACAGCTCTGCTCAGGCCAGGCTGCTCTGGGCAGGGGCCCCACGGCCTCAGCCCCTGGCAAGGGCACAGCAGCAGCTGCAGCTCCCACAGGGCTCAGCCCCAGCCATGGCCAAGGTGCTGGCACAAGGCAAAACCAGGCTCCCTGGGTGCCCTGCTGCCCTCTCCCTCAGCTCCTGAGAGCTCTGCAGCCCCTGCTGCCATCCCATCTGCCCAGGCCAGCACAACAGCCGCGGCCTTGGGGCCCTGCAGAGCTGCTCCTGCTGCAGGCCCAGGGCCCATCCCAGAGCTGGGGCAGCCAGAAAGCTGTGCCCATTTCTGTTCCTTGCTGCTCTGATGAGGATGGATCCTCAGCCTCTTGGAGGCTGCTGGTGAATTTTACTTTTCCAGAGGCCTCTTCTTTTTTGAGCTCTTCAATTGAGAAAGGGCAGGAACTGTACTGGACTGCGGTGGTAGTTATTCTCTTTAATGAAACATCAGTCTCATCACAGAAGTAAAGGCAAAGAAGCAGCTCACAGCACCCATGTAGCAGCTGCCCCAGCACCCACCCACAGTAGCCCCAAATTTCTTTGTTACAAAGCATGGTAAGTACTTTTCATCCAGTAGTATATTACTAAAACTTACAGACAGTTGTTTTAACCAATCAATTATAGAACATGTACACCTGTTTCAAAAAATAGTCATTGGTATGCTTCTCTATTAACAATACACAATACCCTTATTAAGCTTAAGACCTTCTACAATCTTGTCAAGGATATACTTTCTGCAGTGTTACGATTTACTCAAGCCAAACTTTGTTTTCCATGTCCTTGTATGCTATACTATTATATACTACTGTATCTTTCCAAGTTCCAAACTTTTCTCAGTTGCTGCAGATTCTGAGACCTCAGCTTTTTTGTTTGAGACCTGCTTCTTCAGCTCTTAAAAATCCTTTTTTGCTTTTAGTGTTTCCCACAATAAAAGCTCATAAACATTTGTTCAAAACACCGAAAGAAGACAAGCCCCTGGGAATTTTTTAAGTTTTCAATTCTTCTGTGGTCAATTAGACAGACTTCAGAAGTTCAAAAGACTTCCCAAGAACTCAAAGTGAGATGGAAACTCCAAAGTTTTTTTAAGTTTTAATGGGTCCCACAGAGAAAGATGACTGAGAAAGTGTCCCCAGGTTTCAGGTAGAGCAGAACCCTGCAGCCAGTGAGGACAGGTGGGGACAAACAAGGCAAAGGTGTCTCTGATGCTGACCAAACCTGGATGTGTTTCAGAAATGCAAAGGGGCAAGGCCTGAGCCCCAGCCCCTGCCAAGGCACATCCTGTCGCTCCCTCCTTGCTCAGGCCTCTTCCCAGGCCATGGGGATGTGGGGATGTGCAATGCCAAGGGCAGCACCATGGGGCAGCCCCTGCCAGGCTGCTGAGCAGGGACAAGGAGGCCATGAGGCCCTTGCAGGCCTGTAAGGGTCACTTGTCCCCTCCTGCTGGCTCAGGCCCAGGGCCAGCAGCCATGGCCCAAGTGCTGCAGGAGTTGGCTGTGTCAGGGCCTTGCAGCTGCTGCCCATCCCTGTGCCCTGTGCAGCCCAGGCTGTCCTACGGTGTCCATGCCCTGTGCCTCTGTCCCTGCAGGCTGTCGTCACCCGCGGCTGCCCCACCTGGCTGGGCCCTTCCTTTGCTGACAGCTCTGCCTCCTGCCTGCCTCTGCCTGGGCACACACAGCCTTGGGCTGGATACCAAAAGGGTTCATTCCATTTTTACTGTGCCTGTGAACTTCTAGCACAGGAACAAGGCATGCAGGGCCTGCTTTTCCAGCAAGGAGGGTTGGAAGAGAAGGAGACACCTGGCTCAAGATTGCAGTGATAGGAAATGCATGGATTGAATCTGGGAACTTGTGCTGGGTTTTATGGTGATGAGTAAATTGTAATACACATGTAGTGACTCTACATAAATAACACTTCTAGAATCACATGTCCATGTAAGGTTATGAGTTACCACAGGTTGGACCTCAAGCCTGAATAAATGATGCCCTCTTAAACACCAAATTAGTGTTAAGGAGTCTTAATCAGATATTTTGGAGATTTGGTGACAGCAGGGCCTCACAGAAACAAGGAGTCAACTGTGGCACCTTGGACCCTCATGGAACCAAAATCCTTTCTGACACAGCAGGGCCACTTGGAACCAATGGTCCATTGTGATACTGCAGATCCAAGGAGACCATTGGGACATGATGGAACCTCATGGAATCCAACTTACATTGTGACAGAGAAAGGCTTCATGGAACCAAGAGTCCATTGTGACACTGCAAGACTTTTTTGAGCAAGGGAACCATTGCTGATAGTCCAGTAACTCATGGAACCAAGGGGCCACTGTGACACACCCGGACTGCATGGAAGGAAAGGTCCATCATGACAATGCACATCCAAGGGGACCATGGTGACACTGTGGGGCCTCGTGGAACCAAAGGGGCCATTCTGACCCAGCAAGGCCTTGTAGAACCAAGGAGGCCATTTTGACACTGCTGAACCTCACAGAACCAAAGTGACCATGTTATACTCTGGAACCTCATGGAAGCAAGGGTGCATGGTGACACTGCGGAACCAAGGAGACTGTTGTTGGCAGTATGAAAGTCCTGGAACCAGAACTCCATTGTGACACAGCAAGGTCTCATGGAACCAAGGGTCCATTGCAACTCTCTTGGGCCTCATGAAACCATGAGCCACTATGAAACAGCTTGGCCACATGGAGCCAAGGAGCCATAGTGACTGAGGAACCTCATAGAAGCAACGGTCCATTTTTACATTCTGCTGCCCTGTGGAACCAAGGGGACCACAGTGACATTGCAGGGCCTCATGGAACAATGGAGACTATTCTGACACTTTGGGACCCACTGGAACCATGGAGCCATTATAACATGGCAGGGCCTCATGGAATCAACAGGAGCACAGTAAACAATATGCATGGGATGAAGGGTCCATTCTGACACTGTGGAACTAAAGTCACCATTGTGACCCAGCAGGGCCTCATGAAACCCTGGAGGCCATTTGCACACCTTGAGGCCCTGGGTCCAAAGGGCCATTGTGGCACTTCAGAGCCCTGGGGAGCCAAGGGCACTGTAGTGACACCGTATGGCTCAAGGAAACCAATGGCCTTTTGTGACAGTGCAAGGCCTCATGGAAACAAGGAGACATTGTGACACTGGTGTCTTGGCAGGCCAAGAGGCAGTTGTCACCATTGAACCAAGGAGTCCATTATGACACTACAAGGCCTCATGGAACTAAGGATTAATGTAACAGTGTAGGACCCCATGGAACCAAAAGTCCATTGTGACACAGCAGGGCCTATTGGAATTCTGGAGGCCATTATGACACTTTGGGGCCTTGTTGAATCAAGGGGCTCTGCAGGGCCTTGTGGAACCAAGGAGACCCTTTGGACATGGTGAGACCCCATTGAACCAAGGGTCCATTGTGATGCTGTGGTGCCAAGGAGACCCCTGTGACACTGCAAGGCCTCATGGAAGCAAGGGACCATGGTGACACTGTGGAGCCCCATGGAAACAAGGGGCCAGTGTGACACTGCAGGGCCCCATGAATCCAGGGGAACAGGTAACAGGTCTGGTTATCTTGGCCTGCCTGGTCAACTGACTTTGGCACATCAAGGAACCATCTCTTCTGATGTACCCCTGAAACACTGGGGCTCTGGGCTTTCCTTCAAATGGAAAAGAGCTGCCCTTCTCATGTAGGCATCCATGGCCAAAATCAGATTCCCCCTGCAAATTTCCCATTATCCAGGGATTGCTCCCAGATAGAAGCTGCCATTACCAACAAGTCTGGCTGACCTTGTCTTCCTGAGAGCTGGGTCTCACCTGCCTTCAAACACTGAGGCTCTGTGCTTTCCTTCCTGTGGAAAAGAACTGTCCTCCATGGACAGGTACTCATGGCCAAAATTGGTACTTCTCTTACAAAGTTCCTATGTGCAAGGGTTTCTCCCAGACAAAAGCTGCCAGCACACACAGCTCTGGCTGGCCCTGGCCTCCTGAGGACCAGCTCTCACCTGCCCTTTCCTTTCTGTGGAAAAGTATTGGCCTTCTCCTCCAGGCAAAAAGGGTTGAAATTGGGATTCAGCATTCCAAATTTCCAATAGGCAAGGGTTTCTCCCAGACAAACCTGCCAGGACAGACAGCTCTGGCTGGCCTTGGCTTTGGGTGACTGCAGTTCATCAGCCCCTGAAACACTGGAGCTCTGTGCTTTCCTTCCTGTGGATACCATTGGAACACAGTGGGGCTCCATGGAACCATGGAGACCATTGGAACCCTTTGAGGCCTTCTGACATGAAGGCGCCATTGTGACACTCTGGGGACCCCATGGAACCAAGGGGCCCTTGTGACACTGCAGGGTACCATGGATCCCAGATCCCAGTGTGACACTGTGGGAATTCATGGAATCAAGGAGATCATTGTGGCTCTGTTGGGCTGCATGGTCCCAAGGGACCAGTGTGAGACAGCAGCAGGGCTTTGTGGAACTAAGAGGGCATTGTTGCATTACAGGGCCTTGTGGAACCACAGGGCCATTGTGATCCTGTGGGACACCGTGGATCCATGGAGAGCATTGTGGCATTGCAAGGCCCATGGAATCATGGAGACCATGGTGACACTGCAGGGCCCCACAGAACCAAAGGGCCATTTTGACACTTTGGGAGAGGAGTCTCTCTTAGTGTCCCATGGATCCCACTGACAACGACCACCAGAGACAACTGCACAGGCACAAAGGATAATAAGAATGAGCATATGGAGCAGGACGGGGGTGGAACCAGGGAATCAATATGCATGGGGGCATTGTGAAACTTAATGCACATGCAACTTCTTAGAGGATAAAAGAGAATGTGAACAAATGGGTCTGCATGCAGGACTTTGATGCAAATATCCTCCATGCCTCCAGCTGCTGAATAAATACATACCTACTTTAAAATTCTCTTTGCCTTTGAGTTTTAGAGTCTTTCCACAAATCAGTCAAAACTCCTGACCTTGAACATTTCTTGGGATGGGGCATTCACTTCTATGGACAACCTGTCTCCATTTGTCAACCTCATCATAATATATTTCTTTCTTAGATCAAATCTGAATTTATCCTTGACCATTTTAAAGGGTATGTCCCTTGCTCTGCCACTACAGGCCTATAAAAATATTTCTATTTTTCTTGGAATATGACCACAAAGGTTTAATCTGAAAAGACCTAAAAATGGCCCAAGATGGATTGGAGGCCTAAAGCACATGACCCATAGAGACTGAGGGCCTTGGGCTCAGCCCTAGTGTGAAGACTGAAGAGAGAAAAGGAGAAGCCTGACAGGGCTTGAAGGGTGGATTCAGAGATGGTGGAGCTTTCCTTCATTGTATGAAACTGCCTGAGAAAGAAATAATGCCACACAGACCAGCTGGGAAGGCCCAGACGGGACACCAGGAGAAGAGAATTTCTCTCCAAGGGCAGGGCTCTGGTGCAACACATCCCCCAGAAGGAGTTTGGAGCAGCCCAAGGCTGTGTGTGCCCAGGCAGAGGCAGGCAGGACGCAGAGCTGTCAGCAAAGGAAGGGCCCAGCCAGGTGGGGCAGCCGCGGGTGACGACAGCCTGCAGGGACAGAGGCACAGGGCATGGACACCGTAGGACAGCCTGGGCTGCACAGGCCACAGGGATGGGCAGCAGCTGCAAGGCCCTGACACAGCCAACTCCTGCAGCACTTGGGCCATGGCTGCTGGCCCTGGGCCTGAGCCAGCAGGAGGGGACAAGTGACCCTTGCAGGCCTGCAAGGGCCTCATGGCCTCCTTGTCCCTGCTCAGCAGCCTGGCAGGGGCTGCCCCATGGTGCTGCCCTTGGCATTGCACATCCCCACATCCCAGTGGCCTGGGAAGAGGCCTGAGCAAGGAGGGAGGGACAGGATGTGCCTTGGCAGGGACTGGGGCTCAGGCCTTGTCCCTTTGCATTCCTGAAACACATCCAGGTTTGCTGAGCATCAGAGACACCTTTGCCTTGTCTGTGCCCACCTTTCATCACTGCCTGCAGTGTTCTGCCCTAAGTGGAACCTGGGGACACTTTCTCAGTCCTGTCCCTCACCGGGACCCATTAAAACTTCACGAAACTTCAGTATTTCCATCTCACTTTGAGCTCTTGAGAAGTTTCTTGAATTTCTGAAGTCTGTCTAATTGACCACAGAAGAATTGAGAACTCTTTTTTTTCCCCAGGGGCATGTCTTGTTTGGGTGTTTTGAAGAAATGTTTAGGAGTTTTTCTCACTGAATTCCTGAAATGAAGAGCTCAGGAAAGAAGAGGCCTATGGAAAAGTGAAATTCACCAGCAGCCTCCAAGGGGCTAAGGATCCATCCTCATCAGAGCAGCAATGGACAGAAATGGGCACAGCTTTCTGGCTGCCCCACCTTTCCCTTGTTTGTCTCCACTGGTCAGCACTGCCTGCAGGGTTCTGCTCTAACTGGAACCTGGGGATACTTTCTCAAGTTGTGTTTCTCTGTGGGACCCATTAAAACTTCAAGAAACTTCAGTGTTTCAATCTCACTTTGAGTTCTTGAGACGTTTTTTGAACTTCTAAATTCTAATAAACCACAGAAGAATTGAAAACTTAATTTTTTTTTCCCAAGGGGCTTTTTTGTTAAGGTGTTTTCAACAAATGTTAGTGAGCAATTCTCACTGATATCCTGAACTGGAGAGCTCAAGAAAGAAGAAGTCTCTGGAAAAGTAAAATTCACCAGCAGCCTCCAAGAGGCTGAGGATCCATCCTCATCAGAGCAGCAAGGAACAGCAATGGGCACAGCTTTCTGGCTGCCCCAGCTTTGGGATGGGCCCTGGGCCTGCAGCAGGAGCAGCTCTGCAGGGCCCCAAGGCCGCGGCTGTTGTGCTGGCCTGGGCAGATGGGATGGCAGCAGGGGCTGCAGAGCTCTCAGGAGCTGAGGGAGAGGGCAGCAGGGCACCCAGGGAGCCTGGTTTTGCCTTGTGCCAGCACCTTGGCCATGGCTGGGGCTGAGCCCTGTGGGAGCTGCAGCTGCTGCTGTGCCCTTGCCAGGGGCTGAGGCCGTGGGGCCCCTGCCCAGAGCAGCCTGGCCTGAGCAGAGCTGTGGGGCCAGAGGCGGCTGGGCTGTGCTGGGGAGAGGCCCTTGGTGCTGCAGAGAGCTCAGGGCAGCTGGCAGAGCTTGCAGGGAGCTGGGCTGGGCTGAGAGAGCCTGGCACAGACACCATCAGTGTCCATCTCAGCCTGGGTGACCCTGCAGGGGCCAAGGAAAGCACCCCAGGCTGCACAAGTTGTCTGTGTGGGAGCTGAGCTTGTGACCCCTGGAGCCCTCCCAAGTGCTGGGGCTGCACCTCGAGCTCCAGAGGAGATGGGACAGATGGGAGCAGAGACAAAGAATTCCTGCTGCATTCCTTTTTTTTTTTGTTTGCTTATACAGGAGGTGTTTTGTGTGAGGTAACACTGGAAGAGTGGTATGAATATTTTTTAAGCTCAAAATAGTATTTCCTTCATAATACACAATGAGAAACAAAAGACACATATGATCAGAAGAGCATTTGAGTTTTTCAGAGGATGAGAGACTCATTGGTGTTCCAGTAGTCTAACCTGTTCAAATATTTTTCTTAAGGCTCTCTCTAAAATGAGAGGTGACCAGCAGAGGCCAATGTCAACCAGAGCTCTCTTGCTGCTTTCTCCTGCTTTTCTTCCTGCCCGGCTAGCAGCTGCAGGAAAACTGGCAACAAGGCTTTCTGGCTTTAGGAAGGGAGGCGAGGTACAGGAGCCTTACCAGAGCTTTCCGTGCAGATTCTCTTGGTAGCATGTAGCAGTTAAAGGCAGCACACAGGCAGGCAAGGCACGACATGGCTTCTCAGGGTGTTGAATTGACAGGGTTTATTTGGGGGTCCCACACCGGCAGGGAGGGCATGGCTCCCAGGGGAGAGAGGGGGAAGGAGAGGGAGCAGGTGGGAGCAGGCGGGAGCAGGCAGGAGAGGCAAGAGAGGCAAGAGGCCTTCCGCCTCATGACCTCAGCTTAAAAAGGGCTTTCCAGCAAGGGGGCAGATCCAAGGCTCGGACCAATGGGATACTGAGGGGACGAGGGGTTAGGTAACAATTGGGTTACAATGAATGGCAACTTAGGGGGTTCGTTTACAACAACTTGGTAATGAACCATACATTTTGGAGGAGAACAGAACCATTTAGGAAAAATGAGCTACCACACTGTCTGTCCTGGCAGCTTTTGTCTGGGAGAACCCATGCATATAGGAAATTTTTTAGGGGGAGTATCAATTTTGTCCATGGGCACCTGGAAAGATGGGTGGTTCTTTTCCGTAGGAAGGAAAGCACAGAGCCCCTCAGTTCTCCAGGGGCGGACGAGACGCAGTCCTCAGCATTCCAAGATCAGCAGGACCAGTCAGGTGGTCCCTGGGAGGCCAAACCAGCCAGACCTGTTCCATCTCCCCTTGCTTCCATGAGGTCCCACAGTGTCACCATGGTCTCCACAGGAAGGAAAGCACAGAGCCCCAGTGTTTCAGGGGCTGATGAATGGCAGCCACCAGAGGCCAAGGCCAGCCAGAGCTCTGTCCTGGCAGCTTTCATCTGGGAGCAGTGGAGTAAACATCTTGGATTCTGTATCTTGGATATATGGAATTTTGGGGGCAGAATCCAAATTTCAGCAATGAGTGCCTGCATGGGAAGGCCAGTTCTTTCCCGTAGGAAGGAAAGCACAGAGCCCCAGAATTTCCAGGCCAGATCAGAGGTGATCACCAGACGCCACGGTGAGCCAGACCTATCAGTCTTGGCAGCTTTAGTCTGGGAGGAACCCTTGCACACTGTGAATTTTGGAGAAGTACCAGTTTTGGCCATGGATGCCTGGGCAGGAGGGATGGTTCTTTTCCACAGGAAGGAAAGCCCAGAGCCCCAGGGATTCAGGGACACATGAGAAGAGACCCCAAACATGCTGAGGTCAGTTGAGCCAGTCAGGCCCAGCCAACCAGACCTGTCTTGGTATCCAGCCCAAGGCTGTGTGTGCCCAGGCAGAGGCAGGCAGGACGCAGAGCTGCCAGCAAAGGAAGGGCCCAGCCAGGTGGGGCAGCCGCGGGTGACGACAGCCTGCAGGGACAGAGGCACAGGGCATGGACACCGTAGGACAGCCTGGGCTGCACAGGGCACAGGGATGGGCAGCAGCTGCAAGGCCCTGACACAGCCAACTCCTGCAGCACTTGGGCCATGGCTGCTGGCCCTGGGCCTGAGCCAGCAGGAGGGGACAAGTGACCCTTGCAGGCCTGCAAGGGCCTCATGGCCTCCTTGTCCCTGCTCAGCAGCCTGGCAGGGGCTGCCCCATGGTGCTGCCCTTGGCATTGCACATCCCCACATCCCAGTGGCCTGGGAAGAGGCCTGAGCAAGGAGGGAGGGACAGGATGTGCCTTGGCAGGGGCTGGGGCTCAGGCCTTGGCCCTTTGCATTCCTGAAACACATCCAGGTTTGGTCAGCATCAGAGACACCTTTGCCTTGTTTGTGCCCACCTTTCATCACTGCCTGCAGTGTTCTGCCCTACCAGGAACCTGGAGACACTTTCTCAGTCCTGTCCCTCACCGGGACCCATTAAAACTTCACGAAACTTCAGTATTTCAATCTCACTTTGAGCTCTTGAGAAGTTTTTTGAACTTCCGAAGTCTGTCTAATTGACCACAGAAGAATTGAGAACTTTTTTTTTTCCTCAGGGGCATGTCTTCTTTGGGTGTTTTGAAGAAATGTTTAGGAGTTTTTCTCACTGAATTCCTGAAATGAAGAGCTCAGGAAAGAAGAGGCCTATGGAAAAGTAAAATTCACCAGCAGCCTCCAAGGGGCTGAGGATCCATCCTCATCAGAGCAGCAATGGACAGAAATGGGCACAGCTTTCTGGCTGCCCCAGCTTTCCCTTGTTTGTCTCCACTGGTCACCACTGCCTGCAGGGTTCTGCACTACTTGAAACCTGGGGACACTTTCTCAAGTTGTGTTTCTCTGTGGGACCCATTAAAACTTCAAGAAACTTCAGTGTTTCAATCTCACTTTGAGTTATTGAGAAGTTTTTTTAACTTCTAAATTCTAATAAACCACAGAAGAATTGAAAACTTAATTTTTTTCCCAAGGGGCTTTTATGTTAAGGTGTTTTGAACAAATGTTTATGAGCAATTCTCACTGAATTCCTGAACTGGAGAGCTCAAGAAAGAAGAAGCCTCTGGAAGAGTAAAATTCACCAGCAGCCTCCAAGAGGCTGAGGACCCATCCTCATCAGGGCAGCAAGGAACAGAAATGGGCACAGCTTTCTGGCTGCCCGAGCTCTGGGATGGGCCCTGGGCCTGCAGCAGGAGCAGCTCTGCAGGGCCCCAAGGCTGCGGCTGTTGTGCTGGCCTGGGCAGATGGGATGGCAGCAGGGGCTGCAGAGCTCTCAGGAGCTGAGGGAGAGGGCAGCAGGGCACCCAAGGAGCCTGGTTTTGTCTTGTGGCAGCACCTTGGCCATGGCTGGGGCTGAGCCCTGTGGGAGCTGCAGCTGCTGCTGTGCCCTTGCCAGGGGCTGAGGCCGTGGGGCCCCTGGCCAGAGCAGCCTGGCCTGAGCAGAGCTGTGGGGCCAGAGGCGGCTGGGCTGTGCTGGGGAGAGGCCCTTGGTGCTGCAGAGAGCTCAGGGCAGCTGGCAGAGCTTGCAGGGAGCTGGGCTGGGCTGAGAGAGCCTGGCACAGACACCATCAGTGTCCATCTCAGCCTGGGTGACCCTGCAGGGGTAGGACTCAGCCCAGGCCTTGTGGGGCAGGGCCAGTGCCTGTGGAAGGCATTGAAAACAGGCAAACGGCCCAGAGAGGAGGCTGCTCTGTGCCCTTCGTGTCACAGAGAGAGCAGGGAGGGGGCCCAAGACATTTGTCAGCCCTGCCAGCCTCTGTGTCCAGGCATTGGCAGCCCTGGCTAGAAGACTGATATGAATAATATTTTTTTAGCTGAAAATAGTATTTCATGCATAATACACAATGAGAAAAAGAGGACACATATGATCAGAAGAGCATCTGAGTTTTTCAGAGCATGAGAGACTCACTGACGTTTTAGCAGTCAAACCTGTTCAATCCTTTCCTCAGGGCTTCCTTGAAATGAGAGATGACCAGCAGAGGCCAAGGCCAGCCAGAGCTCTCTGTCCTGGCAGCTTTTGTCTGGGAGAACCCTTGCATTGAGGGAATTTTTCAGGAGGAGTATCAATTTTGGCCATGGGCACCTGTAAAAAACAGATAGTTCTTTTCCATAGGAAGGAAAACACAGAGCCCCTCAGCTCTCCAGGGGCTGATGAGAGGCAACCCTTAGCATTCCAAGATCATCTGGACCTGTCAGGTGGCCCATGGAAAGCCAAACCAGCCAGACCTGTTCCGTCTTCCCTTGCTTCCATGAGGCCGTGTAGGGTCACAGTGGCCCTTGGCTTCTGTGGAGCCCCAAAGTGTCACCATGGTCTCAACAATTCCATGGAGCCTTGCAATGTCACAGTGGTCTCCATGGATCCATGGTGCCCTGCAGGATCACAATGGACCTATGGTTCCACAAGGCCACAGAGTGTCACAGTGGCCCCTTGGATGCACAAGGCCCAGCTGTGTCACACTGGCCCCTTGCTTCCATTGGGCCCCAAAGCATTCCTGTTATCCCCCCTTGCTTCCATGAGGTCTTTCCATGTCACAGGGGTCTCCTTGTACCACAGTATCATGACTGACCCTTGGTTCAATGAAGCCTTGAGGTGTCACAGTGGTCTCCAATATTTCATGAGGCCCCACAATGTCACAATGGACCTTTCCTTCCATGAGTCTCACATTGTTCCATGAATCCTTAGCTCCATGGGATCCTGTAGATGTCACAATGAACCCCTCGGTTCAATGGTGCCACAGAGTGCCACAACTGTCCTTTTTTCTGACAGAGCCTCGTGATGTCACAATGGACTCCAGTATTCTATAAGGCCTTGCAATATCTCAATGGACTCCATGGTTCCATGGGGATGCAAAGTGCCACAATGGCCCTTTGGTTTCACAAGACCTCCAAGTGTAAAAATGGCCTCTGTGGTTTCATGTGGCCATGCTGTGTCACAATGGACCTCTGGTTCCATGCTGTCCCATGGTGTCACAATGGTCTCTTTGGTTCTGCACTATAAGATTCCCCCCTTGGTCCCTTGGAGCCCCAGAGTGTCACTGTTGTGCCCTTGGTTCCATGAGGCCCTGCAGTGCCACAATGGTGCTTTGGTTCCACAAGGTCCCATGTGTCATAATGGTAGCCATGGTTCCTGCTGTGTCACAAGGGCCTCCTTGGCTCCATGATGCCCTGTAGTGTCACAAAGGTCTCCTTGGTTCCATGGGGTCAGTGTGGCCCCTTTGTCCCATGGAGCCCCACAGTGTCACTGTGGTCCCCTGGAGTCCATCAGGCCCTGCTGTGCTACAATGGCCCCTTGGTTATACAAGGCCCTGCAGTGTCACAATGGCCCCTTGGTTCCAGTGGGTTCTGAAGGGTCACAATGGTCTCCAGTGTTCCATGAGGCCCCACAATATCCCAATGGAACCTTGATTCCAAGGGGACCCGCAGTGTCACAAGGCTGCCGTGGTTCAATGAGGCCCTGCAGTGTGGTAGTGGCCCCTTGGTTCCATGAGGCAAAGCAGAATCAGAGTGGCCTCTTTGTTCCATGGAGTACCACAGTGTCACTGTGGTCCCCCTGGTTCCACAGGGCCCCACAGTGTCACAATGGACCTTTGGTTCCATCAGGTTCCTCAGTGTCTCAGTGGCCCCTTGGCTCCATGTGGCCATGCTGTGTCACAGTGGCAGGTGGTTCCCTGAGGCCCCACAGTGTCCAAATGGTCTCCTTGGTTCTGTGAAGCCCTACAGAGCCACAGTGGACCCTTGGTTCTATCAGGCTGTGCTGTGTCACAATGGACTTCTGGCTCCATGAGCTTTTGCACTGTCAGCAATGGTCTGAGTTCCACAGTGTCACCATGGATCCTTTGTTCCATGAGGTTCCATAGCATAACATGATCCCCTTGATTCCAGAAGGTTCTGCAGTGTCACAATGGACCATTGGTTCCATGCAGCCTCACACCTTCACAATGATCCCATGAGCTTCCATACTGCCAGCAATGGTCTCCTTGGTTCCATGAGGCCCTGCTCTGATACAATGGACCATTGGTTCCATGGGATTCCACTGCATCACAATGGATCCTTTTCTTCCATGAGGTTCCAAGGTGTCACAGCTGATTCCTTGAATCTGTGAGCCTCTGCTGTCACCAAATGTCCACAAAATCAGAATAAGACTCCTTAACACTGATTCGGTGTTTAAGAGGGCATCACTTATTCAGGCCTGAGGTCCACCATGGGATAACTCGTAACCTTATGTGGATGTGTAATTCTACAAGTGTATTGCTTATATACAGTCACTGAATGTGTATTACAATTTACCCATTTCCATAAAACCCACCCCAAGTTTCCAGATTCAGTCCTTGTTTTCTCTATCACTGCACCCTTGAGCCAGATGTCTTCTGCTCTTCCAACAATCCTTGCTGGGAAAGCAGGCCCTGCATGCCTTATTCCTGTGCTAGAAGTTCACAGGCACAGGAAAAATGGAATGAACCCTTTTGGTATCCAGCCCAAGGCTGTGTGTGCCCAGGCAGAGGCAGGCAGGATGCAGAGCTGTCAGCAAAGGAAGGGCCCAGCCAGGTGGGGCAGCCGCGGGTGACGACAGCCTGCAGGGACAGAGGCACAGGGCATGGACACCGTAGGACAGCCTGGGCTGCACAGGGCACAGGGATGGGCAGCAGCTGCAAGGCCCTGACACAGCCAACTCCTGCAGCACTTGGGCCATGGCTGCTGGCCCTGGGCCTGAGCCAGCAGGAGGGGACAAGTGACCCTTGCAGGCCTGCAAGGGCTTCATGGCCTCCTTGTCCCTGCTCAGCAGCCTGGCAGGGGCTGCCCCATGGTGCTGCCCTTGGCATTGCACATCCCCACATCCCAGTGGCCTGGGAAGAGGCCTGAGCAAGGAGGGAGGGACAGGATGTGCCTTGGCAGGGGCTGGGGCTCAGGTCTTGGCCCTTTGCATTCCTGAAACACATCCAGGTTTGGTCAAGCATCAGAGACACCTTTGCCTTGTTTGTCCCCACCTGTCCTCACTGCCTGCAGTGTTCTGCTCTACCTGAAACCTGGGGACACTTTCTCTGTTGTGTTTCTCTGTGGGACCCATTAAAACTTCAAGAAAGTTTGGACTTTGAATCTGACTTGAAGTTCTTGGGAAGTTTCTTGAACACACTCTGAGGGACTGAATATGATGTAAACAGCACCAGATTCCCAAGAGATTAATTAAAGTCCTTGTGCTGTGTCTGTGCTGATGAGCTGGGCTGGGCTCCTGGAAGAGAGGATGATCTTGGAAACCAGGAAGAGCTACAAAAAGACATTTCTCCCGAGGAGCAGCTCCTCTCCCAGCCCAGCAGGGCTGAGGGCACTGCCTGCAGGTACCTGAGAGCAGTGAAGCAGACAGAGGCTTAAAGAAACTTCAAGGACAATTCTGAGATTATTCACGGAGAAATCTTCACAACTTTTGAAGATTCTGAGCTTCCTCCTGGAGAAATTTTCACAGCTTTTGACACAATCAATCTGTGGCTGCAGGGATCTCCTCAAGCTGACCCATGACAGCACTGAGGTGACTGTAAGGATGGCTCTGCTGCCCTTTCTGCTCTGGGGGAGGATGTGCTCCAGAGCGGGGCTGCCCTGGGCACCCTCAGAGGGACAGGGCAGGACGGCTCCTGCTGCCAGGGACGGCTGCAGGGGCTGAAGCTGGGGCTGCAGCCAGGGCTGCCCAGGGCTGTCCTGCACAGCAGCTCCTGCAGCCCTCAGGGCTCTTGGCCAGCCCAGGGCATCTGCCACCTGCCAGGGGCAGCTCTCAGCCTGCCTGGGAGCTCCCATGGATGCTGGAGGGGAGCAGTGGGTGCAAGGAGTGACTCCTGCCAGGGCAGGTCCTGCTCCTGCTGCTGCTGTGGAGAGGGTGCTGTGTGTGCCAGGGCTGCTCAGAGCTCCAGCTCATGCCCAGGTCGTTTCTGGGGGGACTACTCATGAGCTCATTCAGCACAGGGGTTTCCTGCTTGGGTCTCTGCTTTCCAGAATCTGTGCTCCCACTTTTCCCTGGCTCAGCTTGGTGGCAATGGAAACTCAGCTGTGCAGGGCAGAGCAGGGGCTGAGGCTCTTCAACCATCCCACTGAGTTTTCCTGAGAACCTCAGCAAGTGCCTGCAGCTGCCCAGGCTCCAGATCCATGCAGCATCAGCTTTCCATGGTGCCCAGGCCTGGGGGAGCTGTTCTTTAATGCCTGCAGCCGGGAGCAGCTGCAGGGCAGAGCTGGCCCAGGGGCTGGGCTGGGCTCTGGCAGCTGTGGCAGGGAAGGAGCCCGGGCCCACAGGAACAGCTCGGGCTGGGACAGCTGCAGCAGCAGAGCCCTGGGCAGGGAGGGAGGGAGGCAGTGCTGAGGGCAGCCCTGCTGCTGCTGCTGCTGCTGCATCTGCTGCAGGGGAGATGTGGCAGCTGCCAGCCCTGCCCTGCAGGGCAGACACTGGCCTGAGCAGCACAGCTGCTGTGTCCCCTGGCAGCCAGCACAGCCCTCAGCCCGGGGGCTGGGGGCCCTCAGTCCCCTCCTGGGCCGGCAGAGCAGCTCCAGAGATGAAGGGCATCTCTGCTGCCATGTGCCCATTGCCTGCTGCCCAGGGCCTGAGGGCCACTGTCCTGCACTGCTGCTGCCTGCACTGCAGGGGCTGGGCAGGGTTGGGCAGGGAAAGGCTTTTAACTCAGGGCCCGGCTCTCTCTCTCCTTGCCTTGCCCAGCTGCTGCTGCCATTGCTGAAGGGCTCTCTGGGAATGGCACTTCCAGCTGCAGGCTCAGGCCCAGCCCTTGGGCTCCTCCTGCTCAGGCTGAGCACAGCAGTGGGGTGTCCCAGCTCCCTCTGCCTGGGGAGCTCTGGGCAGGGCAGGCTGGCAAGCTGGGAATGAGCTGACTCTCCTCCAGCAGTGCCACGGACAGGAGCCTTGGTGTGTCCTGGGGATGCCATCCAAGCTGTCAGCTGCCTCCAGGGGACACTGGGGGACAGGAGTGTCCTTGGCCAGGGCTGGGGCTGAGACTCTGAGAAAGGCTGAGCCACTTTGCTCTGCTCTGGCTCCCTCTGCTCTCAGCTGTGTCAGGCTGATTTCCAGGGGAGCACAGTGACTGCCCTCAATCTCAGAAAGGCAGCTGGGGACAGATGGAGTGACAGAGCAGCTCCCCTGACCCTTCACTGAGTTACAGCCAATGCTCTTGCATTGCACAGTTCTCTCTGATCTCCCTGGGCACAGCAGGAAACCCTCTCAGAGTTCCTTTGACCATCCCTGTTCCTGATGGAACAGCCCTGGCACATGAGATGCTGCCAAGCTCCTCTGCTTTTGGAGGTGTTTCAGCTGAAAAAGTCAAACCCCAAGCCTGGCCCCTGTCCCTGTTCCCATGGCCCCACTGCTGCAGAGCAGAGCTGAGCCCTGGGTGTCCATGGGCAGAGCCCCTGCTGGTCACAGCTACGGGGCCAGATCCCAGCAGAGCTCCAGGCACAGGGCTGAGGGAAGGGCTCTGAGAAAAAGAAAATTGGGTGGCACAGAGTGCCAGGAGCAGGCCTGAGAGAAAGGGCTTGGAAATAACTCAGGAAAGTCTCCCCTGACTTGTCACTGTCTCCTCCTTCACCAGGTCCCCATGTCCAGAGGCAGCAGATGTCCAACAGCAGCTCCATCAGCCACTTCCTCCTGCTGGCATTGGCAGACAGGCGGCAGCTGCAGCTCCTGCACTTCTGCCTCTTCCTGGGCATCTCCCTGGCTGCCCTCCTGGGCAACGGCCTCATCATCAGCGCCGTAGCCTGCGGCCACCACCTGCACAGCCCCATGTTCTTCTTCCTGCTCAACCTGGCCCTCACTGACCTGGGCTGCATCTGCACCACTGTCCCCAAAGCCATGCACAATTCCCTCTGGGATACCAGGAACATCTCCTATGAAGGATGTGTTGCACAGCTCTTTTTCTTTCTGTTCTTCATTGGAGCAGAGTATTTCCTCCTGACCATCATGTGCTACGACCGCTACGTGTCCATCTGCAAACCCCTGCACTACGGGACCCTCCTGGGCAGCAGAGCTTGTGCCCACATGGCAGCAGCTGCCTGGGCCAGTGCCTTGCTCAATGCTCTCATGCACACAGCCAATACATTTTCCCTGCCCCTGTGCCATGGCAATGCCCTGGGTCAATTCTTCTGTGAAGTGCCCCAGATCCTCAAGCTCTCCTGCTCACACTCCTACCTCAGGGAACTTGGACTCATTGCAGTTAGTGCCTGTTTGTTTTTTGGTTGCTTTGTATTCATTGTTTTCTCCTATGTGCAGATCTTCAGGGTTGTGCTGAGGATCCCCTCTGAGCAGGGACGGCACAAAGCCTTTTCCACCTGCCTCCCTCACCTGGCCGTTGTCTCTCTGTTCATCAGCACTGTAATTTTTGCCCACCTGAAGCCCCCCTCCATGTCCTCCCCATCCCTGGATCTGTCCCTGTCAGTTCTGTACTCGGTGGTGCCTCCATCCCTGAACCCCCTCATCTACAGCTTGAGGAACCAGGAGCTCAAGGCTGCAGTGCGGACACTGATCACTGAAGGATTTCAGAAACATTAAATTGGTTTTGAAATTCTGCAAATTACTTGTAATAAAAGTAATCTTTGATAGCACTTGTTGGTTTTCTTTTTGGGGTTTTTTTCTTTGTTTTCGTTTAGAGTGATATTCACAAATAAAGGCCATTATTTGTGCCCTTTCTTGTTTGGCTTCTCTCCATGTTTTCTGTGGCCCTAGACTGTTCATGAGGAGCTGTGCTCTCAGTAGCTTTAATGGAAATCAAGGATCTCCCAGCCAAGTTTCCTGCAGAGATGCCCCCTTTGGTTCCCTTCTCTGCAGCTGCAGCAGCAATGTCTGTGTGCAGAGCTGGGGGCAGATCAGTGCTGGCACAGCAGCTGTGGCCAGCAGCAGCAGCAGCACTTGGTGCTGCCAGTGCTGCTGCCGTGGCCCTGCCCCGCTGCCCTCCTGGCCCTGCTGTTGCTGTAGGGCCTGAGTGCTCTCGGGGCCGGGCACAGGGCTGGGGGTGGCAGTGCCGGGGCTGCAGCAGGGACAGGCCATGGGCACTGCTGGCACAGCAGCAGTGCTGAGGCCTCAGGCCAGGGCCTGGGGGCTGCAGGCTCCTTGCCCAGGCTCTCTCCACAACACATTGCCCAGGCCAAGGCTCAGCAGAGAAAAGCCCCGGCAGCAGCCCCAGGCTGGCCGTGGGCAGGCTGGGGGCAAACAGCACGGCTGGGGCTCTGCAAGGGCCCTGGGCAAGCACACGGCAAGGAGCAGCAGAGCAGGGCCTGATCCATCCCCACTGCGCTGGACACCCCAGGCCAGCGGCCCACAGCCTCCTCATGCACCTGCCAACAACATCCCCCCTCTGCAGCCCTGGCCTCTCCCCCAGCTCACACAGCTGCCGCAGCCTTGCAGGCACAGCCACGGCAGCACTGCCTCAGGAGCCCCTGTTTGCCCTGCCCAGAGCAGGCCTGAGCACCCCCATGGGGTTGGTGTGGGGAGATGAAGCTGAGGGAGCACAAATGCCAGCAGGGCCTGGGGCCAGGAAGGGCTGGGCCACAGCAGAGAAACACCTCAGGTTGGTGGTGGCCTCTGAAGTCAGAGCCAGAAAGTTTGTTCCCATCAGCTGGGAGTTTGCTGTCGCACTGCAGACGTTTTTGCTCAGAGCCAGGGCTGCCTGGCAGCCACCCCCAAACTGCCCTGACCATTTCCTGTGCTTCACCTTGGCTTTCTTGTCTCTTCCCTGGTACAAATTTCTTCGTATTTCCCACCCCTGTCTCATCCCATGCAAACAGCCGATCCCTGGTTGCCCTTTCCTCTCTGGCCCCACTCCCCATTTCAGTTCCTCACTTGGCACCATGGGAATGTCCCTTGGACAGCAGGATCATCCTCCAAGTGCTTCAGGAATTGTCTGCAGGCTCCTGCAGTGCCTCCTGCTGCTCCTTTGCCACAGGCACCCCAGGCCAGGGGGGCACATCTGGGCTGCTGTGTCTGCCTGTGGGGCTCCCTGTTGTGGGCAATGAGGAGGAGCTGCAGAGGCTCTACAGGACTGACAGGATGGGCTTTGGGGCTGTGAGGAGAAGCTGCTGAGGCACCTGGGCTGCTGCACCTTCTGAAGAGGAGGCCCAGGGCTCATCCTGCACCTGCTGCAAGGGTGGTTTCAGAGAGTCACAGAGTCAGCAAGGTTGGAATGGACCGTGGACACCATCAAGTCCAACCTGTGCTCTGACACCACCTTGTCTCCCCTGAGCCTACTCTTCTCCAGGATAAACAACCCCAGCTCCCTCAGCCAATCCTCACAGCACTTGTGCTCCAGACCCCTCACCAGCCTTGTTGCCCTTCTCTGGACACGCTCCAGCCGCTCCATGTCCTTCCTAAATTGGGGGGCCCAGAACTGGACACAGCACTCGAGGTGCTGCCCAAGCATTGCTGAGCACAGGGGAAGAATCCCTGCCCTGCTCCTGCTGGCCACACCGTTCCTGATCCAGGCCAGGAGCCATTGGCCTTCTTGGCCCCCTGGGCACACTGCTGCCTCATGTCCAGCCTGCTGTCCAGCAGTCCCTGCAGGTCCCTTTCTGCCTGGCTGCTGTCCAGCCACTCTGTCCCCAGCCCGTAGCACTGCAGGGGTTGTTGTGGCCAAAGTGCAGGACCCGGCCCTTGGTCTTGTTCAAGCTGACATTGTTGGATTTGGGCCCTGGATCCAGCCTGTCCAGGGCCCTGTGCAGAGCCCTCCTGCCCTCCAGCAGATCCACACTCCCACCTGCAGGAGAGATGGCCAAGGGCTGGGCAGGGCTGGCAGGGCCACAGGCACCCAGGCCTTTGTCCCCTGGCCTCTGCCAGCTCGTCTGCAGGCCCCACAGAAGGAACTTTCCTTGCAGGAAAGCCTGCACTTGGCTTCTGCCTGGCCCCTCCCTGAGCAGGCTGGCAGGCCTTGCAGCTTTAGGACATTTGTCCTTGCTGCCCCTGCCATCCCCCTGCCCCACCAACAGCCCCCAGCCAGCCGCGAGGGACAGGCCCTGCTGTGCCAGGCCTGGGCTCAGGCCTTGGCCTTTCTGCTCCCTCCAGCCAGCCCAGGCCTTGCTCAGCATTGCAGTCCCTGCTCACAGCCTTGGGCTCCCTGCAATCCTGGCCTCAAGGAGCTGCTCTCACCAGTGCCTGGGCAGCCTTTGGCACTCCCTGCCCTCACTGGGGCCCAGGGATGCTCCAAGGGACTTGGGGTTTTGCTTCTGACTCCTTCAGCAGCTTCTTCAACCTTCTCTCAGTGCCTGGGGGTCCTGGACTCAGCCCCAAAACCAGTGTTGGGCTGATGAAAATACAGAAAGCCCTCAAGAGTTCTTTGCCTTCCTTCAAATGTCTTTGTGTCTCTAGGGCCTGTGCAGCTTATTGGAGTCAGTTTGGAGTCCTGTGAAGGAGGGAGATTTGAAAGTGCATCTCATGATTTTTTTTTTAATCAAGATTCTTTTATTTTCCAGATCAGTAAAGTGTGGATAGAAATGTTCTCCAAGGCATCTTGATTATGAATGTCTCCTTAGGAGGGCTGGGCATGGAGAAGAATGAGCCCCTTGCAGGCTGACCCTGTTTGGACAAGCTGCTCCTCACCCCAACCTCACCATGTCTGACATTGCCCACCTGGCACTGACATCCCTGTGCCCTGCAGCACAGCTTTGTCCCCTGAGCTCTGCAGCTGCTGTCCCAGCCCATTGCACCATGTCCCACCTGCTCTCCTCAGGCCTCTGCCTGCACACAGGCCCAGGACAAGTTTTCCTGTTGCTGAGGAAAGAATGGAAAAGCCTAAACAACAAAGCCCACTCAGGAACCACATGCTCAGGACAGGCTGCCAGGAATGATGTCACCTTTCTACAAGGGACAGTGTCACCAGCAACGAGCTCTGGAAGCAGAATTCTCTGAGTCTCTCAGCTGAATTCTCCGTCCCTGTCCTGGATCTCTGTTGCAGATGGAAGCTGCTGATGCCATCCTCAGCTTGAACCCTTCTTTGGAATGCAGACAGAGGTTCCCAGGTGTGTAAAGGAAGCGTTGCTCAATGTTGATGCAAAGCTTTTGTGGTTTTCCTGAAAACACGGAGACTCTTGAGACACTGCAAGGCCTTGTTTAACCAAGGGTCCATTGTGACACAGTGGGGGGGCTCATGGAATCAAGGGGACAAGTGTGACTGTAGGGAACCTCCTAGAAACAAGTCTCTGTTGTGGCAGTCATGGAATCAAAGAGACATTTGTGACACAGCCAGGCTGTGTGGAACCAATGGTCCATTGTTACACTGCAGAGTCAAGAAGAACATGGTGACACCACAGAACCTCATGGAACCAAGGGTCCTTTCTGGCACAGCAGGGTCTCGATGAAACCCAGGGGACCATTGTGACAAGGCAGGGCCTACTGGAACCATGGAGACCATTGTGACACTAAGGAAACTCATGGAACCACGGTGACCATTGGGATGCTATGGAACCTCACAGAACCAAGGGTCCATTGTGACCTTGTGGTGCCTCCTGGAATCAAACATAGTGAAACTTGGAGGCCTAATGGAACAAGGGTTTCTATTGTGACATTGCAGAACCTCATGGAATCAAGGCAACCATGTTACACTACAGAAGCCCATGGAACCAAGGGGCCATTGTGACACTGCGGAACCAAGGAAACTGTTGCTGACAGTACGAAAACTCACGGAATAGAAAGTTTACGGTGACATGATGGAACCCTATTGACCCAAGGGTCCATTGTGACTCTGTAGGGCCTCATGGAATAGAGGGTTCATTGTGAAACAGTAGGGCGTCGTGGAACCAAGGATGCATTGAGGCACATCAGGGCCTTGCTGGAACCAAAGAAAACCCTGCTAAAAGCAGGGTAACTCCTAGAACCAAGGAGTCCATTGGTACAGCATAAAACCTATGGAACCAAGGGGCCATTGGGACAAAGCAGGGCCTCATGGAACTAAGGGGACATTCTGACCCATTGGGACTGCATGGAAGGAATTGTCCATGATGACAATGTGGATCCAAGGAGACCATGGAGATACTATGGAACCTCATGGATCGAAGGGTCCATTGTGACACCGAAGAATTTCATGGAACCCAGGGTCCATTGTGACATAGCAAGGCCTCATTGGAACAAAGGAACCCTTGGTGACAGCACAGAAACTCATGGAACCAATGGGCTGTGGTGACACAGCAGGGACATCTGGAACCAAGGAGACCAGTGACATTTAGGAACCTCATGGAACCAAGGGTTTACTAGGACACTGCAGAAACAAGGAGACCATTTTTGACACTATGGAAGCTCATAGAACAGAGAGGCCATTGTTACACTCCCAAGTGTCTTTGAACCAAAGAGACCATTGTCCAACTACAGAACCTCATGGCACTAAGGCTTCACTGTGACACAGCAGGGTTCCATGAAACCAATTGTCCATTGTGACAATGCAGATCCAAGGAGACCATGGTGACACTAGGGAAGCTCATGGAACCAAGCAGCCATTGTGACACAGCAAGGCCTCGTGGAACCAAGGAGACCATTGTGACATCATGGAATCTCATGGAACCAAGTGGCCATTGTTACAGTCCAGAACCAAGGAGACCATTTTGACACTACAGAACCTCATGGAATCAAGGGTCGCTTGTTAAACAGTTGGGCTTCATGGAACCAAGAAGCAATTGTGACACAGCAGGGCCACATGGAACCAATGGTCCATAGTGATACTGTGGATCCAAGGAGGCCAGGCTGATACTATGAAGTTCATGGAACCAAAGGTCCATTGTGACACAGTTGGGCTCCAAGGAACCAATTGTCCATTGTGACAATGCGGATCCAAGGAGATCATGGTGACATTACAGAACCTCATGGATCCAAGGAACCATTGTGACACTGTGGGGCCTCCTTGGAACAAAGGCCATTGTTAATAGTATGAAAGATGCTCATGGACACTATGGAACATTGTGGCACTGCAGAACCTCATGGAACAAAGGAGACCACTGCGACACAGAGGAATTTTATGGAACCAAGCAGCCATTTGCACACCACAGAACCAAGGATACCATTGTTGGCAGTACAAAGTCTCATGGAACTGAGGGGCCATTGTTGCACAGCGAGGTCTGGTGGAACCAAGGGCCCAGTGTGACACCGTGGGGCCCCATGGAATCCAATATTCCTTGTGACATAGTGGGGCTGCTTGTCACCAATTGTCCATTGTGATACTGCAGATGCAAGAGACCGTGGTGACACTATGGCAGTTCATGGAACCAAGGGGCTGTTGCGACCAACCAGGGCCTTGTGGAACCAAGGAGAGCATTGTGGCAGTGCAGAACCAAGGAGGCCATTTTGACAGGATGGACCCTAATTGAATCAAGGGTTTAGAAGAATCCAAAGGGTTAAGAGTTTAGCTAAAAGTATAGAAGCAAGAAGCAATGGGTACTAATGAAGGGTTTAGAGCAGAAGCAATGTAGGATAGTTGATCATTGCCAGATGAAGCTAGTTTGAGAAGACAAGATATCATTTGCCTGACTTTGCTGTGTTTGTAAAAGTTATGAAGGGAGGATGGAGCATTGTAAAGATGAAGAAACTGTAGATGTACCTGGGCCCCAAAAGCAGTCAGAAGCAGGCAGGAGAGCTTGAAATACTCCCAAGGGGTCAGAGAGCCTGCCAACAAGGCAAAGGTGAGAAGTTTACCTTGAGGAAGATATTCCTGACTTCATCCAAAAGCACCACTGACCATTTCAAATTCCACCGACCCAATTTGAGTGCAGGACTGCAGAAGTGTGAAAGGACTTTGAGCTCATTTTATGATGAAGAGGAGAGAAGGTGGGATTAAGTAATAAGTATGTATAGGTGTGGAATTACTTGAATATGTAAGATTTTGTAGACACATGGAAAGCCGGACCTCTGTGATTTTTGCACACCCCTTTGGGAGGTTACTCCCTGTGTTGCCTGGCACTGAATTAAACATACCACTTTCTATCTTTAATTAGTTGGAGAGTCTTTGTCTGTGCTTTATTTACTTGAGAATGGAACCAAGGGTCCATTGTTCTACAGAACGGCCTCATGGAACCAGGGGGCCATTGTGACACTGTGGGGCATAATGGAGTCAAGGACACTGTTGATAATGAAATCCACTGCATAGAAATTTCTGAACACAGTTTTGAGTATTTGAGAGCAGGCATTCTTTATTATGGTGTGCTGGTCACTGGGAGATCGTTCCCCTTTTTGAGTGCACTGAGCATCAAATGAACAGAGTTTTGATCATTCACACTGATTATGCATTCATTAGCTATCTCCACTTCCTCTGAATTTACTTGACATATTTACACTCCTTCTCACAAGTCCTTATCTGGTCCTTTGGGATCTGTCTTCAACATCCAGTGTCCTTTTTAGGTGTCTGTTCCTTGACGCCAACTTTTGAAAATGGGCAATATAATTGTTTTATAAACCTTCTGTTTTGTCAGCCTTGTAGAGCTGAGCTGACATTTTTCTTGCATTTTGAATGACTTCTGTTTGCTGGAGTTACATCCTTGATCCATTTCTCCAAGGCTGTGCTGTTCTGTTCTACTGTCCTTGATAAGAGTCAATGTTGTTCTGTTCTCCTGTCCTTGTCACAGCGCTCGCCCCACTTGAGGTGTGTCTGCAACCCCCCCAACCTATGGGCTTGTGGTGGGCAAGTGTTCCTGAGGGAACAGGGATGGGACAGTTGGGCTGGACTGACCCAAGGGATGTTCCATTGCTTGTCACACCATGATCAGCAATAAACTGCAGGAAGCAGAGGGGCAAGGGGGGGTAGGGGAATCATTTCTTTTTAGAGCCATTTTTCTTTCAAAACATCACCGACGCATAAACAATCCTTTCCTGCCACAAGATGGTTAAACATTTTCTGCTGATAGGAGATTTCCTGTGGATTTTCTTTTCTTCTATTTGTGGTCTTTGTTTTTTGCTGTTGGTTTGTTTGTGGGGGTTTTCTGTTGTTGTGGGTGGGTCTTGCTTTGGGTTTTTTGTTGGGTATCCGTTTTTTCCTTTTGAACGGCCTTTTTTTCTGATGCATAAGTTTTTTCTGCCTTTTCTCATGTCTTGGTTGGCACCTGATGGCAAGACAAATTGACTCAACTCAGTCATTTTGCCCATAGGAAAGAAAAGCACAATTATGCACAATTATGTTTTGCAGTCACCATCAACTGGAGGAGTTTGGTCACAGACTCCCTACAATTTGACAGTATCCACAATAGAATTGAAAGTGCATTTCATGCCATTGCAGAGATAATAGAAATGTTCCCCAGTGGTGGTCAAGGGCTGGTCACTGAGGGATGTCACCAGGCAGTGGCTGCCAAGAGGACTCTGTACCATGGCTGACATTTGACCCTCATTGTTCAGCCAAATTCCCACCCAGCCCATGTTCCATTTCTTCAGCCCAGCTCTCTCCAGTCTGGCTCTGAGGAGACCACAGCAGACCGTGTCACAGGCCTGGCTGAAGTCTGGGCACACAACATCCCCTTCTTTTCCCTCCCACGTGGGTTCTGCAATCCCTGCCTTGTCCTGCCAGTGCCTGGAATGGCTGCAGGAGGGTTTGCCACATCCCCTTCCCTGCTGAGCCTGACCAGGCTGGGACTCTCCCAGATCCCCTCCCTGCCCTGGTTGCAGACTGGCTCCATGTCTGCTTTTCCCAGGTTCCCAGGACCCTCTGGGATGGCTCTGCCCTTTCCAAGGGGTTTAAGAGGTCTCTCACAATGACACTGCCCAGCCTTCTCAACAGCCCTGACACCAAAGGCCTTTTCCACATCCCTCAGCTCCAGATCAGTGCCCAGAACACAGCACAGCCCTGTCCAGGTCCTGGGGGTGGTTCAGAAGGGAGGCAGCTGTGATTTCTCCCCACACACCCCCACCCCAATGGTCTCTCTGTGCAGTCCTTGGCTGTGCTGAGCAGTTTCCCTGGAGCCTCCCTGCCCTGGATGTTTCTCTCTGCAGTCCCAAGCACAGCCCAGTCAAGAATTCAGGTGGTTTCCCAGAGGATTTCACTCTCAGAGTGAAGTGGCCTCAAGGCCCTGTTTGTGCCTCTGGAATTGTGCCAGCCCCGAGTGCTGCTGATGGTGTTTGTGCTCACTCTGCTTCATCTCCCCACACACACACACAGGATGCACTGCTGAAATCTCCTCAGGACAGAGCAAACAGGCACTGCTGGCCTGGTCCCTTGGTGTCCCTCCATGCAGGGACAAACAACCTCCTGCAGGTGTGGGGAGAGGCCTGTGCTGGCCATGGTGGTTGCAGGGGCTGGTGTGGGACAATTGCCCTGGGGCACCTTCCCAGGCTGTCCCCAGAAGAGAGACACAGCCCAGGCCCTGCTCTGCTGCTCCCTCAGGTCCATGCCAGGAGCTCTGGCTGTGCCAGGACACTGCTGGGTGCCCCCCTGCACACTGCCCCTCTGCCCCTGGGCACTGGGCTTTGCTTTGCCAGGGCATTCCTGGAGCACATTGCTGACAGCAGCTGTGCAGGGAGAGCAAAGGCTTCCTGGGCTGCCCTCAGGAGATGCTGCCCTTTGCTGCTGGAGCTGCTGTGCTGGAGCCCAGCTGTGTCCCAGCAGTGCCCATGGCCTGGCCCTGCCTGTGCTCACAGCACGCACACGCAGCAGGACAGTGACCAAGCTGCCACAGCCCTGCGGCCTGACAGCCACAGAAGGGCTGGGAAGGAGAGGCTGCACTTGGGAAGAGCAGCTGTGGGAAGAGCCAGGGCCATTGTCCCTGGCTGTGCTGCTGTGCTGGGAGTCTCTGCCCTGCACCTCTGCTCACAGGCACTGCCCCTGCAGAGACAGAGAGGGGCTGAGGGAACATCTTGGGCACCCAGGGCAGAGCAGGACACTTTATGTGACAGAAATGCAGAGTGATCAGGGCTCCTGACTGTCTGTGCTTAACACAGCTATGGTAGGTACTAATTTAGCAATAATGTGAGTAATGGAATCCCTTTATAGAAAAAAAAGAGAAGAGAAGAGAAGAGAAGAGAAGAGAAGAGAAGAGAAGAGAAGAGAAGAGAAGAGAAGAGATAAGAATAATTAATACAACCAATAGAATAACAAACGAGTCACACAGCAGAAAGCAGTCTGGGCCTGGAATGAGTTCCATTCTGAATGCTGTGCAGAAACAAAGAGGCACCTGATTGTTTCTGAAAAGCACAGAGTGGTCACATTCCTCAGGGCATCCTCCAGCTCCTGGTTCCTCAGGCTGTGGATGAGGGGGTTCAGTATTGGAGGCAGCAGCCAGCACAGAAGTGACAGTGCCAGAGCCAGGGATGGGCACCAGGCTGGCACAGGTGACCTTGAGGCTCTGCAGGGCTCAGGCCCAGGGGCTGTGCCAGAGTCAGGGCTGAGCTGACACTCTGTGGGCTGGGGCAGAGCCCAGGCAGAAATGAGCCCTGAGCCAGCAGCTCTGCAGTGGTGGCCACCAGGCCCGGTGGCCAAGGGAGGCTTCTGGCCATGGCCTGGAAGCAGCTGCTGCTGCCCAGGGGCCTTTGGTGCCTCAGGCTCTCCCTGGCACAGCTCCCAGCACGGCACTCTGCACTTGTGCCCGAGCCCTTCCCTCTGCTGGGGCTGGCCTGGGGCTTTTCCTGCAGCAGGACCTGCCCTGGTCCTGGCACAGGAAAGGCAGTTCCTGCTGGAGCAGGAGGCTCTGCCTGCAATGGGCTCAAACAGCTCCAACAAGGCCCTGTTTGCAAGGCCCCCAGTGGGAAATGAAGAAGGGGATCATGCTGCTTTGGGGGTGAAGAATGCTGAAAGCAGCCTGACTCCTCCATCCCAAAGTTCCACATGCTGAGAGGGAGCTGAAGCTGTGGCAGAGCTGCTCAAATCCCCAGAGAAAGCAACAACCCAGTGACACCACTGAGAGCTTCTGCAGAGCTGCTGAGCTGGTCCAGCCTGGGCACATCTGACTGACAGGGCAGCACTTCAGACTAGAAAAGCCCCATCCCAAATTTTAACTGTAGCATCTCCTGGTATTTCCCTTCTTGGGGGGTGTGGAGATTCCTCCCTGGAATGGGGACACCCCTCAAGGTCACTGCCTGAGGCTGAGCTAAAGAGATTTGCCCACGGTCATTGTTCTGGGGGAGTGACACCCATCTCTGGTTAATAACTGCTTTTACTTTCATACAATTGCTTCAAAATTGCTTCCTAGAGCACTATCTTCAAATAGATGCTACAGCTCCTCTACTGTGGAGTAAATCATTCTGATTAAGACCTTTTTGTCTAATCATCATCATAATCAGTCATATCGCTATGTACATAAATACTTCTGGTTTGCCATCCTTAGTGTTGTGGAACAAAGTGGAACAAAGTTTCAGTTCCACCTGTATAATCCTTTAGGCATAAACCCTTGACGAAATCTGGTGCTGGGATTGGATCCAGGCACTGCCAGGATCCTCTCACAGCAGGAGTTTAGAAAGCCTGGGGGTCCTGCTTTGGGTCCTTTGTGAACCTCGTGACCCAACAGGAACTTCTCTAATAAACTTGGCCTGAAGCTGCCACTCTGCCCATGACAGGAACCCCTGTGAGTGTCTGTGACATCCCAGCTCTTTGGCAGCCTGGACACTCCTGGGATGTCCCCATGGAGCCCCTGGGAGTGTTGGTGACCTCGCTGTTCTTTAGGAGCACAGGGATGTCACCACTGGATTCCTGCCACTGCCTGGGACAAATTGGCTCCTTGGCAGGGCACAGACACCTCTGTTATCACTCTGCAGCCCTGGGACTGTCACCTCAGGAAAAATAAGGACTGACCCTTAGGAAAATTAAGGAGCCCTGGGATGTCACCACTGAGCCCCTGTGACTGAGTGTGACCAAAGAGATCTTCAGAAGCCCAGAGACCCCTCAGATGCCACCATGGAGCTCCTGTGCCTGCACCTGCGCTCACAGCTCTTGAGCAGCTGGAAAGCCCTGGAATCTCTTCAATCTGCTCTGCTCAGGATGGATCCTGAGCACTTTGGAGGTTCCCTGATGCATTTTAGCTCTCCAGAGGCTTGTTCAGCTCTTCAGCTCTTCAGTTCAGGAATTCAGTACCAAAGGCTCATTAACATTGCAATGCACTCTAACAAGAAAAGCCCCTGGGAATAATTTCATTTCAAGTCTTCAATTCTTCTGTGGTTAATTGTACAGATTTCAGAAGTGTATTCAAACAGAATATATTATATTTTTTAAAAAATGCAGGGGTGTTTTTTCTCCCATTTTGTCAGATTATACCCTTTTGTGACACATTGACGGGGCAAGTGAGAGGTATTTTAAAATCTTTTATTTTATTTTTAGTCTCATGTGAAGGGTGAGGCTGTACAGATCTTACAGTTTATGCCATCACAATCAGAAGCAAACTATTTCCTAATACAATACATTATAAGTTTTTCTTGGCCTATCAGCTTTTGCCACACAATGCTGTTAATGCCCTAAAACCAATCATCTAAAATCACCCCTCACAGGTCCTACTACAATGCACCTTGCATAGTTCTATTTCTCCAAAATATCTCATCTTTTCTGCAAGGCCATCCCTTGATACTTGTTTCTAGTTCAGTTTCTCTCTCAACGATGTCTGCCCTATTCCATGGCATTTCTAAGTCAGCATTTCTTCTCTCGAGTTTTGCCTCCAGATGCACATTATATACACATTATGTGAGCCTTCTGTCAGGTTTTGATAATTCTCTACAAATCCATTTCCCACATTTCCCTCTCTCTCTTGAACAGAAAAGACTTCTTTGATGGCCCTGTTCATCGTTTGCCGTGCACAATGAAGTACACAAGGCACTGTCACTAACATTTTCACTATAACAATCAGTGCATATAAACCTATTTTGCAAAGCTCCTTTAGCCAAGGTGCAAAGCTCCATGTTTCACACAAGTCATCCAACCATGATCCATCCTCTGCTTTAATTTGATTTGCCAAATCTCTCTAGTTTTTGATGTTGTTTGGGGATGGATTCTGAATAGTCAGACAAATTCAAACAACACAATCATTGAGGACGCTCTCAAAAAAGCCCATCCTATTCCATGGCATTTCTAAGCCAGCATTTCTTATCTCAAGGTTTGCCTATAGATGCACAGTAGGTGAGCCTTCTGTCAGGCTTTGAGAATTCTCTACAATCCATTTCCCACAGTGGGGCTTTGGCTGTGGCCCAGCTCCATCCTCCTGCGGGGCTCAGGGCCTGTTCCCGGCCATGGCCAGCCCTGCGCGGCCTCTCTGCTGGCCCAGAGCCCGGCAGAGCCCGGGGCAGGGCTGTCTGTGCAGGCCCACAGGTGCCAGGGGCTGTGCAGGAGCTGGCAGAGGCTGCCCAGCAGGGAGGCCATGGGGCACAGAGCCCCAAGGCTGCTCTGGGCCCCACGGCAGAGGGGCCCTTCCCCCCGCAATGCTCCTGTCCTGCCCTGGGCCTGCACAGGCCCTGTGGCACCATGGCTGGGCCAGCGCCGCACAAAGGGGCCACGCAGCCGCTGCCGGGGCTGACAGCAAGGCCAGGCACACACAAGGAATTGCTGCCCATGGCCTGGCCTGGGCAGGGCTGCCTGTGCCAAAGGCACAGCTCAGCTGCCCTTGGGGGCTGCAGGAAAAGTGCAGAGCCCCAAGAGCCTCCCTGGCTGTGATGGAGACCAAGGCTGGAGGAGGGAAAGGCAGGGCTGCTGCGGGATGGGGAGGGGATGGAATTCCAGCTAACTCTGATGTGAGACTTAGGAAGGCTTGGAGAGAAGAAAAGCCTCACACATCTCAATGTGGAAGATGTTACTAGATGAAACACCATCTCTGCCTGGTGAACACACACAAAGCTTGTCCTTCAAAAGCCACTGGCCCATGGAACTGTACAATGCCCATTGCTTCATAAGGAGAATTTGAAAGTGACCAGCTCCAATTATGTCAACTTTTAACAATCCATCAGACAGTCATATGTGACTCTGGCATCACCAGCCACCAGGGACCACCAAAGAGACCCCCAGGACAGAAGAACACATTTGTGAAGGGGAGGGAAAATATTTTCATGATTTCAGGGAAATGATTATCTCATGTATGTTTATTCTGTGACAATCACTTTAGATGTATTTAAAATACAGTCTGTAAGCAGGAACTTTCCTGTACTCAGAATGCGCAGCTTTGGGAGGAGCCATTCCCACTTGTGCATCTGCCTGAATAAGGAATACTGCTTCTTACTTCTCCCCTGGTTTTAAGCAGTTTCTTTTATTTTTCCCCATTTTTGGTAGCATTGTCACAGTGGACCATCACTTCCATGGTGCCCCATCATGTCACAATGGTCGTCTTGGTTCCATGGAGCCCCAAAGTGACACAATGGCCCCTTGGTCCCATGAGACCCTGTAGTGTCATCATGATCTCCTTGGCTCTGCCATGTCACTGTTGGACTCCTGGTTACATGAGAGCCCAAAATGTCACAATGGATCCTTGTTTCCATAAGGTCTCACTGTGTCACCGTATTCTCTTCAGTTCAATCAGGCCTCACAGTGTCCCAATGGTCTACTTGGCTCTGCAGTTTTAAAATGGCCCTTGGTTCCATGAGGCCCTGCACTATTGATGATTGATAGGGAGATGGAAAGACTGATTCAATGATCAGAATTCGATTTTACACAGATTTTCCAAAAGTTTATATCCCATTTCAGGAAGGTTAATAATTTTCTACTACAATAATCAGGTTAAAGATAATACAGACAACTTACACATTTTACAACATCTTCTGCTTGCAGTGTTTGATTGAATTTCTTCTCTTCCTGTAAGCAGGTTTAATCCCATCTTCTGTAATCTTCAGAGTTCTGTTTGTTCCTGCCATGGCACCTTGGTTTTCAAACCAGCTATGTTAATTAAGTCTGTTTTGCTCTCTGTCCTGTGTATTCCCCCATGTGACTAACTGAACAAAGGCGGTATTTTATTTGTTTTAGCACCTGAGTTAGATGTTAGGAGATCGCTTCTAATTTTGTTTTGTGTGGAAAGATCCCCATGATGGTTTAGAGGCAGATGAGGGACTTTGGGACCATCTCTTACAGGTGGTCACTGGGTGTAGTCGTTGGGGTTGTGAGTGGGGTTGTTCATTGAGTTGGACAGTGCGGAGTGGTCAGTGGAGTGGTCAGTGAGGAGTCATCGTCAGGGGTGTGGTCAGTGAGGGATGGTCAATGAGGGTAGCCAGTGGGTGTGCTCAGTGGGTGTGGTCATTGGGTTGTCCTTGTGGTGGGCAGTGGGTGTGGTCAGTGGGTATGATTAGTGGGGTGGTCACTGGGGGCAGTGGTGCAGTCAGTGGCTGTGGCAAGTGGGGAGTGGCCAGTGGGTGTGGTCAATGGGTATATGGTAAGCAAGGTGTTGTCAATGGGGGTGGTCAGTGGGTATGCTCAGTGGGGTTGTCATTTGTGGGTTTGCAAGAAATGTTTTATAAGCTTTAGTTTATGAATATAGTATGTGTTTTTTTATATTGTAAGTTTAGTATAGTTTAGATACCTTGAAAGGGCCTCTTGTTTTAGAATGTTTTCTTATTGTAGTTTGATAAGGGTTTCTAGGACAACTGGAGCCTCTGCCTGGAGACTCTTCTTTATTGGTTCCTTCTTGTTTCATCCTTGTGTTATGCATAATTTTCCCTTTGTCCATCATGGAATTCTTATCTTTAAGGTCCAAGAGCTTTGGCCACTAGTTGGCAAGACTCTCTTGAGACCACTCCCAAACCTGTTTTGGATTTGTTAGAATTTAGGTAACTTAGTTGGCATGTAGTGTTTGGATTGTTTAATTGGTTTGTATAATTTGTATCCACCTCCCAGATTGTGTTGTACAAAACCGCCCTGCAGCCCAGGTTCGGGGTCTCTCTCGGAGGCACCTACCTGGGGCTGGGGGATTTCCTGACCCCCCCAAATAAAGCCTCTGTTTCCTGAAAGCTTCTGGAGAGTCCCCTTTTTTACCACAGCCATGACAGTGTGAGCCAACTGCCTGTGAGCCAAGACCCCACAAAAGAGTATTGCTGTAGTGTATCAGAGCTGCCGGGAGCCCAAGCTGAACATCGAGCTGGGCCAGAACCAGGTACGCACCACAGCAGTCATTGGGGTAGGCAGTGGGTGTGGTCAATGGGTGCAGCCACAGTGTTGGTCAGTGATTATGGTCAGTGGGCTGTGGTTAGTGGGGTGGGTGTGGTCAGTGTGGTCATTCGGGTATGGTCATTGGAGGGTGGGATGGATGTGGTCACTGTGGTTTGCGTGGTCAGTGCAGGTGTGCGGTCATTGGGATAGGAGTGGTCAATGTGAGGGATGTAATCAATGGAGCAGGTGTGGCCATTTTAGGGTGTTGCCAAAGGGTGGGTGTGGCCATTTTGATGGATCTGGTCCATTGGGTTGTTCTTGTGGTCAATGAGGGTGTGGTGAGTGGGTATGATAAGTGGGGGGATCATTGGGATGTGGGCAGTGGTGTGGTAAGTGGCTGTGGTCAGTGGGGAGTGGTCATTGGGGTGGGCAGTGGTGTGGTCAATGGGTATGGTCATTGGGGTGGTCAGTGGAGTGTGGTCAGTGAGGAGTGGTCAATGGGGTGGGTATGGTCAGTGTACTCATTAGGGTGTGGTCATTGGAGGGTCGGTGTGGTGTGGTCATTGGGATAGGAGTGGTCAGTCTGAGGGATGTGATCAATGGAGCAGGTGAGGCCATTTTAGGGTGTGGTCAAAGGGGTGGGTGAGGCCATTTTGATGGGTCTGGTCCATTGGGTGTGGTCAGTGGGGTGGGTGTGGTCAGTGGGGGAGTGGTCAATCAGGGGGATGTGGTCACTGAGGTGGGTGTGATCAATGGACTGGTCAATGGATGGGTGTGGTCACTGCAGGGGGTGCATTCCATCAGAATCCACTGTGACACAGTTTCCTCCCAGGCCCCGTCCGGCCGTGCTGTGCAATGATGGAGCCTTGTTTCTACAAGGCCTGGCCATGGCCCAGGGGCACCTGTGTCCCAAGAGGCCCCACTTGGTGACAGTGGAGCCTTGCTCCCATGGGATTCCAGGGTGTTCCAGTGGTGTCCTGGGTTCCATGAGGCCCCTCTTTGTAACAATTGAGGCTTGCTTCCTCATGCCTGACAAATGAACATAAAAGCAGCTCCATTTGGATCCATGGGGAACTTTCCATACCAAACAAAACTAGAAGAGATCTCCTAACAAGTCCAAGGACCTAACAAGTCCTTGCATCAGGAAGCAAGCCTCAATTGTTACAAAGAGGGGCCTCATGGAACCCAGGACACCACTGGAACACCCTGGAATCCCATGGGAGCAAGGCTCCACTGTCACCAAGTGGGGCCTCTTGGGACACAGGTGCCCCTGGGCCATGGCCAGGCCTTGTAGAAACAAGGCTCCATCATTGCACAGCACGGCCGGACGGGGCCTGGGAGGAAACTGTGTCACAGTGGATTCTGATGGAATGCACCCCCTGCAGTGACCACACCCATCCATTGACCAGTCCATTGATCACACCCACCTCAGTGACCACATCCCCCTGATTGACCACTCCCCCACTGACCACACCCACCCCACTGACCACACCCAATGGACCAGACCCATCAAAATGGCCTCACCCACCCCTTTGACAACACCCTAAAATGGCCACACCTGCTCCATTGATTACATCCCTGACACTAACCACTCCTATCCCAATGACCGCACACCCATATTGACCACACCTACTGCAGTGACCACACCCATCCCATTGACCACACCCATCCTCCAATGACCACACCTGAATAACCACACTGACCACATCCACCCCACTGACCACTCTCCACTGACCACACTCCACTGACCACCCCACTGACCATAACCACTGACCATAACTAGTGACCATAACCACTGGCCACAGCCATTGACCACCCCAATGACCACACTCACTGAGCACACCCACTGACCACCCCAATGACTGCACCCATTGACCACACCCACTGCCCACCCCAACAACCACCCCACTTAACACACCCATTGACCACTCCCATTGACATCACCTCACTTACCACACCCACTGACCAACCCAATGACCACTCCCCACTGATAACAGCCACTGACCACACCACTGCCCACACCCCAATGACCACCCCACTGATCATACCCACTGACCACATCCACTGCCCACCACAGGGACAACCCAATGACCACATCCATTGAGCCTACCCACTGGCTACCCTCATTGACTGTCCCCCACTGACCACACCCTTTGACCACACCCAGTGACCACACCAACTGTGCACACCCACTGACAGTGACTCCCCATGGAGCACCCCACTGACCACTCCACACTGTCCAGCTCAATGAACAACCCCAATGACTACACCCCAGTGACCACCTGTAAGAGACAGTCCCAAAGTCCCTTGTCTGCCTCTCAACCATCACCAAGGATGAAGACTGAAGACACCAAAAGGGACTGGGACAAAAACCTAAATCCCCAATACAGGAGTTCTGGTCTGGCTGAGGTGGGATGTCTGCCAACCATTGTCTGCAGGTGCGCTCTTTGGACCATTGCATCCCCATGGATGTGTTAGCGTTGGAAACTCATAATCACGGAATGATTATATGCAGGTGCTTTTATTGAGGAGCTCCGGGAGCCGGGGTACACAGGCAGACCCAAATCTGACTCCGACAGTGATTCGCAACATACACATTTTATACCCCTCTGCCACACAGCTACAAATTGATTGGTTACCCTGGATTGTTCCTAAGCAAAATTTCTTGCAATTTAGCCAAACAGTGATCATATTCGATTCCCCAACCAAAGTCATACTTGATTTAGTTAAAATAATAACCTTAGCTACTGCAACTATAGCAAAGCCAATGTTCTATTCTCGAGGCCCGGTTGACCAGCAAGCCTGGGCCTTTCTCTTCCCAACCGTTACCTCTCCTAACCACCACCCCCTTAGTTACCCGCTTGCAGTTCTACAAAAATCATTTTAACCCTATACTATCATTCCCCCCTTTGAAAGTATTTCACTTTAATGAACGAAGTGTAAATGCTTTCACTAGATACAGTCCATTTGGCCTCAAAGTCTACACTGGATGTTCATCTTCAAATCCATGGTTGTCCTGGACTCCGTTAGGGTGTCCTCACGGACCGGAGATGCTGGATGTGTTGTCTTGTCTTGTGTCAAGGCCTTCATTATGGTTCTGTTTCAGGATGTTCTTTTTAGTATCTCTTCCCTTAGGATTCTGTAAACTAACCACATTGCTAAAAATATGATTAACAAAGTCACTAAGCTCTCAAGGATAGATTTCACCCATGAACTCACATTCTATCCTAGCCCTTTGACGATTTTATCCAACTAGCTAGTTGCTAAATCTTTTTGCTCTTTTTGTGCCTCATGTTCTATTTGCTTCAGCTAACTGGGTTTTCCATGGTGTGTGAAGGTCCCAGGATATCTCTAATAGTTTGCTCACCTCTCGTACCACTGTGGCTACAAAATGTGGGCCTCTGATGATATTCCTAGGGGCACCCTAAATCTGGGAATGATCTCTTGTAACAACCATTTAACTGTTTCTTTTGCCTGATTTGTGTGACAGGGAAGGGCTTCTGGCCATCCAGGAAATGTGTCAACCCCTACTAACAAATATCTGTATCCCCGAGTCCTTGGCAGTTCTGCAAAATCCACTTGCCAATAGTCTCCTGGTTCTATTCCTACCCAAATTCTGCCTAACTGTGCATGCCGTCTGGCTACTGGGTTGTTTATCAGACCAACTTCACACTTGGAAGTTATTGACTTGGCCATTGTTTGCATCCGTACCGAGACTAAGTGTCATTTTAGCCATTTTACCAGCGCCTCTGCACCCCAGTGACACTCATTATGTTTTACCTGTAAAATTTCTCTCATTACCAAAGGGGGTACCACTATTTGCCCCTGTGCGGTTACATACCACCCTTCCGTGTTCTTCTGTGCCTTCAGCAGATGTGCCAGCCTGTCATCTTCAATGGTATACTTTGGCTGAGGAGGCAAATTAAATTGAGAAATATTAAATTTTGATGGTATCAATGCCATTGCTGTCTGAACCTCTCGCGCCGCTTGGCGGGCTGTCCAATCAGCTCTTCGATTTCCCTCACAGACTTTGGAGTTGCCTAATTGATGTGCCTTGCAATGCATAATTGCTACCTGTTCCGGTTTTTGTACCGCATTTATCAGTTGCAGGACTACATCTTGATGCTTGATGTGTACCCTGGGAGGATAACAGTCCTCTTTCCTTCTACAGTGCTCTGTGCACATGCACTATTCCAAAGACATATTTCGAGTCAGTCCATATGTTTACTGCTTTTCCCTCATTCAGCTCTAGCGCCCTAGTTAATGCTACCAGTTCTGCCCTCTGTGCAGATGTGTTTGGTGGTAATGCTTTTTGCTTCCACTATGGTGTCAATTGTGGTTACCGCATATCCGGTGTATCTAATTCCATTCTCTACGAAGCTGCTTCCATCTGTGAAAAGTTCCCATTCTGGTTGCTCCAGAGGAACATCTTTCAGGTCTGCTCTTGCTGCATGGGTGTACTCAATCACTTCCACGCAGTCATGTTCTAGTGGACCTTCTTCAGCTGTAGTACCTAAAAACAAAGCTGGATTCAAGAGGTTAGTTGTCTTTAATGTCACATCATCCTGCTCAGTTAGGGTTACCTGGAATTTCATCATCCGGCTGGGAGAGAGCCAATGGCCCCCCTTTTGCTCCAAGACAGTGGTTACCATGTGCAGCACATAAACATCCATGTGTCTTCCCATTGTGAGCTTCCTGGCTTCTTGTATCAGCAGCACAGTAGCTGCCACTGCTCGAGCTCGCAGGCATGAGGGCCACCCGGCACTTACGTTGTCGAGTTGTTTGGAAAAGTAACCCACCAGCCTTTTCCAACTTCCCAATCGTTGGGTCAGGACTCCCAATGCCAGTCGCTGCCTCTCATGCACATACAGCTGAAAGTTTTTAGACAAATCAGGTAACCCCAACTCTGGAGTGGTCATCAGAGCTTCTTTCAGTTTCAGGAAGGCCTCTTTCTGTGGTTTGCCCCAGGTGAATGGCCACATCTTCTGGGCCTCATACATAGTTCATGATCCACAGGCAGCACCACCCAGTCATTCCAAGGAAGGCTTGCAGCTCGTGGAGGTTCTGGGACTCTGGAATAGCACACATAGCTTGGATATGGTTAGTGCCTGGTTTTCTTTGTCTTTGTGAGATTTCACATCCCAGGTAAATCACAGTTTGTTGGGCAATTTGTGCCTTTTCTCTAGACACTTTATATCCTCCCATTCCCAGTGAATTTAAAATTTCAACTGTTACCTTTATGCATGTTGTCTTTTCTTCTGTCGCTATCAGTATATCATCAACATACTGCAACAAAAGGTATTGGTTTCTTGGTACCTGTCCTCTCCGGTCCAGATTTCCAGCTCCTTTGCCAGTTGATTTCCAAATAGGGTGGGGGAGTTTTGAACCCCCTGGGTAACCTCATCCAGGTGAGCTGGGTCTTCCTTCCATTTTCTGGATGTTCCCACTCAAAGGCAAATAGCTTCTTACTCTCTTGATCAAGGGGTATGCAGAAGAAAGCATCTTTTAGATCAATTACAGTAAGCCCCTTATATATCTCCTTTATGGATGCTAACAATATATAGGGATTGGCAACCACTGGGTAAATGTCCTTGAGTTATTTCATTTATACCCTTTAAGTCCTGTACAAGTCTATACTCACCATTGGGTTTCTTTACCAGGAATATTGGAATATTATATTCTGATTCACATTCCTGTAAAATTTGATACTTTAAAAATTTATCAGTGGTGTTTTTCTATTCCCTGTCGTGCTTCTGGTTTTATAGGATACTGTTTAATCCGTACAGCCCTGGTAAAACCGTTTGAACACTTTTCTTTTTTTTCTCTCTCTTTTTCTTTTTATTTTCTTTTTTTTCTCTTTCTATATGTATTTTTTTTCTTCCTTTTGCTGCTTGCAATATACAACTGATTCAAATGCAATCTTGGTCCCCTTTCTGTTCCACCCATCAGGGTTTCTAAAATCACCTAAATATCTTCCCAATCAGGATTCTGAGTTTTCATTATCATCCTAACCACAAGAGCAACCCTATCTGGATTATCTCTATACGATCCAGCTGACTGTTTCCATATGACCAAATCAACAGGTGAAAAAGGTACCTTTACAAAAACTGGTCCCTCAGCTCCCACTCCCTGCCTCAATGGCGCAATAATAGTTTTCTTCTGTTTGCCTGATTTCAATGAACCTTTCCTTGCTTGGGGCCAGGTTGGGGCCAGTCCTCGTGTACGGTGGGCTATTGGGGCATCTGACTTATTGTCCTCACTGACACTACTTTCTGCTCTGTCCTCTCTGTACCCCCTCCCTTCCATCCCTGTCCCACAATCAAATCCTGATTGCCACCTGAAAAAGAAACAGTAGGCGATTCCTGCAGAGGAGGGTATAGGAAGACAGAGGGGACGGGAGCTGGTGAAGAAGGCGTAGGTGGGAGAGGAGGGTACCCCTGAGCAGGTGTCGGTGGGGGGATAAATCTCTGAGTGGGCGTTGGCGGGGGAGGAGGGTAGCCCTGAACAGACACAAAGCTATTTTCTTGAGCAAACCTGGGTGGAAAGGGGAGATTTCCCTGAGCAGGCAAAGGTGAAGGAAAGGTATATTGGGCAGGGGTAAGCGGAGGAGGGGCGAGAGAATCTGGTAAAATAAAACCGTGCAGAACAGAACTCCGGGCAGGGGTATGCAAAGGAGGGGTAAGGGAATCTGGTAGGGTGAGGGCAAATGGAGTGGAACCCGATGCCGAAGAGGTGTTAGCAGGGGCGGTAGGTCCCACTAATAAATCAGCATCCAAATCATCAACCCCCCTCCCAAGAGCCAAATGTTCCACACAGCGCTTATCCTGAACACAAGCCAAGCAATGCTTATCTTCGAGCATCAATGCTTTCAAACCACACTCTGCCAGCCAAACTGGTTTCCCTCGCAAGTAGAAAAACAAATCAACCTACGATATTTCATCTAGTTTCCCTTCTTGTTTACAAGATGACATAAGAAGTGAAATTATATCATATCGCACAGACTCGTTTTCTGGCCACTTTTCCCATCCTGCAAAGCATATTTTGGCCACCATACATTACAATAATCAATCAACTTATCCTTCCGTAACTCTTGGCCAAAATTCCCCTCATTCCAATGTACCAGCGAACAACCCAAAGGAGAAGCACCCGGTATGGGGGCATTGCCGCCCAAAACCCCTTTTAATCCTTTTAGCTTCTCCATATTATTTCTACGATTAGACCACCAATGCCAAACCTGCAACGCTTTCGCATTGACTGATGGACGGCGCCTAGGCACTACCAGGAATTCCTTAGCCCAACCAAGCGTAGCTTTTGCCGCATCTTACTGGCAGGCACCCATACCAGAGTAAAAGCACCTTACCTTCCAGGGAACATTGTGAGCGGCGGGGGGTTGCAGCACCGATGGGCTCCCCGAGAATCCCTCAGGGCCGGCTGGAGCGCGACCAGGTTGCGTGGTCCTCAGCAGCGCTCACAAGGTCCCGTCTGGAGTCGCCAAAATGTTAGCGTTGGAAGCACATAATCACGGAATGATTATATGCAGGTGCTTTTATTGAGGAGCTCCGGGAGCCGGGGTACACAGGCAAACCCAAATCTGACTCCGACAGTGATTCGCAACACACATGTTTTATACCCCTCTGCCACACAGCTACAAATTGATTGGTTACCCTGGATTGTTCCTAAGCAAAATTTCTTGTAATTTAGCCAAACAGTGATCAACCAAAGTCATACTTGATTTAGTTAAAACAATAACCTTAGCTACTGCAACTATAGCAAAGCCAACGTTGTATTCTCGAGGCCCTGTTGACCAGCAAGCCCGGGCCTTTCCCTTCCCAACCGTTACCTCTCCTAACCACCACCCCCTTAGTTACCCGCTTGCAGTTCTACAAAAATCATTTAAACCCTATACTATCATTACCAGTGTGGGGAATGGGGGATGAGCTTCCGCCAGAGCTCCAACCTGATCTGCCACCAGAGGATCCACACCAGTGAACAGCCCTACAAGTGTGAGCAATGTGGGAAGAGCTTCATCCTTAGCGCCCACTTGATCCGCCACCAGAACATCCACGTGGAGGAAAGGCCATACAGGTGTGGGGAATGTGGGAAGGGCTTTAACAGGAGGTCCCAAATGATCATCCACCAAAAGATCCACACCAGGGAGAGGGCCTATGAGTATCCCAAGTGTGGAAAGAAGTTTCAGACCAACTCAGATGTCCTTGAACACCAGCAGATTCACACAGAGGAGAGGCCCTTCCCACTGCCCCAGCTGCAGGAAGAACTTCAAGCACAACTCCCACCTCATCACCCACTGGCGCATCCACACCAGGGAGAGGCCCTGCCAGTGTGGGGAATGAGGAATGAGCTTCAGCTGGAGCTTCAGCCTGATCTGCCACCAGAGGATCCAGACCCACTGGCAATGGCCATACGAATATCCTGCTTGTGGGAAGAGCCTGTCCAGGAGCTTTCACTTTAGCAGACACCAAGGGAGGCACTGGTAAGGGAAGCCCTGCAAGTGCCCCAACTGTGATAAGGGCTTCCTGCACTGCTCCATCATCCCGCTTCAGAGGACCCACACTGGGCAGAGCCCTGGTGACCCACATTCCCAGTGATCTGCGTTGGGAAGGGAGTGGCCTGGTGGTCTTTTGGTCTGGTGGTCCCTAATATTCTTTTGATTCATCTTCATCCCTTTCAAACTGACAAAACTGACAAAACTGGGGTAAAAACCAACAAATTCATCAAAGGCCTCTAAAAACCTCACTTTTTAGTGTTTGGGGGGATCTGGGATTCAAGGAGATACTTGGGAGGATTTGGGGGTTTGGGGGTATTTAGCGTAGTTGTCTCCATTTCTTGGCGCTCAAAGAGACAAGAGGGTTTGATCTGTCACATCAATATCACTCAATGCCACTGAAAACTACTCAATTCCACCCCAAAACTACTCAATGCCACAGCTCCTCAGGGTGGGATGGGGTTGGAAGGGGATTGCATGAAGTGTGCTGCAAATCAGGAGGGGTGAGATGGGCATTGGGTGGGGCAGGATGGATGGGATGGGGTTTGGGAAGTGTGAAATGGAGGAAACACAGGTTAGGAAGGGCATCTTGATGTCCAGCAGGGGTGGGATGCATTGAGGTTTGGATTGGGGAAGTGGTGTGTGGTTTGGAAGGAGACAGCCCGAATTTGGGAATGATGAAGGGAGGGGGAGCCTATTACTAAGAGAGTTTTTGGGTGTTCCACATTTCTTAAGAGATTTTGGGGTACCCCACATTTAAGAGTCAGTTTTGGGGCACTCCCTAGCTCTTGAGGGGTTTCTTGAGAGCAGCTGCATGGAGCCCCATTGCCAGGGGTGGTTGCCTTGGGCAGGAGCTCAGAGCTGCAGTCAGAGTGCGTTGCCTCGGTACTGAAGAGCAGAGAAATGATGAATGGCCCCAGACATCTCCAGGGTGTGTTTGGGGGGCAGGGCAAGTTCTGCATAGGTGTGGCGGTCACTGCCCCACCGCCAGCCACTGCAGCCTCTGGTCCAGCCTCAAAGTGGCTGCCAAGCCCCTGGCACCCGAAAACCCCACCTATGAGAGGGACCAGAGCAGGTGAGGCTGTGACACAGGTGTGACACTGACATGTCCCATGGCCCTGGAGCTCACAGCAGCTGAGATGGTGCTGGACCCGAGGGTGACTGTGGATCTCTCTCTCCCTCTCTCTTCTCCTTACTCCCTCTTGTAGAAATTTGGATAACTTGGACAGGTTAGAGTTTGCTCAGTCAGTGCTTTGTGAAGTGATTCACTGTCATTCCATGTTGCTTTAAGATTGCCCAAGTACCTCGTTCTCTGAAGTTTGCAACTAAAAGTTTGTTCTCTGCCCTCCTGAGCAGTTTGTTGTTTTCTCCCATGCGCCGCCCAAGGGGATCGAGGCACCTCAAGTCCCTTTCCAAGCCCGGCCAAGTGAGCTTGGGGCACAGGAGCAGGAGCTGCAATGCTGAGCAAGGCCTGGGCTGGCTGGAGGGAGCAGAAAGGCCAAGGCCTGAGCCCAGGCCTGGCACAGCAGGGCCTGTCCCTCCCGGCTGGCTGGGGGTTGTTGGTGGGGCAGGAGGATGGGAGGGTGTCACAACCCACTAATGCAGACGGGAGTCGTGATGGTTCGAGTGATCTCAGAGTGCAAAAGACAGAGCAAGGGACAACAGCAATTTGCTCTCAACAGCAGCAGCACACTTTATTCAGTGTACACAGCACTTTATGTGATAGAGGGAGAAAGAAGAGAGGAGAGAGAGAGATAACTAGAGAGAAGAAGGGGTATAGCTACCAACGGAGAGATGGAGTCCTCATGGTGCACGCTGACCAAGAGATGTGTCTCCTTCCGTGGAGAGATCTCAAATTCGAGTCACCTTAGGTGGTTTCTTTAAAGTCCTTTTCGAGGCAGCAGGCAGTTGGCCAAGAGGTGAGCTCAGTATCAGCAGGTGCGCTGAGAGTAGGGCAAAGTGCTCTGATGCTTAGAACAAATGTCCACCCAGGGGACAGGTAAAGGGAAAGTACAGGACAAACCAGTCCGAAACCAGTTTGAAACCAGTCCACCGCGCCGTGCCCATTGTTCCCACCAGGTTCCCATGGAGATACAATGGTCTGGTGAGTGCACCTGCAGGCAGTGGTTAGCAAACATCCCATCTCAGTAAGGCTAAACTCCTGTACTGGGGGCTTGGGTCTTAGTCCCAGACCTTTTGGAGTCTTCAGTCTTCATCCTTGGCAATGGCCGTGAGGCAGATGACGGACTTTGGGACCATCTCTTACACCACCCCATGACTCACGATTGTCAACAAGAGAACTCCATCAGCAAGGTTCCATAGTGTTGTTGCGAAGTCTTCAGGACTCATCAATGTTAGTAGCATAACCCAGGAAAGCAGAGACAGAAACAGAGAAGAGAGGAAAGGAACAGGGAAATGAAAAGACAATCCAAACAATTAGTATCAATAATTATTCACAATAATATTAAAACAATTTTTTCAAACATTTTTTCAAATGATCATTGTTATAAATGGGCCAGGAGACCAGCTCCTTTGAAAAAGCCTTTATTAGAAATCAGCTCTGGGTAGGGGGCCCGAGGGGCTGCGCACGCCGCCGCTGCTCCCAGTAGACACCACGGAGGAGGAGGTGCAGTCGAATCTGCTGCTGCTGCTGCTGCTGCAGAGTCGGGATTCCGTCCTCACGGGGGTTCCAATAGAATCCCTTTGGCTCGTGTGGTCCAGGGGCGTCACCTCTCTCCAGTTCCTTTCAGGCCATGGCGACAAAGTAACAAAAGAATACCTGCTGCCTGCAGGTAGCTAGACGTGTGCCTCGCACAGTTTTGTCCTTCTTAGGTCTAGTTTCTGTGTCGGCTCGCTGTCCCAGGGGCTTTTCTAGCTCCAACTGGACTCTCGGCCGCAGCCAGGCACCATGGGAGTTCCTTGATCTCCATATTGGGCGGGGCCCACAGCTCGACGGGCAGGCAGGAAGCAGCGGGAAGCAGCAGGGGGCAGCAGGAAGTGGCAGGGGGGAGCGACAAGGCGGCGGCGTGCGGGCTTTAGTCGTGGAGAGGGGAAAGCCCAGGATTTAGGGAGAAAGGGTACAGAACTTGGACATAACGAACAGAAATTCAGGGTACAGATTCAACATGAACAGTTTAAAACAGGCAAGTAACAGTGCAACTTTAATTTTACAGCAAAACAGTGTAACAGTACAACTCGGGAGTGCATAACCTGGGGCTAATTTCTTTCATCTCTGATGCTGAGCAAACCTGGATGTGTTTCAGGAATGCAAAGGGCCCAGGCCTGAGCCTCATCCCCTGCCGAGGCACATCCTGTCCCTCCCTCCTTGCTCAGGCCTCTTCCCAGCCCACTGGGATGTGGGGATGTGCAATGCCAAGGGCAGCACCATGGGGCAGTCCCTGCTGCCAGGCTGCTGAGCAGGGACAAGGAGGCCATGAGGCCCTTGCAGGCCTGCAAGGGTCACTTGTCCCCTCCTGCTGGCTCAGGCCCAGGGCCAGCAGCCATGGCCCAAGTGCTGCAGGAGTTGGCTGTGTCAGGGCCTTGCAGCTGCTGCCCATCCCTGTGGCCTGTGCAGCCCAGGCTGTCCTACGGTGTCCATGCCCTGTGCCTCTGTCCCTGCAGGCTGTCGTCACCCACGGCTGCCCCACCTGGCTGGGCCCTTCCTTTGCTGACAGCTCTGCATCCTGCCTGCCTCTGCCTGGGCACACACAGCCTTGGGCTGGATACCAAAAGGGTTCATTCCATTTTTACTGTGCCTGTGAACTTCTAGCACAGGAACAAGTCACGCAGGGCCTGCTTTCCCAGCAAGGATGGTTGGAAGAGAAGAAGACATCTGGCTCAAGTGTGCAGTGACAGAGAAAACAAAGAGTGAATCTGGGAACTTGGGGTGGGTTTTATGGAAATGGGTAAATTGTAATACACTTTCTGTGACTGTACATAAGCAATGCACTTGAAGAATTATGCATCCGCATAAGGTTAGGAGTTATCCCATGGTGGACCTCAAGCCTGAATAAATGACGCCCTCTTAAACACCAAATCCCACACATCCTGAAGCTTTCCTGCTCACACTCCTACTTCAGGGAAGTTGGGCTCATTGTGTTAAGTGTTTTTCTATATTTTGGCTGTTTTGTGTTCATAATTTTCTCCTATATGCAGATCTTCAGGGCTGTGCTGAGGATCCCCTCTGAGCAGGGACGGCACAAAGCCTTTTCCACCTGCCTCCCTCACCTGGCTGTGCTCTCCCTGTTTCTAAGCACTGGCTTTGTTTCCTATCTGAAGCCCCCCTCCATGTCCTCCCCAACCCTGGATCTGTCCCTGTCAGTTCTGTACTCAGTGGTGCCTCCAGCCCTGAACCCCCTTATCTACAGCCTGAGGAACCAGGAGCTCAAGGCTGTAGTGTGGGCACTGATCACTGCACAATTTCAGAAACATTAAACTGGTGACCAGTTTCTTGAAATCATTTGTAATAAACGTGATCTTTTATAGTTCCTTTTGGTTTGGTTGTGGGGCTTCTTTTCCCCTGTTTGATTTTTTCAGTGTTGTCCACAAAGAAAGGCCAGTGTTTGTGCCATTTCTCATTTTGAGTCTCTCCACCTTCGCTGCAGCCACAGACTGTGTCAATGGGGAGCTGTGCTCTTATGGGGTTTAAAAAATAAAAGATCACCCAGCAAAGTTTTCATTGGAGAACCCTGTTTTGTTCCTTTGTCTAGAATTGCAGCAGCAATGTCTGTGTGCAGAGCTGGGGGCAGGGCAGGGGTGGCACAGCAGCTCTGCTCCTGCTGGCCACACCATTCCTGATCCAGGCCAGGAGCCATTGGCCTTCTTGGCCCCCTGGGCACACTGCTGCCTCATGTCCAGCCTGCTGTCCAGCAGTCCCTGCAGGTCCCTTTCTGCCTGGCTGCTGTCCAGCCACTCTGTCCCCAGCCTGGAGCACTGCAGGGGTTGTTGTGGCCAAAGTGCAGGACCCGAACCTTGGTCTTGTTCAAGCTGACATGGTTGGATTTGGGCCCTGGATCCAGCCTGTCCAGGGCCCTGTGCAGAGCCCTCCTGCCCTCCAGCAGATCCACACTCCCAGCTGCAGGAGAGATGGCCAAGGGCTGGGCAGGGCTGGCAGGGCCACAGGCACCCAGGCCTTTGTCCCCTGGGCTCTGCCAGCGCCTCTGCAGGCCCCACAGAAGGAACTTTCCTTGCAGGAAAGCCTGCACTTGGCTTCTGCCTGGCCCCTCCCTGAGCAGGCTGGCAGGCCTTGCAGCTTTAGGACATTTGTCCTTGCTGCCCCTGCCATCCCCCTGCCCCACCAACAGCCCCCAGCCAGCCGCGAGGGACAGGCCCTGCTGTGCCAGGCCTGGGCTCAGGCCTTGGCCTTTCTGCTCCCTCCAGCCAGCCCAGGCCTTGCTCAGCATTGCAGTCCCTGCTCACAGCCTTGGGCTCCCTGCAATCCTGGCCTCAAGGAGCTGCTCTCACCAGTGCCTGGGCAGCCTTTGGCACTCCCTGCCCTCACTGGGGCCCAGGGATGCTCCAAGGGGCTTAGGATTTTGCTTCTGACACCTTCAGGAGCTTCCTCAAACTTCTCCCAGTCCCTGTGGGTCCTGGACTCAGCCCCAAATGCAGTGTGGGGCTGATGAAAATACAGAAAGCCATCAGGAGCTCCTCTTCTTCCTTCAATTGTCTTTGGGTCTCAAGGGCTTGTGCAGCTGACTGGTGTCAGTTTGGAGTTGTGTTAAACAGCGAGACTTGAAAGTCCATTTCATGACTATTTTTTTTTTTTTATATCAAGCTTTTTATTTTCCAAATCACTTAGGATTGGATAGAAACATTCCCCAAAGGATTTTGATTCTGAGTGTCTCCTTATAGCTGGACATGGAGAAGAATGAGCCCATTGCAAGCTGACCCTGTTTGGACAAGCTGCTCCTCACCCCAACCTCACCATGTCTGACATTGCCCACCTGGCATTGACATCCCTGTGCCCTGCAGCACAACCTTGTCCCCTCAGCTCTGCAGCTGCCTGTCCCAGCCCATTGCACCATGTCCCACCTGCTCTCCTCAGGCCTCTGCCTGCACACAGCCCCAGGAGAAGTTTTCCTGTTGGTGAGGAAAGAATGGAAAAGCCTGAGCAGGTTTCCTAAACAACCAAGCCCACTCAGGAACCACATGCTCAGGACAGGCTGCCTGGAATGATGTCACCTTTCTACAAGGGACAGGGTCACCAGCAACGAGCTCTGGAAGCAGAATTCTCTGAGTCTCTCAGCTGAATTCTCTGTCCCTGTCCTGCATCTCTGTTGCAGAGGGAAGCTGCTGGTGCCATCCTCAGCTTGAACCCTTCTTTGGAATGCAGACAGAGGTTCCCAGGTGTGTAAAGGAAGCGTTGCTCAATGTTGATGCAAAGCTTTTGTGTTCCTCCTGGAACCAAGGAGACTCTTGAGACACTGCAAGGCCTTGTTTAACCAAGGGTCCATTGTGACACAGCAGGGGGCTCATGGAATCAAGGGGACAATTGTGACAGTAGGGAACCTCCTAGAAACAAGTCTCTGTTGTGGCAGTCATGGAATCAAAGAGACATTTGTGACACAGCCAGGCCGTGTGGAACCAATGGTCCATTGTTACACTGCAGAGTCAAGAAGAACATGGTGACACCACAGAACCGCATGGAACCAAGGGTCCTTTGTGGCACAGCAGGGCCTCGTTGGAACCCAGGGGACCATTGTGACAAGGCAGGGCCTAATGGAACCATGGAGACCATTGTGACACTAAGGAACCTCATGGAACCACGGTGACCATTGGGATGCTATGGAACCTCACGGAACCAAGGGTCCATTGTGACATTGTGGTGCCTCCTGGAATCAAACATTGTGAAACTTGGAGGCCTAATGGAACAAGGGTTTCTATTGTCACAGTGCAGAACCTCATGGAATCAAGGACACCATGTTACACTACAGAAGCCCATGGAACCAAGGGGCCATTGTGACACTGCAGAACCAAGGAAACTGTTGTTGACAGTACAAAAAGTCACAGAATGAAAAGTCCAGTGTGACATGATGGAACCCCATGGACCCAAGGGTCCATTGTGACTCTGTAGGGCCTCATGGAATAGAGGGTCCATCGTGGCACATCAGGGCCTCGTGGAACCAAGGGTGCACTGAGGCAAAGCCAGGCCTTGCTGGAATCAAAGAAACCACTGCTCAAAGCAGGGTAACTCCTAGAACCAAGGAGTCCATTGGTACAGCATAAAACCTATGGAACCAAGGGGCCATTGGGACAAAGCAGGGCCTCATGGAACTAAGGGGACATTCTGACACATTGGGACTGCATGGAAGGAATTGTCCATGATGACAATGCAGATCCAAGGAGTCCATGGAGACTGTATGGAACTGCATGGATCCAAGGGGCCATTGTGACACCAAAGAACTTCATGGAACCCAGGGTCCATTGTGACATAGCAAGGCCTCATTGGAAGAAAGGAACCACTGTTGACAGTAGAGAAACTCATGGAACCAAGGGGCTGTGGTGACACAGCAGGGACACATGGAACCAAGGAGACCAGTGATATTTAGGAACCGCATGGAACCAAGGGTTCATTACGGCACTGCAGAAACAAGGAGACCATGGTTGACACTATGGAAGCCGATGGAACTGAACGGCCATTGTTACACTCCAAAGTGTCGTTGAACCAAAGAGACCATTATCCAACTACAGAACCTCATGGCACTAAGGCTTCACTGTGACACAGCAGGGTTCCATGAAACCAATTCTCCACTGTGACAATGCAGATCCAAGGAGACCATGGTGACACTAGGGAAGCTCATGGAACCAAGCAGCCATTTTGACACAGCAAGGCCTCGTGGAACCAAGGAGACCATTGTGACATCATAGAATCTCATGGAAGCAAGGATCCATTTTTACAGTCCAGAACCAAGGAGACCATTTTGACAGTACAGAACCTCCTGGAATCAAGAGTCAGTCGTTAAACAGTTGGGCTTCATGGAACCAAGAAGCCATTGTGACACAGCAGGGCCACATGGAACCAATGGTCCATAGTGATACTGTGGATCCAAGGAGGCCATGTCGATACCATGGAACTTCATGGAAACAAGGGTCCATTGTAACACAGTTGGGCCCCAAGGAACCAATTGTCCATTGTGACAATGTGGATCCAAGGAGCCATTGTGACCCTGTGGGACCTCCTTGGAACAAAGGCCATTGCTGATAGTATGGAAGATGCTCATGGAAACTATGGGATATTGTGGCACTGCAGAGCCTCATGGAACAAAGGAGACCACTGTGAAACGGAGGAATTTTATGGAACCAAGCAGCCATTTGCACATGACAGAACCAAGAAGAACATTGTTGGCAGTACAAAGTCTCATGGAACTGAGGGGCCATTGTTGCACAGCCAGGCCTGGTGGAACCAATGGGCCAGTGTGACACTGTGGGGCCCCATGGAATCAAATATTCCTTGTGACACAGTGGGGCTGCTTGTCACCAACTGTCCATTGTGATACTGCAGATCCCAGAGCCCGTGGTGACACTATGGCAGTTCATGGAACCAAGGGGCTGTTGTGGCACACCAAGGCCTTGTGGAACCCAGGAGAGCATTGTGGCAGTGCAGAACCAAGGAGGCCATTTTGACAGGACGGATCCTCATTGAATCAAGGGTTTAGAAGAATCCAAAGGGTTAAGAGTTTAGCTGAAGGGATAGAAGCAAGAAGCAATGGATATTAATGAAGAGTTTAGAGTAGAAGCAATGTTGAACAGTTGATCATTGCCAGATGAAGCTACTTTGAGAAGACAATATATAATTTGCCTGACTTTGCTGTGTTTGAAGAAGTTATGAGGGGAGGAAGTGTATTGTAAAGGGGAAGAAACTGTAGGTGCACCTGGGCCCCAAAAGCTGTCAGAAGCAGGCAGGAGAGCTTGAAC
>WQNJ02000054.1:1507500-1672500 GCA_016584745.2 Phylloscopus trochilus trochilus
GGATGTGGAAAAGGCCTTTGGTGTCAGGGCTGTTGAGAAGGCTGGGCAGTGTCACTGGGAGAGCTCTCTCAAAGCCCTTGGAAAGGGCAGAGCCATCCCAGAGTGTCCTGGGAACCTGGGAAAGGCAGACATGGAGCCAGTCTGCAACCAGGGCAGGGAGGGGATCTGGGAGAATCCCAGCCTGGTCAGGCTCAGCAAGGAAGGGGATGTGGCAAATCCTCCTGCAGCCATTCCAGGCACTGGCAGGACAGGGCAGGGATTGCAGAAGCCACGTGGGAGGGAAAAGAAGGGGATGTTGTGTGCCCAGACTTTAGCCAGGCCTGTGACACGATCTGCTGTGGTCTCCTCAGAGCCAGACTGGAGAGAGCTGGGCTGAAGAAATGGAACATGGGCTGGGTGGGCATTTGGCTGAACAATGAGGGTCAAATGTCATCCATGGTACAGAGTCCTCTTGGCAGCCACTGCCTGGTGATATCTCTCAGTGACCAGCCCTTGACCACCACTGGGGAACCTTTCTCTTATCTCTACAATGGCAAGAAATGCACTTTCAATTCCTTTGTGGATACTGCCAAATGGTAGAGAGTCTGTGAACAAACTCCTCCAGTTGATGGCAACTGCAAAACACAATTGGGCATCAGTGTGTTTTTCTTTCCTATGGGCAAGATGACTGAGTTGAGTCAATTTATCTTGCCATCAGGTGCCAACCAAGCCACAAGAAAAGGCAGAAAAAACTTATGCATTGAAATAAAGGCAGTTCAAAAGGGAAAAACACAAACCCAACAATAATAACCCAAAAACCCACCCACAACAACACAAAAACCCTACAAACAAACCAACCAAAAAAAGCAAAGGCCACAAACAGAAGAAAAGCAAATCCCCAGGAAATCTCCAATCAGCCAAAAAATTTTAACCACCTTGTGGCAGGAGAGGATTTTTTATGTGTCGATAATGATTTGAATGAATAAAGTCTCTAAAAAGAAATTATTCCTCTACCCACCTTGCCCACCCCCTGCTTCCTGCCATTTATTGCTTATCATGGTGTGACATGCAACGGAACATCCCTTGGGTTGGTGCAGCCCAGCTGTCCCATCCCTGTTCCCTCAAACAGCAAATAGCAGTCATTCAAAATGCAAGAAAAACATCAGCTCAGCTCTACAAGGCTGACAAAACAGAAGGTTTGCAAAAGAATGATATTGCCCATATTCAAAAGTGGGGGTCGAGGAACAGCCACCTAAAAAGGACACTGGATGTTGAAGACAGACCCCAAAGAACCAGATAAGAACTTGTGAGAAGGGGTGCAACTATGTCAAGTAAATTCAAAGGAAGTGAGGATAGCTAATGAATGCATAATCAGTGTGTGTGATCAAAACTCTGTTCATTTGATGCTCAGTGCACTCAAATGGAGGAAGGATCTCCCAAGTAACCAGCACGCTATAATAAAGAATAAAACAGTGCTGTCACACTGTAATAATGCCCTCAAATATTCAAAAGTTGTGTTCAGAAGTTTCTATCCAGAGGATTTCAGTATCATCAGTGTCCTTGACTTCATTATGCCCCACAGTGTCACAATTGCTCCTTGGTTCCATGAGGCCCTGCAGTATAACAATGGACCCTTGGTTCCAACATCAATTAAATAAAGCATAGACAAAGGCTCTCCAGCTAATTAAAGTTAGAAAGTGTTGTGTCTAATTCAGTGCCAGGAAAAATGGGAAGTAAACTCCCAAAGATGTGTGCAAAAATCACAGAGCTCTGGCTCTCAATTTCTCTATAAAATCTTACATATTCATGTAATCATTCAACACGCCTATACATACTTATTACTTAACCCTGCCTTCTGTCCACTTCATCATAAAATGAGCTCAAAGACCTTTCATGCTTGCACAGTCCTTCACTCATATTGGGTCGGTGGGTTTTGAAATGGGTCAGTGGTGCCTTAGGATGAAGTCAGGAATTTCTTCCTCAAGGTAAACCTCTCACCTTGGTCTTGTTGGCAGGCTCTCTGACCCCTTGGGCATAGTTCAAGCTCTCCTGCCTGGTTCTGACTGACTTGAGGGCACAGGTGCAGCTGCAGTTTCTTCATCTTTACAATACTCCATCCTCCCCTCAGAACTTCTACAAACACAGCAAAGTCAGGCAAATGATACATTGGCTTCTCAAACTAGATCCATCTGGCAATGATCAACTATCCTACATTGCTTCTACTCTAAACTCTTCATTAATATCCATTGCTTCTTGCTCCTATCCCTTTAGCTAAACTCCTAACCCTTTAGATACTTCTCAACCCCTGATTCAATTAGGGTCCATCGTGTCAAAATGGCCTCCTTGGCTCTGCACTGCCACAATGCTCTCCTTGGTTCCACAAGGCCTTGGTGTGTCACAACAGCTCCTTGGTTCCATGAACTGCCATAGTGTCACCAGGGTCTCTTGCATCTGCAGTATCACAATGGACAATTGGTGACAAGCAGCCCCACTGTTTCACAAGAAATATTTGATTCCATGGGGCCCCACGGTGTCACACTGGCCGCTTGGTTCCGCCAGACCTCGCTGTGCAACAATGGCCCCTCAGTTCCATGAGGTTTTGTACTGCCAACAATGGTCTCCTTGGTTCTGCTGTGTGCAAATGGCTGCTTGGTTCCATAAAATTCCTCTGTGTCACAGTGGTCTCCATTGTTCCATGAGGTTCTGCAGTGCCACAATGTTCCATAGTTTCCATGAGCATCTTCCATACTATAAACAATGCCCTTTGTTACCAGGAGGCCCCACAGAGTCACAATGGCTCCTTGGATCTATGAGGTTCTGTAGTGTCACCATGGTCTCCTTGGATCCACATTGTCACAACGGACAATTGGTTTCTTGGATCGACAGTATCACTATGGGCCATTGGTTCCATGTGGCCTTGCTGTGTCAAAATGGCTTCTTGGTCCCATGAAGCCCAACTGTTTAACAAGTGACCCTTGATTCCATGAGGTTCTGTACAGTCAAAATGGTCTCCTTGGTTCTGGACTGTAACAATGGACCCTTGATTCCATGAGATTCCATGACGTCACAATAGTCTCCTTGGTTCCATGAGGCCTTGCTGTGTCACAATGGCCGCTTGGATCCATGAGCTTCCCTAGTGTCACCATGGTCTCCTTGGATCTGCATTGTGACAATGGACGATTGGTTTCATGGAACCCTGCTGTGTCACAGTAAAGCCTTAGTGCCATGAGGTTCTGTAGCTGGACAATTGTCTCTTTGGTTCAAGGACACTTTGGAGTGTAACAATGGCCGCTCAGTTCCATGAGCTTCCATAGTGTCAACAATGATCTCCTTGTTTCTGCAGTGTCCTAATGAACCGTTGGTTCCATGAGGTTCCTAAATGTCACTGGTCTCCTTGGTTCCATGTGTCCCTGCTGTGTCACCACAGCAGCTTAGTTCCATGAGTTTCTGTACTGTCAACAATGGTTCCTTTGTTCCAATGAGGCCTTGCTATGTCACAATGGACCCTGGGTTCCATGAAGTTCTTTGGTGTCACAATGGCCCTTGGATCCATGAGGTTCCATAGTGTCTCCATGGTCTCCTTGGATCCGCATTGTCATCATGGACAATTCCTTCCATGCAATCCCAATGGGTCAGAATGTCCCCTTAGTTCCATGAGGCCCTGCTTTGTCCCAATGGCCCCTTGGTTCCATAGGTTTGATGCTGTACCAATGGACTCCTTAGTTCTAGGAGTTACCCTGCTTTTAGCTGTGGTTCCTTTGGTTCCAGCAAGGCCTGGCTGTATCTCAATGCACCCTTGGTTCCACGAGGCCCTGCTATGTCACAATGGACCCTCTATTCCATGAGGCCCTACAGAGTCACAATGCACCCTTGGGTCCATGGGGTTCCATCATGTCACATTGGACTTTTCATTCCATGAGTTTTCATACTGTCAACAACATTTTGCTTGGTTCTGCAGTGTCACCATGGCCCCTGGGTTCCATGAGGTTCTGTAACATGGTTGCCTTGATTCCATGATGTTCTGCAGTGTCACAATAGAAACCCTTGTTCCATTAGGCCTCCAAGATTCACAATGTTTGATTCCAGGAGGCACCACAATGTCAATGGACCCTTGGTTCTGTGAGGTTCCATAGCATCCCAATGGTCACCGAGGATCCATGAGTTTCCTTAGTGTCACAATGGTCTCCATGGTTCCAGTAGGCCCTGCCTTGTCACAATGGTCCCCTGGGTTCCAACGAGGCCTTGTTGTGCCACAAAGGACCCTTGGTTCCATGAGGTTCTGTGGTGTCACCATGTTCTTCTTGAATCTGCAGTGTAACAATGGACCCTTGGTTAAACAAGGCCTTGCAGTGTCTCAAGAGTCTCTTTGGTTCCATCAGGAACACAAAAGCTTTGCATCAACATTGAGCAACGCTTCCTTTACACACCTGGGAACCTCTGTCTGCATTCCAAAGAAGGGTTCAAGCTGAGGATGGCACCAGCAGCTTCCATCTGCAACAGAGATACAGGACAGGGACAGAGAATTCAGCTGAGAGACTCAGAGAATTCTGCTTACAGAGCTCATTTCTGGTGACACTGTCCCTTGTAGAAAGGTGACATCATTCCAGGCAGCCTGTCCTGAGCATGTGGTTCCTGAGTGGGCTTTGTTGTTTAGGAAACCTGCTCCGCCGTTTCCATTCTTTCCTCACCAGCAGGAAAACTTCTCCTGGGCCTGTGTGCAGGCAGAGGCCTGAGGAGAACAGGTGGGACATGGTGCAATGGGCTGGGACAGGCAGCTGCAGAGCTCAGGGGACAAGGTTGTGCTGCAGGTCCCAGGGATGTCAGTGCCAGGTGGGAAATGTCAGACATGGTGAGGTTGGGGTGAGGAGCAGCTTGTCCAAACAGGGTCAGCTTGCAAGGGGCTCATTCTTCTCCATGTCCAGCTATAAGGAGACACTCAGAATCAAAATCCTTTTGGGAATGTTTCTATCCAATCCTAAGTGATTTGGAAAATAAAAAGCTTGATATAAAAAAAAAATAGTCATGAAATGGACTTTCAAGTCTTGCTGTTTAACACAACTCCAAACTGACTCCAATCAGCTGCACAAGCCCTTGAGACCCAAAGACAATTGAAGGAAGAAGAGGAGCTCCTGATGGCTTTCTGTATTTTCATCAGCCCCACACTGCATTTGGGGCTGAGTCCAGGACCCACAGGGACTGGGAGAAGTTTGAGGAAGCTGCTGAAGGTGTCAGAAGCAAAATCCTAAGCCCCTTGGAGCATCCCTGGGCCCCAGTGAGGGCAGGGAGTGCCAAAGGCTGCCCAGGCACTGGTGAGAGCAGCTCCTTGAGGCCAGGATTGCAGGGAGCCCAAGGCTGTGAGCAGGGACTGCAATGCTGAGCAAGGCCTGGGCTGGCTGGAGGGAGCAGAAAGGCCAAGGCCTGAGCCCAGGCCTGGCACAGCAGGGCCTGTCCCTCGCGGCTGGCTGGGGGCTGTTGGTGGGGCAGGGGGATGGCAGGGGCAGCAAGGACAAATGTCCTAAAGCTGCAAGGCCTGCCAGCCTGCTGAGGGAGGGGCCAGGCAGAAGCCAAGTGCAGGCTTTCCTGCAAGGAAAGTTCCTTCTGTGGGGCCTGCAGAGGCGCTGGCAGAGCCCAGGGGACAAAGGCCTGGGTGCCTGTGGCCCTGCCAGCCCTGCCCAGCCCTTGGCCATCTCTCCTGCAGCCTGTGCCCCCTGTGCCTGCTGCTGCTGCTGTGCCCTGGCCGGCTGCACACGCCCATCTCGCTGTCCCCCCAGTATTTCTCAGCCCAGCATTTCTCTGCCCTCCCTGGGCTCCCTGCACCCGGCTCTGCCCACACAGAGCCAGGGCAGGCCCCAGGCTCATGCTGGGACACCTCCTGCACCAAAATTCTGCCCTGGCAGGGACTTTTCTTCTTCTTCAGCTCCAGGCTGAACCTTCCAAGCTGCGCTTTGGGGAGGTTTCCTTCTCTTCCCCCTGCCAAGGAAAGCTCTGTCTCCTGCTGGTCACAAACACAGAAGGGCTGGTGGGAGATCAGTGGTGGTCAGAGGCTGTCTGGGGTACAGTGACCATGAAATGACTGAGTTTTGAAATATTCTGTGGAAGGAGGTGAGGCATTAACAGAACTTCTACACTGGACTTACAGAGAGCAGACTTTGGCCTATTCAGGATGTTGATTTGGAGATTACTGAATCAGGTACTGATTTTTTAAGTGAAGGAGCTGTTCAACAAAGGAGTCCAGGAGGGACTGATGTACTTCAAGAAAGAAATCTCTAAGACACCGAGCTGTGCTTCTGTGCCAAAAGATGAGGTGGCAAGGAGAATGACTGGCCTGGATGAGCCGGGAGCTTTTGCAGGAACTTGGCGCAAAAAAGAGGGTGCATTGCCTTTGGAAAGAGGGGAAGGCTGCTCGGGAAATGTTTAAGGATGTTGTTAGGTCGTGAGAAAAAAAATTAGTAATGTGAAAACCCAATTCCGACTTAATCCTGACACTTCTGTGAAGGATAATAAAAATGCTTTTATAAATATATTAATGGCAAAAGGAGTGGCAAGGACAACCTGCACTCTTTATTGAATGCTGGGGGGAATACAATAACTTAAGATGAGGAAAAGGCTGAGGTACTGAACATCTTTGCCTCAGTTTTCAACAATCAGACAGGTTGTCCTCAGGACAAGTGTTCTCCTGAGCTGGTAGATGGGGACAGGGAGCAGAAGAGCCCCCCTGTCATCCAGGAGGAAGCAGCTGCTGACCTACTGAGCCACTCAGATGCTCAGAGGTGTCTCTGGGACCAGATGGGATCCATCCCAGGGACATGAGGAAGCTGCTGGATGAGCTCCCCAAGCTGCTCTCCATCATTTCTCCTCAGTCCTGGCTCACAAGGGAGGCTCCAGAGGACTGGAGGTGCCAATGTGAGCCCATCCCCAAGAAGGGCTGGAAGGAGGATCTGGGGAACTCCAGGCCTGTCAGCCTGACCTCGGTGCCCGGCCAGGTGATGGAACAGATCACCTTGAGTGCCATCACAGGGCACCCACAGGATGGCTGAGGGATCAGCCCCAGCCAGCATGGGTTTAGGAGGGGCAGGTCCTGCCTGACCAACCTGATCTCCTGTTACACCCAGGTGGTGGATGTGGGAAAGGCTGTGGATGTGTCTACCTGGCCTTCAGCAAAGCCTCTGACACCGTGAGCCACAGCATTCCCTGGAAAAGCTGCAGCCCCTGGCTTGGGCAGGTTCCCTCTTTGCTGGGAGAATGAAGAACTGGCTGCAGGCTGGGCCCAGAGAGTGCTGGGGATGCTGCTGCATCCAGCTGGTGCCCAGTCACTGGTGGTGTCCCCCAGGGATATGTGTTGGGCCCAGTCCTGTTTAACATCTTCACTGATGATCTGGGTGAGGGCATCGAGTCCACCATGAACAAATTGCAGCTGAGACCAAGCAGGGTGTGAGTGTGGATCTGCTGGAGGGCAGGACAAGAAGACACAGCCTTAGGCTGCACCAGGGGAGGTTTAGGCTGGAAAAAAAAAGGAAGAAGTTCTTCAGAGAAAAGGGGGATTGGGAACTGGAATGGGCTGGCCAGGGGGAAGGTGGCAGAGTCACTGTCCCTCTCCAGTGGCATGGTCTGGGTGATAAGGTGGTATAGGGGCATTGGTTGGACTTTTTGATCTCCAAGGTCTTTTCCAACCCATCTGATTCTGTCGTTCTGTGATGCTTGGGACACTCTGGGGAAGCAAGGGGCCATTGTGACACTGTGGGGCCTGGTGGCACTAAGAGGACCACAGTGACACTGTGTAATCCCACAGAACCAAGAGTCCATTGTGGTACTGAGGGGCCAAATGGAACCAGGGAGTGCACTGTGCCACTCTGGGTCCTCGTGGAACCACAGAGGCCACTGTGACCCTGCAGGGCCTTGTCTGACACACAGGTTTCACCATTTTGACACTGCAAAACAGAGAGAGAGAGACCATGAACTGTGTAAAGAGACCACTGTGAGACTCCAGGGCCCAGTGGAACTGTGGAGCCATTCTGACACTGCAAGGCCTCGTGTAATCAGGGGGCCACTGTTACACTGCAGGGACTCATGGAGCTGAGGGAACAACTGTGACACTGTGGTGGAACCAAGGGGCCTTTGTTACACTGCAGATCTTGTGTGACCAGGGCTCCTCTGTGACACTGCAGAACAAAGGAGACTATTTTGGCATTCTGTACAACACAGTGGCCTCATGCAACCAAGGGGCCACTGTGAGAGACACTATGGGGCCACAAGGAATCTAGAAGAGCTCTGTCATTCTCATGGAAACAAGGAGTACTTTGTGACACTGAGGGGACTTGTGGGACCAGAGACCATTGTGACAGTGTGAGACCTGATGTAACCATGGGGCCACTGTGACACCCTGGGGCCCCATGGAACCAAGGGGCCTCAGTGAAACTGGGGCACCAAGGTGAACATTGTGAAACTGGGAAGCCCCATGGAACCAAGGAGTCTCCACTGTTACTCTGCCTGCAGGGTCTCGTGGAACCATGGAGACCATGGTGAGAGCTCAGGGGCTCGTGTGACCAAGAGGCCACTGTGACACTGTGGGGCCCCATGGAACCAAGGACATCTTTTCAGATGACTCCAATCTGGGTGTGAGTGTCAAACTATGGGAGCATAGGAGGGCTCTGCACAGGGCCCTGGACAGGCTGGATCCAGGGAACAACTCCAACAATGTCAGGTTGAACAAGACCAAGGGCCGGCTCCTGCACTTTGGCCACAACAACCCCTGCAGTGCTACAGGCTGGGGACAGAGTGGCTGGACAGCAGCCAGGCAGAAAGGGACCTGCAGGGTCTGCTGGACAGCAGGCTGGACATGAGGCAGCAGTGTGCCCAGGTGGCCAAGAAGGCCAATGGCTCCTGGCCTGGATCAAGAATGGTGTGGCCAGCAGGAGCAGAGCTGCTGTGCCACCCCTGCCCTGCTCCAAGCTCTGCACACAGACATTGCTGCTGCAGCTGCAGAGAAGGGAACAAAAGGGGGATCTCCACTGAAAACTTTGCTCAGAGATCCTTTAGTTCACTTAGAGACACTGAGAGCACAGCTCCTCCTTAGCACAAACTAGGGCCACAGTGAAGGTGGAGAGAAACAAAATGAGAAATGGCACAAACAATGACATTTCTTTGTGGATATTTCTGAAAAACTAAAATACAGGGGAAAAAACCCTAAGAACACAACCAAACCAACAAGAACTTTCAAAGATGACTTTTATTACAAATGATTTGCAGAAATTGGCCAGCAGTTTAATGTTTCCAAAATTGTCCAGTCATCAGTCTCCACACTGCAGCCTTGATCTCCTGGTTCCTCAGGCTGTAGATGAGGGGGTTCAGGGCTGGAGGCACCACCGAGTACAGAACTGACAGGGCCAGATCCAGGGATGGGGAGGACACGGAGGGGGGCTTCAGGTAGGCAAAGGCTGCAGTGCTGAGGAACAGGGAGAGCACAGCCAGGTGAGGGAGGCAGGTGGAAAAGGCTTTGTGCCGTCCCTGCTCAGAGGGGATCCTCAGCACAGCCCTGAAGATCTGCACATAGGAGAAAACTATGAACACAAAACACCCAAATACCAAACAGATGCAAACCACAATAATCCCAAGTTCCCTGAGTTTGGACTGTGAGCAGGAGAGCTTGAGGATGTGTGGGATTTCACAGAAGAACTGACCCAGAGCATTGCCATGGCACAGGGGCAGGGAAAATGTATTGGCTGTGTGCATGAGAGCATTGAGAAAGCCACTGGCCCAGGCAGCTGCTGCCATGTGGGCACAAGCTCTGCTGCCCAGGAGGGTCCCGTAGTGCAGGGGTTTGCAGATGGACACGTAGCGGTCGTAGCACATGACGGTCAGCAGGAAATACTCTGCTGAGAGAAAAAATACAATCATAAATATCTGAGCAGCACATCCTGTGTAGGAGATGCTCCTGGTGTCCCAGAGGGAATTGTGCATGGCTTTGGGGACAGTGGTTAGGATGCAGCCCAGGTCAGTGAGGGCCAGGTTGAGCAGGAAGAAGAACATGGGGCTGTGCAGGTGGTGGCCACAGGCTACGGCGCTGATGATGAGGCCGTTGCCCAGGAGGGCAGCCAGGGAGATGCCCAGGAAGAGGCAGAAGTGCAGGAGCTGCAGCTGCCGCCTGTCTGCCAATGCCAGCAGGAGGAAGTGGCTGATGGAGCTGCTGTTGGACATTTGCTGCGCCTGAGCTGTGGGTACTGCCATGGAAAAAAGGACAGTGAAGAGTTAGAGGAGATACCTGGAACCAAATTCTAAGCCATATTCCATAAACCCTCCCCTGGAACACACAGACAGCCTCTTGTGCTTGAGAGTTCTGCAGTTTTCTTTTTAATCTCCCCCCATGTCTCTGCTGGTGTTCTTGGATATTTACCCCACAGCATTTCTGCTGCCCCCAGGGAGAACAGAGCAAGTTCTGTGAGGCAAAGTGATGAATGGATAGTGAGGGGACATGGTCTGTCATTCTGACCTGCTCAGAGTTTCCCTGGGCTTTAGCCTTTCTCAGGTGGAGGGTGATCAGCTTCCCATGTTTCCCCTAAAATATCCCCAAGTACTGCTGAGAGCAGATGGATCCACCACAGCCCAGCCCACTTTTGTAGCCAAGGACTCACGTTGCCCATTTCACCAACCCAACAGCATTTTCAGTGTCAGAACACCTCTGCCTTTCCCCAGGAGTCTTTCAGATAACACAAAGATGCTGCAGGACAGGTTTGCATCCTGGATTGAAGCTCCCAGCTTGGACTGAAATCTCCAGGAGAATTCCAAGTGTCCTTGTGCTGGCATTGGACTGAGGGAGATGCAGCTCCTGCCCTGGCTGCACTGACAGCATTGCCCAGAGCCGGGCACTGAGGACAGCGTCACCCTGAGCCAGCTGTGCCCCCTCCCAGAGCCCCCCAGGGCCGGGCAGCTGCTCCCAGCCCTGTGCTCTGCAGAGGGAACTGGGCCCGGGGCTGCAGAGCTGCCCCAGGGCTCTGCTGCAGCTCTGCCTGCACAGGAGGGGCTTCAGGCCTTGGAGCCCCAGCCCTGAGGGCAGAGGCTGGGCTGGGGGACAGGAGGGAGGGGGCTTGTTCAGAGGGAGGGGCTGCACTGGAGGGGCTCCTGTGGAGATCTCTGAACTCTCCCTGCCACAACATTGCTAGGGTTTGTTTTCTCTCACTGCCTCATCTTCTCTCTGCTTCCTGGAGATTTTCCTCCTGCAGGGGTTTCCCTGTGCCTGAGCTCTCCCTGCCAGCACTCCCAGACCCCAAATCTCTGTGCACTTTCCTTGGCCCTACAGAACCCTGCCTGTTTGCAGGGCACTGGCTGGGGGCAGGTTCTGTTGGCAGCCTGGAGAAAGGACAGCTCAGACTAAGCCTGATGGGCCCAGCAAAGGTGCTGCTGCTGCTGTCCATGGGCAGAGGAGTGGCTGAAAGCACATCAGGGATCTCCTGCACACCTGCTGATCACTGAGAGACCAGATGTCCCAGGGACATGTCAAAATTAATGACACCTTTATCATTCATTCTCCCTCTCCCGTATTACCTAATGTTAGAAAATGAAAACAAAGTTTCAGGAAATGTCCTCATTTTAAAATAAATCCTTGCCTTGGAAATATTTTGGGAATGTGCAGAAGCCCTCAGTGTGTCAGAGCTTCAGGAGCATTTCACCTCCCCTGCACCAGAAATACTCAGAGAGTTGTACTCACAGAGTCTGTAGGCATTGGGCTGTTCCAGCTTGAGGAGATCCCTGCAGGAGCTGCAGCTGCATTGTCCTGCACCCAGAGGTTCCTGTGCCAAGGGCTGGCACTGATTCTCCCCCAGTCTCTTCTCAGCACCTTCCCAGCCCTGAGTGATTGAAGCTCTCTGTGCCTGTGTGCTGTGCCTGGGGTGGCTGCAGGCAGTGCCCCAGCCCTGCTGGGCTGGGAGAAAAGCTGCTCAGCAAGAGAAATGTGGTTTTAAGCTCTTCTTGGTTGCCAGGAGCTGCTGCCTTTGTGCCAGGAGCCCAGCCCAGCTCATCAGCACAGACACAGCACAAGGACTTTAATTAACCTCTTGGGGCTCTGTGCTGAGGCCCTGAACATCAGTCCCTGACAGGGAGCTGAAGAAACCTCTCAAGAAGTCCAAGTCAGAATCCAACTCCAAAGTTTCTGCAAGTTTTAATGGGTCCCAGTGAGGCACACAACAGAGAAAGTGTCCGCAGTCCCCAGGCAGAGCAGAGAACTGCAGGCAGTGATGCCAGGAGGGGACAAAGAGAAGCCAAGGCTTGGTGCCCTGGGGCACAGCAGGGTCTGTGCCACCAAGGGCTGTCAGGAGACACCTTGTCCTGAGGCCCTGGGGCCTCCTGGCACAGCCCCAGCAAGGCTGGGCACTCTCAGCCCCTTGTCCTGCCCTCAGCATCCCCCTGACAGCCCAGTGGCTTCAGGGATGTGCTGGAAGGAGTCCCTGGGGAGCCCTGGTCAGGAATGGCCCTGGGGGGCTCCTGCATGCTCCCAGGCACTGCAGGTTTTCCAAAGGACTTTGGGTTTGGCTTTTGCCTTGGAGTTTTTGAGAGGTTTGTGCAATCATGTCCTCCAATTATCTGCTGTAATTAGTCCCTTGAGAGGCTTTGTCAGTAATAACACTCAGTGGGGTTCATTAATGCTTCAAGGTACTTCAGTTATTTGAAGGTACTTGGTGTTTCCCTTTTAAATCTGATTCTGTGAGAAAGATTGTGCAATCCTGGCTCCAATTATCTACTTTAACAAGTCCCTTGGGATTTTAGTCAGTAAAAACACTCAGTGGGGCTCAATAATACTTTAAGGTACTCAAAGTTTCTTAAAGAACTTTTTTTTTTGGCACTGAGTCTCTGAGAAGTTTTTGTGCCATCCTGGCCTCCAATTATCTGCTTTAATGAGTCCCTTGAGAGCTTTGAACTGACACTCAGTGGGGCTCATTAAAACTTTGAGATACTCAGCGTTTTTTAGATACTTTGGATTTTCCTTCCCACACTGAGTCTCTGAGACGATTTTTTGCAGTCTTGGTCTCAAATTCTCTCTTCCAAGGTGTCCATGAGGAACCTGTGTTTGGGATGGATCTCAGTTAAACCCATGAATGCTTTGAGACACTTTGGGTGCTTCCTTCTGACTGACTCCTAGAAAGGTTTGTGTAATCGCCTCTCAGGCCCTGAGGTTCAAGAGCTCAGCACCAAATGCACCACAGGGCTCATTAGGATCAAAGCAAGTCCTGACAAACCATGGCTGTGCCTTGATTTCCCTCTGGTCTGCTGCAGTTCATTAGAAGTCTTTTTTCCTAGAGTTGTGGAGAAATCTTTCAAAGAAGTTCTACTAAATTCACATTCTTTTTTTCAAGGTTGTATTTTTGTCTTTAGAAAAAGTTGATTGCAGCATTCAGGGATTGATATTGATCCAGGGATTGTCCTCAGGAGGTCTGGCCTGGTCAGAGAAGCTGCGCCCTGAGGTCTGACTCAGTGTGGAGAACCTTGCTCCACGTTCCCCAGCCCCATCCTGTCTCTCCTCACTCACCTGGGAACTGCCTTGCTCAGAGAACTGGCTGCACTCAGTGTGACCAGCTAGGGAAGCCAAGCGGAAGATAGCCCATTGTACGTGGAGATAGGGTCCCTGCCTCTTCGTTTGCACCGTTCAATAGTGTACTAACCTGAAGCCCCGTCACGGTGACATCAGCGCACCGAGCCTATAATAAGGCTGCGCAAGGAATTAATAAACGCATTTCACTGTCGATCACATTGATCCAGCGAGTGATCTGTCCAAACCGTCTGTATTGTGACCGTCCTGTCACTTCCAAACCAGGTCGCACTGCCCCCAGCGGCGGTAACATAGTGGTGCCGAAACCTGGGAAGGGGCAATTTAGTGCCGCCGAAGCTCGACCGTCCCCCAACAATCGGGTCTGAGCGGCTGGATTTTGGGTCTCACGCTGGCCGGAGAGTGACGACTGAGGCGGCAGGACCGACCCATTGGCGAGGACACTCGCATACCTCTGAGAGATGGACGTGCTTGGAAAGGTAGTGTGTGAACTGCATAGGCAGTGGGGGATCGACTGCAAAGTCAAAGACTTCGAGTGTGCAGTCGCGCGTCTGATAAAATTAGGTGCGATTGATTGCCCTGTTGATATTCTGCATTCGGAATGCTGGGACAAATGTACGAAAATTCTCGCGAATGATGTCATGATTACCGGGTCTAGTAAAAGCTTAAAAAGCTGGGGAAGGGTAACGCAAGAGCTGCGCAAAGCGCTACAAGAGCAGGAAGTGTGGAAAGCTGCTCAAACTTGTTTAAAAATAACACCGAAAGTCAGGGTCGGAGCCACCACCCAGACGACATTCGGGGACTGCCCCGCAGGTCCCGACCCGTGCCGGGACGACGACGGGGATCGTTCCCAATCATCACGGTCCCTCAGCCCTGCATGGCGCCCGCCATCACCTGCGGAGCGCGTGGCGGCACCAAACAAGTGGACGGACGCCGGCCACGCCGTGCGGATGGACTCCGGCCGTGCTCCCTTCCGCATGTCTGCCGTGGCACCGCCCGAGCTGACCACTGAGCACGGCCGGCAGCCAAACGATAGTGATATTGATGAGTTTGAAAACAGTTTGGATAGCGCAAATCCCGATGGGGTTTGGGGACGACCGCCACCTTACACACCAAAAAATGGCGCTGGGCAAAAAGAAGAAGGGCAGTGCAGAAAGCGGTTTCCCGCCACTGACATGCGCAGACAGAGGCACGAGGGGAGGTGGGAGGACAGCGCGAGTCGCGAGGGGGAGGAGACCCCGCAGCCCAAGCAGAGGGCACGCCCCAAAAGTTTCCCTTGCAACAAATTAAGCTCCCCAGAAGGGAGACAGAGACGGGGGGGAGAACCTGCCCACGAGAACAAAAGAGGGCAGAGTCCGGCTCAAAAGCACGGCAAGCCGAAAACCTCTTGCTACCTGACTTTCTCCTCCGACTCGGATGAGTCAGATGACAACTATAGCCACCTGCAACACCCTGATCACTACTCCCTGAGGCCCCCACGAGACACAAAGCAACAAAAGGCATGCTGGTACTCATCCAGCTCCAATCCTGATTCAGACAGGAGAGAGCATCAGCTTCTCTCACCAAACTTGCCAATTCATTCATACCACGTGCAGTCACTAAGAGCTCTCAAAAATCCATGCCACTCACAGACTGGAAAGAAATCCAAATGGCATGCGCAGACCTGACCACATCAGCAGGTTGGGCATTCCCAGTCAGGAGAGTTGGTAACAACCTGCCAACTTATTCTCCTGTTAATCCTAAAGACGTGCAGGCAGTTGTAAAAGCTATCGCTGAGAAAGGTATAAATTCTGCAATGGTCTCTACCCTAATTGATGGCATCTTTGGTAACGATGACATGCTGCCTTTTGATATCAAACAGACATGTCGAATGATTTTCGACGGCTCAGGAATGATTGTATTTAAGCAGGAATGGGAGGACAATTGCTTAAATATGCTTGCCAGAGTTACCGGGGATCACCATCCACTGCGCAATTCTAACATTCAACGCCTGATGGGCAAAGACCCACAAATGGTCAGCCCACAAGTAAAGCCCAAGGCCTGCGAGCCTCAGAGGTAGCAGCCACCACTTGTGCTGCCCAAGAAGCCATTTGTGGCTTGCAGGATCGTTGTCAAGCCGGCTCCATGGTCCACCATCAGACAAAATGAGAGTGAAAGCTTCAGACAATTTGTAGACCGTCTCCAAGCAGCTGTGGATGCCTCAGACCTGCCAGCAGAAGCGAAAGGGCCAGTCGTAGAGGGATGCCTGCGACAACAATGCAATCAGGCCACCAAAGAGATCCTGCGCTCAGTGCCACCAGGCACCAGCATCGCAGCGATGATCAAGCTCGTTGTGAGGGAAGAAAACCTAGTTCCGGTCCAAGCTGCGGTGGGTGCCGCCCTCACCCCAATTTCGGCTGCAGTCAGCACTGCCTGTGGCAGAAGTGATGGCTGCCCGAAGTTACCAGGAACAACCAGCACCGCCAGACCCTCTATTCCAGGGCAAGCCAAGGGGACCATGCTGGGCATGTGGCCGGAGAGGCCACATCACCAGAGAGTGCAAGTCCAGGAGGCCGGGAAACGGGCATGGGAGGGGGCAGACGGGCCACATGCAGCCTTCTCCCAGTGGAGACATCCAGCGGCCCAACCATGCAAACTCGCATGGAACAAGCAGCTTGTGAACCCGCTGCCTGCCAGAGAAGCCAACAGCTTTATGGCCCAGCCTTGGCCTCTGCAAGCAGGTGTTTCCCCAATCAGCGACTCATCAAGGCTCGATCGCATTGGTGTCCTTGAAATTCAGTTCAGAAGACAAAACCCTCGAGTGGCCCTGGCAATACGGTGCAACAGCAGCAAACCCCCAGTAGCCTGGGGAATTTGTCGCAAATGCACCTCTGGCTCCAACAAGAGTCCCTGGGATGACATCCCATGTCGCTCTCGAGAGGACGTCGCCATCAGTCTTCTCTTTTTGCTTGACACCAGCGTGGATGTAACTGTATTCCCTCAAGACTGCTGGCCCTCCCGCTGGAAATTAGAAGATGGTTCCAACGTGAGTGGGGTAGGCGGAATCTCTGCTGCGAAAAAGAGTGCAAAACAAATCTCAATAATTGTCTATGATGAAGCAGGGGAGAAGTTCGAGGGAGAAATTTGACTCCACGCTGATGTCCTTCCCGATTCTCGACAGCCACCTTTGCTTGGACGAGATGCTCTATCTCAGCTGAATGTCAGGCTGACAAATTTACCCTGAGGGCCACTGCAGCGTACCTGTCACCTCCAATTCGGCTGACATGGAAATCATCAGAACCGGTGTGGGTAGAGCAGTGGCCCATTCCCGAGCCTAGAATGTCAACCCTTCTTCAGCTAGTCCAATGAGAATTAGAAAAAGGACACATCGAACCACCCACTTCTCCATGGAACACCCCTGTGTTTGTCATATCAAAACGCAGAGGAGAAGGCTTTCATCTGCCCCACGACTTGTGTGCTGTCAACTGGAAGATCCAGCCCATGGGTTCAGTGCAAACACAACTTCCTGGCAACTCCTTTGTCCCAACAGACCAGCCATGCGTGGTGCTTGACATTAAGGACTGTTTCTTCTCTATCCCCTTGCACGATCAAGACAAAGAGTGGTTCACCTTCTCAGTGGTATTCCCCAATGCCCAACAACCCAACTTACGATTCCACTGGAAGGTGCTTCCTTAAGGAATAGTCAATTCTCCTACGATTTGCCAAATCGCAGTGAGCCAAGCCCTAGCTCCCGTTCGATCCGCAAGCCCAGAGGCCACCATCGTCCAATACATGGATGACATCCTGGTCGCTGCTCCTAAGCCCTGCCAAGTGGACAACCTCGTATCCACGATCTCAGAAGCCCTAAAGTCCAGAGGTTTCGAGATAGCTGAAGCAAAGATAAAGAGAGGTCCTTCCGTCACGTTCTTAGGCGTGAAAATTGACAGCTCCTACGTGACGCCTCCGAAAATCAAAATCCGCCATGACATCAGTACACTCCACGATGCTCAGCGGCTGGTTGGATCTCTGCAGTGGCTGCGAAATGTTGTCCTCATTCCGCCGGAGCTGATGTCTCCATTGCACGACCTCCTCAAGGGAAAGCACCCCTGGGAGCAAAAAACCCTCTCAGACCAGGCTGCCTGCTCCCTTGACTTCATCAAATGACAGCTGTCCACAGCAGTTATTGCTCAATGGAACCCAAGCCTGCCCTTAGACCTGTATGTGCACTTTACCAAAGAAGGCAGAGTAGGAGCATTGGCACAAGGACCTCCTGACACAGCCGAACCGGTATGATGGATAGTCCTCGGAAGAACATCACGTGCCTTTACCCTGGGAGTGGAATGCCTTGGAAACTTAATCATGAAAGGAAGGAAGCTTGCACTGAATCGCCTGGGTCTCGAGCCTGCAAAAATATACCTGCCATTCCAGAAAGAGATTCCAGCATCGTCAGTAGCAGTCTCAGAACACCTTGCCCTAGCCCTTTTCAGCTTTGCAGGAGAGCTCTGCTACGCAGCCAAATCTCCATGGACTCAGCTGTTAGCCATGGTGGACATCGACCTCCCACAGAAAGTTCAAGACCGGGGGCTGGTCTTGAACCAGGCCAGACAGTATTCACTGACATGTCTTCAGCCACCTCCACAGCAGCTGTCATGTGGCAAGCACAAGATCGGTGGCAGTGTGTAAAAATGACAGATAAGTCGCTGTCAGTGGAACTGCTAAAAGCTTCAGCCGTCGTGCTTGCATGTGGACTGTTCCAGTCAGAACATCTTAACATCGTCACCGACTCCATGTTCATCGCAAAGCTCTGCCAGGCGATGTCAGGTCCAGGCATTTCAACATCTCCAGCTGCTATCATGATCGAAGAAGAACTTTCATCACGTCAGGGCATGATATCTGTCATGCATGTTAACAGTCACAACCCCGTCAAAGGGTTCTTCCAGATAGGTCATGACAAGGCCGATGCAGCAGCTAAAGGACTGTGGACCTTGCAAGAAGCAAGACAACTACACAAGTCCCTTCATGTTGGAGCCAAAGCGCTTGCCAAAAAATGTGATATCTCAATGTCAGACGCCAGACACATAGTGGCCACTGTAATAAATTACCATCAGTAATTGTTCACTGAACCGTGCTACAGGAAAAACCTTGTGATCTCATCGAGACTATTTCTTCAGACATCCGGCAAAGTAAACAAGAAGATAAGCAGAAGTAAAGAAGCTGAACAACCAGTTTTCTGCAAGAGATCGAGTATGAGACCCCGTTCTCACGACCACCAGGAAAAACCCCCCGCAACACTTCACAAACACAAAAGAAACAGAAGCGTGTCACGGGAAGCTGCAAAGTATAAAGAGCAGAGACTTTCTGTGGTAGGGTGCGAGCCACAGTGGGGCAGGAGACCCCTTGGGCCGCCCAGCGAGCTGTATTGCTTACTGTTGCTTGCTTAATAAATTCCAATATTATTTTAATTGGGCATGTGTCCAGTCAATTATTGGGACACACTTACAACAACTACCTTCCCTGACAATTGAGGCAGCTACTGATTGCATCCATAACTGTGCCTGTAGACATCCAAGGGCCAGAGACATATTCTCACTAGCTGTCCCTATAGCATTTACTATTAGTCTATGATCTTGTTCTTGTATCCCTTCCCATTCTGGTAATATTTTGGACAGTTTCCATTGACTGGTGCCTATGGCTAGTAAAGAAGATTTTAAGGGTTGTTGTAATTTAACCACATCCCTGCCAGCTGCAGCCAATTTGTTCATTAGTACCTCTGAGTCCATTGTATTCAAGATCCCCAGTCCTGTTCCTAATATTCCTGTAAAGTCTGTCTTTTGTTGGAAGTGGTTCTGTAACCAAACAGTCCAATCCATAAAAGGAAATTTTAAGGAATGGGGCACACTCTGATTGAATGGCAGAAGCATTTACTTGCATTTCTATCTCTACTCTCTTCAAGGACGACTCTGGATTTAGTAATAGTTTTTGGATCCCTACTTTCTTAATTGCATAGGGTCCAATTTTGGAGACTATAGGCTGAGTCATTTTCCTTGGGGTGGTTTGAATGTGAGCTTTGGTCTCCTCTGGTTTTTGGGTTGGCTGATTTACTACCCCCTCATCGTGAGGTACAACACAATCCTGAGTAATATTGTAATCCAAGCTATAACCCTTGATTGCGAATCCCTCTATTTTAAATCTAAATTCAGGACAGGTAGATGAGCAGGTCTCACAACATCCAGAATCAATTTGAATTAGCTCTATAGGATTTTGGTGAGATTCATGGAATCCATCCTGAACAAACGCATATTCACAACCCCAAACATTTTTCCCTTCCCAGACAGAGGCACTGGTAACCTTCAGCATCTGGTTCAGCATTTTGCGAGAGTAGGCGTCATAAGCCTTTCCCTGACAAAAATTTCTCCTAAATATGTGGTGCACACACAGTCCTGCATTATTTTCAGTTACAGCTATAACGGCCATCATAAGAGATACAGCTTTCCAAGTTAACATTTCTACCCAAAGTCCATTCATCTTTCCCGAGTAAGTTTCAGTCTCAGTTCATTATCACCCAGTGTTTCTTTCCAAGGAGCTCTTGGGGCCTTCTTCACTCACGTATGATGAATCCAAGCATTCTGTTCATAAATCCTAATTGCAGTGAAGGTGGTAAGTAACACCTGGAATGATCCTTCCCACTGTGGTTCCAGAGTTTTGTCTGTCAAAGATTTAACATACACATAATCCTCAGGCTGTATATTATGCACAGGTCCATCTAGCCCTCTGCTCTGAGTTCCAGCCACATATTTTCCAATTTTTCTAAGTTGTTTACTTAGGGCCACCAGATAGGTGGTCAATGTCTCTTCCCCAGCTTGGGTAGAGATTCCCTTTTGCACCCCCTATGGCCTTCTATAAAGCATTTCAAACAGGCTTAACTTTTCTTTAATCCTTGGTTTAGTTCAGATCTGTAGCATTGCCAGTGGGAGAGATTGGGGCCAGGGCAAATTAACTTCTTGCCTTAGCTTCAGAATTTGCTGTTTAATTAAAAATGATTCATTTTCTCTACTTGGCCACTAGACTGAGGATGGTATGGAGTGTGTAATTCCCAGTCTATGCCCAAGTGGCAGCTTACTTGCTGCACTATTTTTGAGATAAAATGTGTTTCTCTATCTGGGGACATTGTGGCTGGAATGCCAAAGCATGGTATTATTTCTTGCAACAATATTTTGGTCACTTCCCAGGCTTTGGCAGTTCTGGTGGGGAAAGCTTCTGGCCACCCTGAAAAGGTATCTGTTAGCACCAGCAAATATCGATATCCCCCTTTTCTTGGAAGTTCTGAAAAGTCAATTTGTCATTGCTGCCCAGGCCCCTGGCCTCTTCCAATGTGAACAAGTTTTGATTTAGGGGTATTCTTAGGGTTAGTCTGGAGGCAAAGATCACACTGCCTGGTCACCTGAGTGACGGTGGCATACAAATTTCTAGCAGTAATCTTTTCAATCAGATAATTATATAGAGCATCCTTTCCCCACTGAGTTTTCTGATGTTCCTTCCTTGCTAAGGACCATAATATATGAGAAGGGACAACCAATTTACCTTCTTCAGTAACGGCCCATCCTTCCTGGTTATATGTTCCCTTTTGATCCTCAATAAGCTCCTTATCTTTCTTACTGTATACTGGCTTACCTTCAAGAGATATCTGTCCATCTGGAATCAAACTTCCTTCAATTGTTACCTCACCTTTTGCTGCTTCTTTTGCCTCTTGGTCTGCCAGCTCATTTCCCTCTTCCAATTCCGAGCTCACCCTTTGATGTGCCTTAATGTGCATGATTGCTACTTTCTCAGGCATCCGGAGCGCTTCCAACAGTCTCATTATTTCTTGTGCTTGTTTAATGTTCTTCCCTTTTGAATTTAGCAATCCTCTTTCTTTCCAGTTATCTCCGTGTGCATGCACAATGCCAAAAGCATATCTAGAGTCTGTATAGATATTTATTTCCGTCCCTATTGCCACCTCCAAGGCAGAAGTCAGGGCAGTTATCTCGGCCTTCTGTGCAGAGGTATCTGTTGGTAAAGGACCGGATTCTATTACCTCTTTACTGGTGATAACTGCATACCCAGCATGTCGCTTTCCACTGATGACATAACTACTCCCATCAGTAAACCAAGTTTCTGTGTCGTCAAAAGGGGTGTCCTTCAAATCTGGACGACTGGACTAGGTGGCTTTGATGGTTTCCAGACAGTCATGTTGCACTGGTTCTCCTTGATTCCCACTGAGAAAAGAAGCTGGGTTGATGATATTATTTACCACTATTCCCACATCATCTTGTTCTACCATGATGGCTTGGTATTTTAAAAATCTTTGAGGGGAAAGCCAGTGCCCACCTTTCACTTCCAGTACTGCAGACACTGTATGAGACACCAGCACAGTCATTTTCTGGCCCAAGGTGAATTTACGTGTTTCTTGGATATTCACCATGACTGCTGCTACAGCCCTGAGGCACCCTGGCCATCCCTTGGCAGCTGCATCTAGCTGCTTGGATAAGTAGGGAACTACCCTTCAGTATGGGCCTAGGTTCTGTGCCAGTATCCCCAGGGCAATCCCTTGTTTTTCATGGGAAAACAGAAAAAATACTTTACTCACGTCTGGAAGTCCTAGGGCTGGAGCCGACATAAGGGCATCCTTTAACTGGGAAAAGGCTCTGGTGGCTTCCTTGGTCCACTGGTGATCTTTGTTCTTCCTTGTGATGAGTGCATACAGAGGTTTGACGAGCAGCCCATATGTCTTGGTTTGGAAAGAGAGGTATCTGACAGGGAAAGCTGTCGTAAGCTTAGAATGGGGAATGTAAACGCCTCACCCCCGCCAAATTATAATTTCGTAATTAAGGGCTTTCAGGCAAAGACTTGGGAATAGGAATAACAGTTCTTTACTAAGAATATTAACAATACAAATGTAGTAGAAAAACAAAACCACCCAACCAAACCAGCAAACAAACAACAATTTTGGAGAACCCTGACAGAGTCAGAGCAACAACCTGACATCCTGTTGGTCATGGTGTTGGAAGCAGTCCAAAAGTGAGTCCTTCTGGAATGGCAGAGGTGGTTCTGGTGGAGTAGAGATGATCCTGTAGAACAAGGGTCCAGGTAGTGATGAGAAGGGGTCCAGTGGTGGTGAGAAGGGTCCAGTCTTCCTCCAGGAATTGGGTGAAGCTGGATGCCTTCTCCTTCCTGTGGCTCAGTTTTATCCAGGTAGAAATGGTTGGCTCCCCCCACTGGGTGGAGCATCTCACAATAGGATGATGTAATGTGGAATGCACTGCTTTGGGGAGGGTATAGTTTGGGGTTGTGTTAGTTTGGGGAGGTGTTAATGGCCCATTAGCAGACAACTATCCCCCTGGAGGGAAGACTGGTGGTGGAAGAGATAAGAAACAATGCCCTACAGTTTGTCCATTAACAAAAGGCATCCGCCCTACTTCTCCCAGAGTAAAGAAGAACAGTGCTTTCAGGAGATGAAAATAGAATACACATTTTTGTTTTCCATAACCCAGGACACCATAGTTGTAGATCCACAATCTACACCATCCTGTCATTCCCAAAAAGGTTCACAGTTCTTTCACTGTCCAGGGTTGTGGGGTTTGGCATATTGCTTCCTTACAGTCTTGCCCTAGATTCCTTTGTCCGGCACTAACTTCGTACCCCAGGTAAATTACCTTTTGCTTCACCACCTGAGCCTTCTTCTCTGACACCCTGTACCCCTGGAGCCCCAAAAAGTTTAATGGACTCACCGTCCATGACATGCATGCCTCTTCAGTCCAAGTGGCTATGAGGAGGTTGTCCACATACTGCAACAGCTTTCCTTCCTCTGGTGGGGCCTCCTAGACCTCCAGGTCCTTTGCAAGTTGTTCCCCAAACAAAGTGGGCGAGTTCTTGAACCCCTGGGGGAGCACTGTCCATGTGAGCTGAGTTTTACGCCCGCTTTTAGGGTTTTCCCATTCAAAGGCAAAAATTTTCTGACTGGCTTCATGGAGACGAAGGCAAAAGAAGGCATCTTTCACATCTAGAACAGTAAACCAAGTCAACTCTGGTGTTAAGCATGTCAACAAAGTATATGGATTTGCCACCACTGGGTAGAGATCCTCAGTTATTTTGTTAACAGCCTGTAAGTCTTGAACCACTCGATATGACCCATCAGGTTTTTGGACAGGTAATATAGGAGTGTTGAAATCAGATTGGCATTCCTTTAGCAGTCCTAGTTGTAGAAAATTTTCAATTACTGGCCTAATTCCTTTTCTATCCTCTTTTCTCAAAGGGTACTGCTTGATCCTGACTGGTTGTTTTCCTTCCTTGAGGTTAATCACTATGGGAGGTGCATTCTTTGCCTTTCCTGGCCATTGGAAGCCCATACTCCAGGGAACACCTGGTTAACTATTTCTTCACTAATTTCCTCCTCAACCTCAATGATTGTCAATATTAAACTTAACACTTCTACATATCATTCATCATTTACCTCCAGAATATTTTCCCCATCCTTAAACATAATGGTTGCTTGCAGTTCCTCTAATAAATCTCTTCCCAGGAGAGCCTTTGGAGAGTTTGGCATATATAGAAATTTGTGAGTACCCCACTGTTTCCCAAATTTATAGTTTAGGGGTTTACAGAATAAGCCTTTTCTGTTTGGCCAGTAGCTCCTTGTACCCTAACATAATCCCTACCCACAGGCACCAAGGTTTTGTTCAATACCAAATACCTTGCTCCTGTATCAATTAAAAACTCTATTTATTTCCCTCCTTCCCCAGCTCCATTGTTACAACCAGGGGATCTGCTGGGGTGAGGTCTCCTGGTCCTCCTCAGTCTTCTTTGGTATAGACAATCATTCTCTTTCCTTTGTCCCTCTTCTGTTTGGGACATTCATTCTTCCAGTCCCCAAATTCTTTACAAAATGCTCACTGATCTTTGCCCAGTTGGGGTGGACCTCCTTGTTTTCGTCGACTTTGTCTACGCCCTTCCCCTTTCTCTTCTCAAACTACCAAAACTTTCTTTATGTTCTGCCTATATCCCTCTTCCCTGTTGCTAAATACTCTCCATGCCTCATTGAGTAGCTTTTCTAGGTTTCTTGCCTCAGGACCTGCTATATTCTGAAGCTTACACCTAACGTCCCCTGTGGATTGACCCAAGAATAGGCTCACTAGTTGTTGAATTCCTACTTCATCTCTAGGATCTAGAGGTGTATGGCAATGCATCGCACTTCTTAATCGGTCCAGGAATTCAGATGGTGTCTCAGAAGGCCCCTGTTTGATAGCATATAATTCTGACCAATTTATAGTTTTAGGTATAGCTAGTTCCATTACTTGAATTATCCATTCCTGATAGCTTTCTAATTTCTTCATATCCCTGTTTGGATTCCAATCTGGTTTCTCAAGGGGGAAATAATCCTTCACATCTAATTGCTGGGTTCTACAATAGTCTTGTGCTCAAACTCTCCCTTTTTTCAAAACTAGTTGTTTTTCTGTCTCAGTTAACGATTCTAACAGTAATTGAATGTTGGACCAATCTGGATTATGTTGCTTAATAATATATCTCAGATTCCGTGCTGTAGTGATTGGGTCACTATGATAGTCCCGAGCAGTCTTCCTCCAGGCTTCTAAGTCAGTGGAGGAAAAGGGCATTTTAACTATCACTGGGTTTCCTCCTGGTCCTACTGCTTCTCGTAGGGGTACTTGTAGGACTTGTAGTCTAGTTCAGGACGATATAGGGCTACTAGGGGGTGGACTACTAGGGGGTGAGCTACTAGGGGGTGAGCTACTAGGGGGTGAGCTACTAGGGGGTGAGTGGGCCTCTAGATCCCCATCTCTCTCTTCACTTTCCCTTTCTTGTTCATTAGGGAGAGCCTCCAATAGTTCTGACAAATCTTGTTCTTGGAGTGCAGCTTGATAAACCTTGTCCAGTTTTATACATCTCTGCCCAATACTACAAGCTGGGCAGCATCTCTTTAATTTCCCTTTTTTTTTGCCTTATTTTCTTTTTCCATAGCTAATACTAGAGGGTCAAGAGGAGCCTTAATCCCACAATCTCTCTGCCACTCAGGGTGGTTTCTGAGAGAAAAGAACATATCACAGTATGAGACTTCACTCCACTTGCCCTCCCTCCTTAAGAATAGCATTAACTGTAACAGGGTATTATAATCCAAGGTCCCAGTGGGTGGCAACGTTACCCCTTTGTCCAACCTATACAGTGGCCACCACTGACTGCAATACTTAATTAGAGTGGACTTACTTCCATTACCTCCAGTCCCTGCAACTTTTTTCCAATGTTCTGTAACACACCCTAGTGGACTGGCTTGAGGGACTTCTGTGCTCTGCTCAGATCCCATTATGTCCTCTTTTATACCCTGCCTCACATACCCTGCCTCAAACCTTTCTTAACAAAATCCCACAGTCTCCTTCTAATATTTTCTCCCCACACAATCCCAGTATCTGGGTTCTGAGTGTGACCTCCCCACACAAGCCTGAGTTCACAGTCAACCTGATTTGAATAATACTTAAATCAATTTTCTCCCCCCTCTATTTAGTTGTCTACCAAGTTCACTTAATTCTTAAAAAAATCAAATTCAAAGAGTTAGTGAAAAGGAATTATTTAGAGATTGTTTTCCCTAAATATTCAATTTTATAACTCAAACCTCTGTTTCACTAACCACATTTAACAATCAATTAAAACTGATAATTACCTGTCCCCGCCCACTCTCCGCTTCATATGTAAATCAGTTGCAGCTGCATGGTTCAGTCCTTTTATTGGGTTGGTGGTCCCCAAATTGAGTCGGAGGGTTGGCAGGTATGAAGGAACCAACATCTTCCTCCTTGTGAACTTCTGAACCGGCAGATCTACACATGCATACCAAGATATTCCCCTCTAATTTTGCAAAGGGCCCCCTCTTATTTCCACAACCTCAGCAACTTTTAACGGGCACCAGGTGTCCTTCGAATGGGCCCCCTAATCTTTCTACTTTCCTTCAGTCCTTGGAGAGCGAGATAATTCATTCTACATGTTCATGTACACTACCTCAGCTATTCTAAAGTTCCCTTTAACCCTTGAATCCCCTGTTTCATGGTGATTCAAGCTTCTCTTTAGAGCTGTGGCTAGAGGTAATGGAAAATTCAGGTGTGCTAAGGGTGGCAGAAAAGCTGGAACAGATTTGCTGGAAGTTCTGTAGACACTCCAAAACCATTACTGTGTTCTAGGCACTGGCTTTGTTGACTGCCTAGTGGCGAGTCTGATTTGGAGGCATTAGACTTCCATAGGTCACTAAATAACTCCATGTCTTGGGGGAGGCTGTAAAGAGTCTGCTTCTGTACTAAGGTTTATATTTTAAATTACTTAACTTACTGGTGTCCAGGATGATGCATTTCTGCCTCCTGATTTCTAAATAAACCTTTTCACGTGCTTGTGTAATGTCTAGCAGCAGTAACAGGTGTTATCCAGAGAAAACACCAAGGAACAGACTGGTCCATTTGAATCAGGTTTTAGTTAGGAATTTTTTCTTCTTGCTGTCACATCATGAACTCTGGAGATGAAGAGAAATTTTCTGTTTTGACCAGAAGAGTTTGTTTTGTTTCAACCAACCAAGCAAATCTTGGCACAACTGCAGCCATTCATGTTTTTTTTAAGGCAGAATTTGAGATCAGAACAAGGGAAGGTGTCGTGCCACATTCCCTTACCCCACAGAAGTTACAGTGGGCTGGGGGCTAATGCTAATATTCCCCAAGAGTTGGATGTTCCAATACAAAAGCTGGGCTCTTCCTATTCTAAACACAAATTTAAGTCCTTAAACCGCACTTTCCTGAGTACTCAGAACAAAATTATCTCAGTTTTGAGAATATAAGTGGAAATATGCTTAACAGCTTTTAAAAGTGTCAACTTGGCTTTACTGTAACATCTGAGATATTTGTGTAAGGCAGGAAAACTGGCTTTCCATCTCATCATGACTGTCCCTGTATTATAACCACCAGCATTTTGCTCTAGATGTCCAGCTGTGTAAATTTGCTGCTTGAACGAGAAAACTTGATATTTAATGATTCCATATTGAGCTTTTGGAAAGTAAATGATGTGACTGTTGTAGCATTAATCTTTTCAACACATGTCAATCAATTTCTTTGGTTAAATGACAAAGAATTTCCTTTTGTACTGTTATACATAGAGTTTCCACTTTGTACTTCCACACTTTCTTTGGGAATCTTTTGGTGCAATGATTAAAGACCTGCTTTTGAGTGGTTTTGATGCCTTTTGACACCTTTTTCCTATTTCCTGTGGCTGTGCTATGCAGTGCAATCTGTCAAGGATAAATACTTGGCTAGAACAGTGGATTGTACAGTCATTATTCTGTACCTAGTATAAAATATGTAAGCAATTTAAAGAAATCTTGATGGGCAGTGCCATTTAAAATTCTGTGAAACATGTCGCTCAAGTCAGAATTGTCCCAGGTGCTTTCATTTGCCATTCTAAATAAAAATTAAAAGAGTTGTCAGGCAAGATTTTCCTACTTATAAAGGTCAGAAGAAATGGAAAGTGAGAAGTTAAAAGGGAACAAACCTCTCTGGAGAGGTTGCCCAACCAGCAAGTGGGAAATTGGCCCCTCTCAGGGAGGAGCCTCAATATCACAGAATATTTGGGGCTGAAAAGGACCTCTAAAGATCATCGAGTCACAGCCCCACTGCTCCTTTAGAACTTGGCTGTTCTCAGCTTTAATGACCCCAAGGTAAGAAGAGCAAACAAATGAACCAAAGCATCGAGACCCAACAGTGATGTTTTCTCTTTTATATAGAGGAAGAAAAGGGTTTCTGTGCACAGAAAATGGCCAGGACTATAGAGGACTAGCCATGTACCCCTGAAAGAGATTAAATGCTCTGCTTTATCTTGCCAAGAGAGAGGAGATATGCTCTCTTTGTCTAGAACAAGAAATATCCTCTTTATCGGGGAAAATTCCCAGCTGGAAAAAAAGGGAAATTCTAGAATTTTTCCTTCTTATTTTTATTTTATTTTATTTTATTTTATTTTATTTTATTATATTTTTATTCTATTTTAAAATTTTATTGTATTTTTTTTATTTTACTTTATTTTTTTATTCTATTTTATATTTTATTTTATATTTCACTGCCCACCCCTAGCAGTGCTCTGCACACTATTTCTGTGGGGTATGTATTTGGGCCTATAAGAGGAATGCACAGTGCAAAGACAAAAGAGAAGAGGAAGTCATGTGGCTGCAAGAAAACAATTCTAAGTTTATTCCTTTGTCTGAATCTACCTTCTTAACAGATGCTTAGTAGTTCTAACAATCAATACAGGCACTATTTTTATGAATAGGGAGAGCATCATAATCAATACGGATTATTTAGGAGAAATATTTATTATTATTTATTATTTATTATTTACTATCATTATTATTATTTACTGTGATTATTAATTATTATTTTTTATTTATTATTACTGATTATTTATAATTATTATTTATTACTGATTATTTATATGAAGCAATACAGAGACTATTTCTAGCAATTCTTATGGTGAATTTCTAACTGTCAATACAAAGCCTGTAACAATTACACACATTACTTAAAGGAATCATAAAATAAACTAATAAATCACTACATAGGCTATCTCTAACTACCAGTGCAAAAAGGAAAGAGCTCACCTCACAAAGCACAAAGACTCTGGTGGTGGAACAAAGTAATTTCAGGGGCAATCGGAGCAGTCTCCCTGCAAGTACCCAGAGATCTCCTCGAGTTCTGCCCATGGAGATGGAAATGGCCCTGAGCAGCACACAGGGCTTGGTCAGGAGGGTCACTCCTCTGCAGGCTTTGGCCAGGAGCCCCAGGTCAGGGTGTCCTTGTCCTGTGTGCAGTGCTGTGGCTCCCTGCCAGTGCTGCCTGCAGAGCATGAGCAGCACAGGGATGACCAAGCCCAGCATGGCACACGTGTGCCGCTGGATCTTCCTCTCCAGGTGCACTGCAGGCTGTGCTGGAACCTCCTGGGTGGCTTCCAGGTCTGCAATTTCCTTCTCCAACTGCAGCTGGTGCAGCCCAAGTCTCACCTTGCACATCTTCATCCTCTGGAGGGTTTCTTCCCCGCCCTGGGGAACAATTCCCTTCTTTTCCAAGGGCTGCAGGGGCTGGTTGATGCCCACCATGGCCATCAGCACCCAGCACATGTGCAGGATTCCTTCACCCATGGCTGATTCTTCCCCGAAAGAGAGAGAAAGGAGGAAAGAGCCCAGATTCAGACTGTACTGCCTCAAGAAGTGTTGTATTGTGTCGTTGGTTTTGCTCCCTGTTATATTCTGTTTGATGGTCTGTTCCCTTGTCTCCCCTCTCTTTCCCTGACAGTTCTGTTCCAGTTGTCAATCCTCCTTCTGTTCTCCCCCCAGCCCCTTCCTCTGGGCCTTGTCTGTCACCCAGCTGCTCCTCCCAGCTTCCAGAAAGTTCAGAGAGGAGAGCTGAGTGATAGGGCAAGGACAGAGGGGATCCCTCCCCAGGCACCCTCATTTGCTGCCCTACATGTCCCTCCAACCCTGTTCCACTCCCACCTTGTCTCCCATTGGGAAATAGTCTGTACCCTCCCTTTGTATTTGGGGAATTTGATGGAAGTTTTGGGTCATTTTGGGGTCATTTTGGGGATTTGTGGGGGGAATTCAGGAAAATCTGGGGACATCTGAGGAAAATTTGGGGGGATTTGGGAGATCTGAGGAAATTGGGGAAGTTTTGGGGGAATTTTGGGAGGTTTTGGAGAATTTGAGGGGAATTTTGGAGGAAATTTGAGAAAACTTGGGAGATTTAGAGGGAAATTTGGGAGAATTTTTGGAGATTTTGGGGGATTTAAGGGAAAAATTGGAGAAATTTTGGGTCATTTTGGGGGATGTAGGAAAATTTGGGGAATTCAGAGGAAAACTTTAATGAATTTTTGGAGATTATGAGGAATTATGGGGAAAATTTGAGGAACTTATGGAAATTTTGGAGAATTTGAGGGGAATTTTGGGGGAAATTTCAGAAACTTTGGGGAATTTGGGGAACTTTTGGGTCATTTGAGGTCGTTTTGGGTGATTTTAATGGAAATTGGGTAAATTAGGGTAACTTGGGGAAAATTTGGGGGAATTTGGGGAAAAATTTGGGGAATTTTGGGAGATTTTGGAGAATTTGAAGGGAATTTTGGGGTAAATTCTGGGGTTCATTTTGGGGAATTTTTCAGGGGAATTTGGGAAATTTGGAAAACTTTGCTGCTGCAAGTTCTAGAGCCAGCTGCCCAAAGAGGCTCCATGAGCAGGTGGGAAGGAGGAAGTGGAGGAAGCTGAGAGACACAGGAAACACAAACCCTGATTCACCAGGTTGGAGGAGACAAAAGTTTAGCACTGAGGGTGACAGAGAATCCAAGCTCAGTCCCCCAAGCAGGGGGAGGAGAGGAAGGGCCCCCAAGCTGGCTGCAGACAGACAATGGAGATCTTGCCCAGATGTTGCCAAATGGGCTGGGGAGAAGGAAAGCATGGGCCTGCATTCCAGCTGCTGCCATCACTTCTGCCCCTGCCACTGCCTTGAGCCAAGGCCTGATGGAATCCCGCTCAGTGTGGGCTGAGCCGGAGCTGGCAGCTGGGTCTCTGAAGGGCTGGGTGTCAGGTCAAGGCCCCCTTGCCCTCACCAAGGCCTTCCCTTGGTAGTGGTGGGAAGGGGATTCATCCACCCTCCTTCCCTCCCTCCCTCCTTGCCCCAGACCTGCTCTGAGCACTGTGTGGGCACGGATTCCTTTCTCCATGTCCGTCCTCAAGTGCAATCCCAGCTGGGTCATTGGGCTCTGCCCTGAGCTGCCAGCGCCTCGCAGGCTGCAGGGCTGCAGGTGCTGCTGCTCTGCCACCCCAGGGCACTGCCAGCAGGGGCAGCAGCAGTGCCAGCACCAGCAGAAATGCCAACAGCAGCAGCAGCAGGTGCAGCAGCAGTTGCCTCTCAAGTGTCAGTGTGCCTGCACTGCCACCCCTCCCTCTGGCACCAACGTTCTCTGGCTGCCCAGGAGACAGCCCTGGAGTCCGGCTGTGAGGTCACAGAGCCATGGATTCCACACAGGGATTCCTGGAGCCATGGAATCCTGGGGCCCTGGGCACCCACAGGTTCTGGAGCCCAGCCTGCATATGAAGAGAATGCAGAGAAATGAGGTTCCTGAGGGGACTCTGCCCTTCAGGAATGGTCTGCATAGTTTCAGTCAATTGCCTGTCTCTTGTCTCTTTGGATGCAGTCTTCTCTTGTTCAGTCCTTCAGACTCTTGCGCCTTGATTCTTCCCCTTGTGGAAACATACTCCAAGCATGCTCTAAAGTGTCAGGAGTGTCATGGCCTCATCCCTCTCCCACAGCCCTCCAAAGCCAGAGGTGGAACTGGCTTTTGATTTTATGTTGGAGCATCCTACTTCTATTTATCCCTTCTCGAATGGATGGTTCTCATTTCTTGTTAATGTTGCAAAGCTTAGGTACCCACAGTTTTCACCCACAAGCCTGTGATCTAATCCATTGCAGTTATTTCATAGGAATCTATTTTGTTTTGAGGTGATTCAGAATTCCCTGGTTGGTGGATGTCCCCTCAGTGACAATTGGGGTCATATTCCCAAGAATCACCTTGTTATAACCAATTTATAAATGGAGGAATTGTGGAGTCTCACAGTTTTAAGGAGGCTGAAGTCTGATCTACACTGGCCTTGTGTTATCTCCTTCCTTGACCCAAACCTTAAGACTCCTCCCCTGAATTCCCTATAAAACTCACGACCCTGCCCCTGCTCTTCCTCTTGTTCCTCACCTCCTCCCCGGCCCAGGGTGGGGGGAATAAAATGGATTCTTGAGCTTAACAGAGACTTCTCCTGCCTGTTTCCCTACTGGCAGCTGTAACCTCCCTGGACATGATCACTGTTGCTTGAACCCATGACAGCTGGATCTGAGAAACATCTGCAGTGGCACAGCAAATTCACAGCTCATGGGAAGAAACTTTCTGGCTCTGACTTCAGAGGCCACCACAAACCTGAGGGGTTTCCCTGCTGTGGCCCAGCCCTTCCTGGCCCCAGGCCCTGCTGGCATTTCTGCTCCCTCAGCTTCATCTCCCCACACCAAGCCCATGGGGGTGCTCAGGCCTGCTCTGGGCAGGGCAAACAGGGGCTCCTGAGGCAGTGCTGCCGTGGCTGTGCCTGCAAGGCTGCGGCAGCTGTGTGAGCTGGGGGAGAGGCCAGGGCTGCAGAGGGGGGATGTTGTTGGCAGGTGCATGAGGAGGCTGTGGGCCGCTGGCCTGGGGTGTCCAGCGCAGGGGGGATGGATCAGGCCCTGCTCTGCTGCTCCTTGCCGTGTGCTTGCCCAGGGCCCTTGCAGAGCCCCAGCTGTGCTGTTTGCCCCCAGCCTGCCCACGGCCAGCCTGGGGCTGCTGCCGGGGCTTTTCTCTGCTCAGCATTGGCCTGGGCAATGTGTTGTGGAGAGAGCCTGGGCAAGGAGCCTGCAGCCCCCAGGCCCTGGCCTGAGGCCACAGCACTGCTGCTGTGCCAGCAGTGCCCATGGCCTGTCCCTGCTGCAGCCCCGGCACTGCCACCCCCAGCCCTGTGCCCGGCCCCGAGAGCACTCAGGCCCTACAGCAACAGCAGGGCCAGGAGGGCAGCGGGGCAGGGCCACGGCAGCAGCACTGGCAGCACCAAGTGCTGCTGCTGCTGCTGGCCACAGCTGCTGTGCCAGCACTGATCTGCCCCCAGCTCTGCACACAGACATTGCTGCTGCAGCTGCAGAGAAGGGAACCAAAGGGGCATCTCTGCAGAAAACTTGGCTGGGACATGCTTGAGTTCCTTTAAAGCCACCAAGAGTGCAGCTCCTCATTGACACAGTCTGTGGCTACAGGGAAGGTGGAGAGAAACAAAAGGTGAAATGGCACAAAGATTGGCTTTTCTTTTTGGACAACATTAAGAAAGAAAGGAAAAGAAAACCCACAATCAAACCGACAAGAGTTATCAAAGAATACTTTTATTATAAGTGGTGTGCAGAAATTGTCCAGAAGTTTAATGTATCTGAAATTTTCCAGGTATCAGTCTCCGCACTGCAGCCTTGAGCTCCTGGTTCCTCAGACTGTAGATGAGGGGGTTCAAGGCTGGAGGCACCACCGAGTACAGAACTGACAGGGAAAAATCCAGGGATGGGGAGGACATGGAGAGGGGGTTTCAGGTTGGCAAATGCACCAGTGCTGAGGAACAGGGAGACCACAGCCAGGTGAGGGAGGCAGGTGGAAAAGGCTTTGTGCCGTCCCTGCTCAGAGGGGATCCTCAGCACAGCCCTGAAGATCTGTGCATAGGAGAAAACAATGAACACAAAACAGCCAAAAAATAAACAGACACTAACACCAAGAAGGCCAAGTTCCCTGAGTTTGGAGTGTGAGCAGGAGAGCTTGAGGATGTGTGGGATTTCACAGAAGAACTGGCCCAGGACATTGCCATGGCACAGGGGCAGGGAAAATGTATTGGCTGTGTGCATGAGAGCATTGAGAAAGGCACTGGCCCAGGCAGCTGCTGCCATGTGGGCACAAGCTCTGCTGCCCAGGAGGGTCCCGTAGTGCAGGGGTTTGCAGATGGACACGTAGCGGTCGTAGCACATGATGGTCAGCAGGGAATACTCTGATGTGAGGAAGAACAGAAAGAAAAAGAGCTGTGCAGCACATCCTATGTAGGAGATGTTCCTGGTGTCCCAGAGGGAATTGTGCATGGCTTTGGGGACAGTGGTGAGGATGGAGCCCAGGTCAGTGAGGGCCAGGTTGAGCAGGAAGAAGAACATGGGGCTGTGCAGGTGGTGGCCGCAGGCTACGGCGCTGATGATGAGGCCGTTTCCCAGGAGGGCAGCCAGGGAGATGCCCAGGAAGAGGCAGAAGTGCAGGAGCTGCAGCTGCCGCCTGTCTGACAATGCCAGCAGGAGGAAGAGGCTGATGGAGCTGCTGTTGGACATTTGCTGTGTCTGGACAGGGCGACCTGGTCAAGGAGGACACAGGGACAAGTAAGGGAGACATTCCTATATGATTCCCAAGGCCTTTCTCCCAGCCCTGCCCCTGCTGCTCTGTGCCACCCAATTCTCCTTTTCTCAGAGCCCTTCCTTCAGCCCCGTGCCTGGAGCTCTGCTGGGATCTGGCCCCGTTGCTGTCACCAGCAGGGGCTCTGCCCATGGATACTCAGGGGTCAGCTCTGCTCTGCAGCAGTGGGGCCATGGGAACAGTGACAGGGGCCAGTCCTGGGGCTGGACTTCATCAGCCCAAAGTGCTGCTGAGGCAGAGGAGCTTGGCAGCATCTCCTGTGCCAGGGCTAAGGAACAGTGATGGCCAAAGGCAGTTGGAGAGGGTTTCCTGCTGTGCTCAGGGAGATCAGAGAGAACTGTGCAAGGCAAGAGCATTGGCTGTAACTCAGTGAAGGGTGAGAGGAGCTGCTCTGTCATTCCATCTGTCCCCAGCTGCCCTTTCTGAGATCGAGGGCAGTCACTGTGCTCCCCTGGAAATCAGCCTGACACAGCTGAGAGCAGAGGGAGGGCTGAGGGCTGTGCTGGCTGCCAGGGGACACAGCAGCTGTGCTGCTCAGGCCAGTGTCTGCCCTGCAGGGCAGGGCTGGCAGCTGCCACATCTCCCCTGCAGCAGCAGCAGCAGCAGCAGCAGCAGGGCTGCCCTCAGCACTGCCTCCCTCCCTCCCTGCCCAGGGCTCTGCTGCTGCAGCTGTCCCAGCCCGAGCTGTTCCTGTGGGCCCGGGCTCCTTCCCTGCCACAGCTTACAGAGCCCAGCCCAGCCCCTGGGCCAGCTCTGCCCTGCAGCTGCTCCCGGCTCCAGGCATTAAAGAACAGCTCCCCCAGGCCTGGGCACCATGGAAAGCTGATGCTGCATGGATCTGCAGCCTGCGCAGCTGCAGGCACTTGCTGAGCTTCCCAGGAAAACTCAGTGGGATGGTTGAAGAGCCTCAGCCCCTGCTCTGCCCTGCACAGCTGAGTTTCCATTGCCACCAAGCTGAGGCAGGGAAAAGTGGGAGCAGAGATTCAGGAAAGCAGAGACCCAAGCGGGAAACCCCTGTCCTGAATGAGCTGATGACAAGTCCCCTCAGAAATGACCTGGGCATGAGCTGGAGCTCTGAGCAGCCCTGGCACACACAGCACCCTCTCCACAGCAGCAGCAGCAGCAGGAGCTGCCCTGGCAGGAGTCACTCCTTGCACCCGCTGCTCCCCTCCAGCATCCATGGGAGCTCCCAGGCAGGCTGAGAGCTGCCCCTGGCAGGTGGCAGATGCCCTGGGCTGGCCAAGAGCCCTGAGGGCTGCAGGAGCTGCTGTGCAGGACAGCCCTGGGCAGCCCTGGCTGCAGCCCCAGCTTCAGCCCCTGCAGCTGTCCCTGGCAGCAGGAGCCGTCCTGCCCTGTCCCTCTGACGGTGCCCAGGGCAGCCCCGCTCTGGAGCACATCCTCCCCCAAAGCAGAAAGGGCAGCAGAGCCATCCTTACAGTCACATCAGTCCTGTCCTGGGTCAGCTTGAGGAGATCCCTGCAGCCAGAGAATGAGTGTGCCAAAAGCTGTAAAAATTTCCCCAGAAAGAAGCTCAGAGTTTTCAAAAGCTGTGAAGATTTCTCCGTGAATAATCTCAGAATTGTCCTTCCTGTCTCTTTAAGCCTCTGTCAGCTTCACTGCTCTCAGTTATCTGCAAGCAGTGCCCTCAGCCCTGCTGGGCTGAGTGAGGAGCTGCTCCTCAGGAGAAATGTCCTTTTGTAGCTCTTCCTGGTTTCCAAGATCATCCTCTCTTCCAGGAGCCCAGCCCAGCTCATCAGCACAGACACAGCACAAGGACTTTAATTAATCTCTTGGGGTTTTGGTGCTGTTTACATCAGATTCAGTCCCTCAGAGTGTGCAAAAAAAACTTCTCAAGAACTCCAAATCAGATTCCAAGTCCAAACTTGCTTTAAGTTTTAATGGGTCCCACAGAGAAACACAACTATGAAAGTTTCCCCAGTATCCTGGTAGAGCAGAACACTGCAGGCAGTGAGGACAGGTGGGGACAAACATGGCAAAGGTGCCTCTGATGCTGAGCAAACCTGGATGTGTTTCAGAAATGCAAAGGGCCAAGCCCTGAGCCCCAGCCCCTGCCAAGGCACATCCTGCTCCTCCCTCCTTGCTCAGGGCTCTTCCCAGGCCACTGGGATGTGGGGATGTGCAATGCCAAGGGCAGCACCATGGGGCAGCCCCTGCCAGGCTGCTGAGCAGGGACAAGGAGGCCATGAGGCCCTTGCAGGCCTGCAAGGGTCACTTGTCCCCTCCTGCTGGCTCAGGCCCAGGGCCAGCAGCCATGGCCCAAGTGCTGCAGGAGTTGGCTGTGTCAGGGCCTTGCAGCTGCTGCCCATCCCTGTGGCCTGTGCAGCCCAGGCTGTCCTACGGTGTCCATGCCCTGTGCCTCTGTCCCTGCAGGCTGTCGTCACCCGCAGCTGCCCCACCTGGCTGGGCCCTTCCTTTGCTGACAGCTCTGCGTCCTGCCTGCCTCTGCCTGGGCACACACAGCCTTGGGCTGGATACCAAAAGGGTTCATTCCATTTTTACTGTGCCTGTGAACTTCTAGCACAGGAACAAGGCATGCAGGGCCTGCGCTCCCAACAAGGAGGGTTGTGAGAGAAGAAGACATCTGGCTCAAGAGTGCAGTGATGGAAAAAACAAGGAGTGAATCTGGGAACTTGGGGTGGGTTTTATGTTGATTGCTAAATTGTAATACACATATAAGACTTTATATAAGTAACACTATTTTAGAATCACATGTCCACGTAAGGTTATGAGTTACCAAATGTTGGACCTCAAGCTTGAACAAATGATGCCCTCTTAAACACCAAATTACTGTTAAGGAGTCTTATTCTGATAATTTGGACATTTGATGACAGAAGTGGCTCACAGAACCAAGGAGTCTACTGTGGCACCTTGGACCCTCATGGAACCAAAATCCTTTGTGACACAGCAGGGCCACGTGGAACCAATGGTCCATTGTGATACTGCAGATCCAAGGAGACCATTGGGACACTCTGGAACCTCATGGAATCAAAAGTACATTGTGACAGAGAAAGGCTTCATGGAACCAAGAGTCCATTGTGATACAGCAAGGCTTTGTTTGAGCAAGGAAACCATTGTTGGTAGTCCAGTAACTAATGGAACCAAGGAGCCACTGTGACACACCTGGTCTGCAGGGAATGAAAGGTCCATTGTGACAATGTGGATCCAAGGAGACCATGGTGACACTGTGGGGCCTCGTGGAACCAAAGGGGTCATTCTTACACAGCAAGGCCTTGTAGAACCAAGGAGGCCATTGTGACACTGCTGAACCTCACAGAACCAAAGTGACCGTGTTATATTGTGGGACCTCATGGAACCAAGGGTCCATGGTGACACTGCAGAACCAAGGAGACTGTTGTTGGCAGCATGAAAGCTCATGGAACCAGAACTCCATTGTGACACAGCAAGGTCTCATGGAACCAAGGGCCCATTGTAACTCGTTTGGCCTTATGAAATGTGCCACTATGAAACAACTTGGCCACATGGAGCCAAGGGGCCATTGTGACTGAGGAACCTCATGGAACTAAGAGTCCACTGTTACACTGCAGAGCCCTGTGGAACCAAGGGGACCACGGTGACATTGCAGGGCCTCATGGGACAGTGGAGACTATTCTTGCACTTTGGGACCCATTGGAACCAAGGAACCATTAGAGCATGGCAGGGCCTCATCAGGGAATCAAGGGGGCTGCAGTGAACACTGTGGGTGTCCATGGGATGAAGGGTCCATTCTGACACCGTGGAACCACGGATGTACCATTGTGACACTATGGGGCATCATGGAACCACAGGTCCATTGTGACCCAGCAGGGCTTCATGAAACCATGGAAGCCATTTTTATACTTCGAGGTTGTGCTGGTTTGAAAGCAAAACCAGTGAGACTCCCAGTCAGAGATACAATTTAATAGGAGAACAGAGGAAAAAAAGGTAAAATAAAATAAATGGAACAATACAACCTGACACCCTGTTGGTCAGGATGTTTGAAGCAGTCCAAAAGTAAGCCCTCCTGGAGTGGCAGATGTGGTTCTGTTGGAGTAGAGACGATCCTGAGAGAGAAGGGTCCAGTAATGATGAGAACGGTCCAATCTTCCTCCAGGAATCCAGTGGAACCAGATGAGATGTTCTTGTCAAAGCAGTGATTCCGTCTGGTAGCTCTTGTCTCCTCTGGGAGTCCAGTGGATAAAAAAGCTGCTTGTGAGGTCTCAAACCCTGGATTATATCCAGGTGGGAATGCTTGGCTCCTCCCCCTGGGTGGAGCATCTCACAATGGGATGATTTCATCCTATGAGTCATGCAATGGGTCCTTGATGGCCCATTAAACAGAGATAACTTCTTTCGGGAAAGCATTATTGGGCTCATTAACAGAAGATAAGGAAAAACACTGCCCCACTTTGGCTCCAACGGCTCATGGGGATAGAATACATACCTTGGACACAATTTTACATTGTAACCTAGGACATAATCCACCTCTTATTCTATCACCATCTACATCATACACTCTCACAGATACATACATATACATACATATATACACCGAATGAAACCCTGCACACTAATTTTAGTTCTCACTCAAAATTAAGTCTCCTTGTGGTACACAACGAGTTTCTCCTTCTTTTTGCATCACCCACCAAGTGTAACCAGGTCCTTGAGCAAAAACAATCCCACGGATGGGTCTGCCTTTGCCTGAGGTGGGATTAATCCAAACAGTCTTTCCTAAAATCTCTTTCAGGTGTACCACAGGGACTTTATCTCCATCCACTGTGTGCAAGGGTTCAGACTGGGCCGGACCAGCTCGATTGATGGAGCCTCGGGTGTTTACCATCCAGGTGGCTTTGGCAAGTTTATGTCCCAATTCTTGAAGGTCCCTCTGCCAAGTACTTTCAGGATAGTCTTTAATAGTCCATTGCACCGTTCAACTTTCCCAGTGGCTGGTGCATGATAAGGGATGTGGTATATCCATTCAATACCATGTTCTTTGGCCCACGTGTTTATAAGGCCATTCTTAAAATGTGTCCCATTGTCTGACTCGATTCTCTCCGGGCTGCCGTGTCTCCACAGGACTTGTTTTTCCAGGCCCAGGATGGTGTTCCAGGCAGTGGCATGAGGCACAGGATAGGTCTCCAGCCATCCTGCAGTTGCTTCCACCATAGTCAGCAGTTAGCGCTTGCCTTGGCGGGTCTGGGGAAGGGTGATGTAGTCAATTTGCCAGGCTTCCCCATACCTGTACTTCAACCATCGTCCACCGTACCACAGAGGCTTCACCCGCTTGGCCTGTTTGATTGCAGCGCAGGTCTCACAGTCATGGATGACCTGTGATATGCTGTCCATAGTAAGGTCCACCCCTCGGTCACGGGCCCATCGGTATGTTGCATCTCTTCCCTGATGACCAGAGGCATCATGGGCCCAACGACCTAGGAATAATTCTCCCTTGTGCTGCCAGTCTAGATCCACCTGTGATACTTTCACCTTGGCAGCTTTGTCTACCTGCTCATTGTTGCGATGCTCCTCATTAGCCCGACTCTTGGGTACGTGCGCATCCACGTGTCGAACCTTCACGGTTAGCTTCTCTACTCGGGTAGCAATGTCCTGCCAAATCTCAGCAGCCCAGATGGGTTTCCCTCTGCGCTGCCAGTTGGCCTTTTTCCAGTGATTCAGCCATCCCCACAGGGCATTAGCTACCATCCATGAGTCGGTGTAGAGATAGAGCCTCGGCCACTTCTCCCGTTCAGCAATATCCAAAGCCAGCTGTACAGCTTTAAGCTCTGCCATCTGACTCGATCCACCTTGTCCCTCGGTAGCTTGCACAACTCGTCGTGTGGGGCTCCATACTGCAGCTTTCCATTTCCTGTCAGTGCCTATAATTCGGCAGGAACCATCAGTGAAGAGGGCATATCGTTTTTCAGTCTCCGGTAGCTCATTATATGGTGGGGCCTCCTCAGCACGTGTCACTTGCTCCTCTTCTTCTTCAGAGGATAAACCAAAAGTCTCACCTTCAGGCCAGTTCGTTATAACTTCCAGAATCCCAGGGCGATTTGGGTTTCCAATTCGGGCGCGCTGCGTAATGAGGGCAATCTATTTGCTCCAAGTAGTGTCAGTGGCATGATGCGTGGAAGGAACCTTTCCCTTGAACATCCACCCCAGCACCGGCAGTCGGGGTGCCAGAAGCAGCTGCGTTTCAGTGCCAATTACTTCTGAAGCGGCTTGAACTCCTTCATAGGCGGCCAAGATTTCCTTCTCCGTGGGAGTGTAGTTGGCTTCGGATCCTCTGTAGCTTCGACTCTAGAATCCCAGTGGTCGACCCCGAGTCTCACCAGGCACCTTCTGCCAAAGGCTCCAGGACAGGCCATTGTTCCCGGCTGCTGAGTAGAGCACATTCTTCACATCTGGTCCTGTCCTCACTGGGCCAAGGGCTACCGCATGAGCGATCTCCTGCTTGATCTGGGCAAAGGCTTGCTGCTGTTCAGGGCCCCAGTGGAAATCGTTCTTGCGGGTAACCAGGTAGAGAGGACTCACAATCTGGCTGTACTCAGGGATGTGCATTCTCCAAAAGCCTATGGCACCTAGGAAAGCTTGCGTTTCCTTCTTGCTGGTTGGTGGAGACATTGCGGTGATCTTGTTGATTACTTCTGTGGGTATCTGGCGACGTCCATCTTGCCACTTCACTCCCAGGAACTGGATTTCTCGAGCCGGTCCCTTAACCTTACTTCACTTAATGGCAAAACCAGCTTTCAGTAGAATCTGGATAATCTTCTCTCCTTTCTTGAAAACTTCCACTTCTGTGTTCCCCCACACAATGATGTCATCAATATACTGGAGATGCTCAGGAGCCTCGCCTTTTTCCAGTGCAGTCTGGATTAGTCCATGGCAGATGGTGGGACTGTGCTTCCACCCCTGGGGCAGTCGGTTCCAGGTATACTGCACACCCCTCCAGGTGAAAGCAAACTGGGGCCTGCACTCTGCTGCCAAAGGAATGGAGAAGAAAGCATTGGCAATGTCTATGGTCGCGTACCACTTTGCTGCCTTGGACTCCAGCTCGTACTGAAGCTCCAACATGTCTGGCACAGCAGCGCTCAGTGGTGGCGTGACCTCATTCAGACCACGGTAATCCACTGTCAGTCTCCATTCCCCACTGGGCTTACGCACAGGCCAGATGGGGCTGTTGAAGGGTGAACGAGCCTTGCTGACCACCCCTTGGCTCTCCAGTTTACGAATCATCTCATGGATTGGGGTCACTGAGTCTCTGTCGGTGCGGTACTGCCGACGGTGCACTGTTGCTGTGGCAATTGGTACTTGCTGTTCTTCAACTCTCAGCAGACCCACAGCAAAGGGGTCATCTGAGAGGCCAGGCAAGGTATTCGGTTGTCTGATGCCTTCTGTCTCTACAGCAGCTATCCCAAAAGCCCAGCGACATCCTTTTGGGTCTTTGAAATATCCATTTCTGAGAAAATCTATGCCAAGGATGCACGGGGCCTCTGGGCCAGTCACAATGGGGTGTTTTTGCCACCCGTTCCCAGTTAAACTCACTTCGGCCTCCACTACAGTCAGCTGCTGGGACCCTCCTGTCACTCCAGAAATAGAAACAGATTCTGTTCCTACATACCTTGATGGCATCAGGGTACATTGAGAGCCAGTGTCAATCAAAGCCGTGTACTCTTGTGGGTCAGATGTGCCAGGCCATCGGATCCACACAGTCCAATAGATCCGATTGTCCCTTTCCTCTACCTGGCTAGAGGCAGGGCCCCTCTATTCCTGCTCACGATGCACGTTGCTATCTTCCTGTAAATACGTTCTTGAGGTCCCTTCAAGAGGATCAGTCACATCATCATTCTTATACTGTCTGGAGTTCCGTGCATGAGAGACTGGAGCAGCATTGACTCTAGATGAGCTCCTCGTGGTAGGTGTCCCTCTTTTCAGTTCACGTACCCGGGCTGCTAAGGCGGAGGTGGGTTTTCCATCCCACTTCCTCATGTCTTCTCCATGCTCCCGAAGAAAAGACCAGAGGTTGCCTCGTGGAGTGTATGTTCTCTCTCTGGCTGGGGGATGCCTGCTCCTAATGGCAGAGACTCTTGTTGGTTCTGGTGAGACGTGGTAAATTTCTTCTTTCAGTTCTTTTTTCAGTTTCTGATGGCCCTCTTCAATCAAGCTTCGGACTTGCTCAGCCAGCCTTGTTTCCACGGATGAGACATGGGTACGAAACGGGGCAGTGACAGTGTCCTCATAAATTCTTAGTTTGTTGACCAAGACGCCCACCCTGTCCTCACCTGCCCTCCATTGCAGCGTTGCCAGGTAACGGGAGTACATCTCTGGTCCAAGCCGTGCGAATCTCAACCACATCTGTGATGTGCACTGGACATCATCTGGGCTTTTAGGAAATCTCTCGTCCTCTGAGAAAATGATCTCCAGCACAGCCAATTCCCTCAGGCATCGGATACCTTGTTCCATTGTGCTCCACTTTCCTTGGTGCACCTGGAGATCTTCTTTACAAAGGTATCTGTCCCTCACACTTGTTAGCAGCCGTTGCCAGAGGCTGAGAGTTTCTTGGGTTCTCCCGATCCCCTGGTCAATGACCACATCTCGGGACAGAGATCCCAGTTGCCTGGCCTCACTTCCATCCAGAATGGTGTCATTGGCTGCAGCGTCCCAGATGCGGAGCAGCCAGGTCAGGATGGACTCGTTTGGCTGACGGGTGAATTCCCTCCGCAGGTCACGCAGCTCACCCAGGGACAGAGAGCGAGTGATGATCTCTGGCTCTGTCTCCTCTGCTGGGTGCGAAGGTCCTGCTGCATCCTCGTCAGTCACTATGCGGACTGACTTGCTCTTTGCTTTCTTCTTCTGAACAGGAGCAACTGCTACCGGTTTAGGCTGTTCCAGTTCAGTGATGGTTTGTGTGGAAATGCTGGAATTTTTGGCTTCTTTCTCCTCTGTAACAACCTGCACAGACACAGACGTTGTGGCTTTGCTTGGTGCTTCTTTCTCTTCTGCGGCAGTCTGCGTAGACGTGGGCACTGTTGCCTTGATTTCGGTTCCTTTCTCCCCTGTGACAGTCTGTGTAGATGCGGACACTGTTGGTTTGCTTTTGGCTTCTGTTTCCTCTGCAACAGTCTGCATAGACTTGGACACTGTTGCCTTCTTTTCTCTTCTGCCTCAAGAAGAGAAATCTGCTGCACTATATCACGTACATCATGTGGTGTTCTGTTTCTGAGCATGGTGCAGGCTGTGCAGAGAAAAGAAAGCAGCACTAACAACAACATTATGCTGTCCTTGGTATCCAGAGGGAATTCAATATTTTCAAAAACTGCTGTATCAGGCCTGAAAGACTGGAAAAAATTATTCGTTACCCCTCCCCACAGTGGCTGGGTGAGATTGTTGAGGCCCCAAACAAAACATCCTAGACCGGGACAAGCAAACAAAGTTGAGTACATACTCCAAATTATGCTCATTGCCTTGCAGGTTAGCATGCAATAGACATAGTAGATTAATAAAGCAATTTTAGTGCTGTATCCTGGTTTACACCAGAGTATTAAGATCTGCAGATAGTGCCCCATGTGTGGAAAGATATAGAGAGCTAGGTACAAGACAAATGTAAGCATGCTGAGCATCATAGCGAACAGGTGTTCTTTTCCCCAATACAAAATTGTAATTCTGACTTTTCTCAATACCTCGTGCCCCACGTTGGGCGCCAAAAGATGTGCTGGTTTGAAAGCAAAACCAGTGAGACTCCCAGTCAGAGATACAATTTAATAGAAGAAGAAGGGAAAAAAGGTGAAATAAATAGAATGATACAACCTAACACCCTGTTGGTCAGGGTGTTTGAAGCAGTCCGGGAATCCTCCTAGAGCAGCAGATGTGGTTCCGCTGGAGCAGAGATGATCCAAAGCAGTGATCCCTGTAGAAACGTCTGGAAGCTCGTCTCCTCTAGGAGTTCAGTGGATAGAAGCTGCCAGTGGGGTCTCAAACCCTGGATTATATCCAGGTGGGAATGCTTGGCTCCTCCCCCTGGGCAGAGCATCTCACAATAGCATGATTTCATCTTATCAGTCGTGCAAATGGATCCTTGATGGCCCATTAAACAGAGATAACGTTTTCTGGGAAGGCATTGTTGGGCTCGTTAACAGAAGATAAGGGAGAACACTGCCCCACCTTGGCTCCAACGGCTCATGGGGATAGAATACATCCCTGGGCACAATTTTATATTGTAACCTAGGACAGTGCCCCATGGCCTCCCTGCTGGGCAGCCTCTGCCAGCTCCTGCACAGCCCCTGGCACCTGTGGGCCTGCACAGACAGCCCTGCCCCGGGCTCTGCCGGGCTCTGGGCCAGCAGAGAGGCCGCGCAGGGCTGGCCATGGCCGGGAACAGGCCCTGAGCCCCGCAGGAGGATGGAGCTGGGCCACAGCCAAAGTGCCCCACTGTGGGAAATGGATTGTAGAGAATTCTCAAAGCCTGACTGAAGGCTCACATAATGTGCCTCTGTAGGCAAACCTTGAGATAAGAAATGCTGACCTAGAAATGCCATGGAATAGGATGGGCATTTTTGAGAGAGTCCTCAATGATTGTGTTCTTTGAATTTGTCTGACTATTCAGAATGCATCCCCAAACAACATCAAAAACTAGAGAGATTTGGCTAATAAAATTAAAGCAGAGGATGTATCATGTTTGGATGACTTGTTTGAGGCATGGAACTTTACACCTTGGCTAAAGGAGCTTTGCAAATTGGTTTATATGCACTGATTGTTATAATGACAATGTTAGTGATAGTGTCTTGTGTACTTCATTGCGCACAGCGAACGACGAACAAGGCCATCAAAGAATTATTTTCTGTTCAAGAGAGGGGAGGAAATGTGGGAAATGGATTTGTAGAGAATTCTCAAAGCCTGACTGAAGGCTCACATAATGTGCATCTGTAGGCAAACCTTAAGAGAAGAAATGCTGACTGAGAAATGCCGTGGAATAGGACAGACATTGTTGAAAGGGAAATGGAACTAGAAACAAGTTTCAAGGTATGGCCTTGCAAATAAGACAATATACTTTGGAGATATAAAACTATGCAAGGGGCATCGTAGTAGGACCCATGAGGGGTGATTTTAAATGATTGGCTTTAGGGCATTAACAGCACTGTGTGACAAAAGCTGATAGGCCAGGAAACGCTTGTAATGTATTGTGATGAGGAAATAGTTGGATTCTGATTGTGATGGCGTGAATAGTAACATCTGTACTGTCTTGCCCTTCACATGAGACAGAAAATGAAATAAAAGTTTTTAAAATGCCTCTCAGTTGCCCCATCTCTGGGTCACAAAACGGTATAATCTGGCAAAATAGGACAAAAAACGCCCCTGCATTTTTAAAGAAAACAGTATATTCCCTTTGAATACACCTCTGAAATATGTACAATTAACCACAGAAGAATTGAAGACTTGAAATTAAATTATTCCCAGGGGCTTCTCTGGTTGGAGTGCTTAGGAATGTTAATGACCCTTTGGCACTGAATTCCTTAACTGAAAACCTGAAGACTGGACAAGCCTCTGGTGAACTAAAATTCATCAGGGAACCTCCAAGTTGCTGAGGATCCATCCTCAGCAGAGCAGATTGAAGAGATTCCAGGGGTTTCCAGCTGCTCAAGGGGCACAGGGCCTGCCAGCAGGCACAGGGGCTCCATGGTGGCATCTGAGGGGTCTCTGGGCTCCTGAAGATCTCTTTGGTCACACTCAGTCCCAGGGGCTCTGTGGTGACATCCCAGGGCTCCTTAATCTTCCTAAGGGTCATGAGGTGACAGACAGTCCCAGGGCTGCAGAGTGACAACAGAGGTGTCTGTGCCCTGCCAAGGAGCCAATTTGTCCCAGGCAGTGGCAGTAGTCCAGTGGTGACATCTCTGTGCTCCTAAAGAACAGCGAGGTCAGCAACACTCCCAGGGTCTCCATGGGGACATCCCAGGAGTGTCCAGGCTGCCAAAGATCTGGGATGTCACAGACACTCCCAGGGGCTCCATGGGGACATCCCAGGAGTGCCCAGGCTGCCAAAGAGCTGGGATGTCCCAGACACTCCCAGGGGCTCCATGGGGACATCCCAGGAGTGTCCAGGCTGCCAAAGATCTGGGATGTCACAGACACTCACAGGGGCTCCTGTCATGGGCAGAGTGGCAGCTTCAGGCAAAGTTTATTCGAGAAGCTCCTGATGGGTCACAAGGTTCACAAAAAACCCAAACCAGGACCCCAGGCTTTCTAAACTCCTTCTGGGAGAGGATCCTGGCAGTGCCTGGATCCAATCCCAGCCCCAGACTTTCTCAAGGATTTATGCCTAAAGGATTATACAGGTGGAATTGAACCTTTGTAAAACTTTGTCCCACATTAAGGATGGAAAACCAGAAGTATTTATGTACATAGAGATATGACTGATTATGATCATGATTAGACAAAAAAGTCTTAATCAGAATGATTTACTCCACTGTAGAGGATTTGTAACATCTATTTTAAGATAGTGCTCTAGGAAGCAATTTTGAAGCAATTGTATGAAAGCAAAAGCAGTTATTAACCAGAGATGGGTGTCACTCCCCCAGACCAATGACCCTGGGCAAATCTCTTTAGCTCAGCCTCAGGCAGTGACCATGAGGGGTGTCCCCACTCCAGGGAGGAATCTCCACACCCCCCCAAGAAGGGAAATGTCAGGAGATGCTGCAGTTAAAATTTGGGATGGGGCTTTTCTAGTCTGAAGTGCTGCCCTGTCAGTCAGATGTGCCCAGGCTGGGCAAGCTCAGCAGCTCTGCAGAAGCTCTCAGTGGTGTCACTGGGTTGTTGCTTTCTCTGGGGATTTCAGCAGCTCTGCCACAGCTCCAGCTCCCTCTCAGCATGTGGAACTTTGGGATGGAGGAGTCAGGCTGCTTTCAGCATTCTTCACCCCCAAAGCAGCATGATCCCCTTCTTCATTTCCCACTGGGGGCTTTGCAAACAGGGCCTTGTTGGAGCTGTTTGAGCCCATTGCAGGCAGAGCCTCCTGCTCCAGCAGGAACTGCCTTTCCTGTGCCAGGACCAGGGCAGATCCTGCTGCAGGAAAAGCCCCAGGCCAGCCCCAGCAGAGTGAAGGGCTCGGGCACAAGTGCAGAGTGCCGTGCTGGGAGCTGTGCCAGGGAGAGCCTGAGGCACCAAAGGCCACTGGGCAGCAGCAGCTGCTTCCAGGCCATGGCCAGAAGCCTCCCTTGGCCAGCGGGCCTGGTGGCCACCAGTGCAGAGCTGCTGGCTCAGGGCTCATTTCTGCCTGGGCTCTGCCCCAGCCCACAGAGTGTCAGCTCAGCCCTGACTCTGGTACAGCCCCTGGGCCTGAGCCCTGCAGAGCCTCAAGGTCACCTGTGCCAGCCTGGTGCCCATCCCTGGCTCTGGCACTGTCACTTCTGTGCTGGCTGCTGCCTCCAACACTGAACCCCCTCATCCACAACCTGAGGAACCAGGAGCTGGAGGATGTCCTGAGGAATATGACCACTCTGTGCTTTTCAGAAACAATCAGGCGCCTCTTAGTTTCTGCACAGCATTCAGAATGGAACTCATTCCAGGCCAGGACTGCTTTGTGCCATGTGTCTTCTTTTCTATTTGATGTAATAATTCTTTCCTTTCCTTTCCTTTCCTTTCCTTTCCTTTCCTTTCCTTTCCTTTCCTTTCCTTTCCTTTCCTTTCCTTTCCTTTCCTTTCCTTTCCTTTCCTTTCCTTTCCTTTCCTTTCCTTTCCTTTCCTTTCCTTTCCTTTCCTTTCCCCTTTCCTTTCCCCTTTCCTTTCCCCTTTCCTTTCCCCTTTCCTTTCCCCTTTCCTTTCCCCTTTCCTTTCCCCTTTCCTTTCCCCTTTCCTTTCCCCTTTCCTTTCCCCTTTCCTTTCCCCTTTCCTTTCCCCTTTCCTTTCCCCTTTCCTTTCCCCTTTCCTTTCCCCTTTCCTTTCCCCTTTCCTTTCCCCTTTCCTTTCCCCTTTCCTTTCCCCTTTCCTTTCCCCTTTCCTTTCCCCTTTCCTTTCCCCTTTCCTTTCCCCTTTCCTTTCCCCTTTCCTTTCCCCTTTCCTTTCCCCTTTCCTTTCCCCTTTCCTTTCCCCTTTCCTTTCCCCTTTCCTTTCCCCTTTCCTTTCCCCTTTCCTTTCCCCTTTCCTTTCCCCTTTCCTTTCCCCTTTCCTTTCCCCTTTCCTTTCCCCTTTCCTTTCCCCTTTCCTTTCCCCTTTCCTTTCCCCTTTCCTTTCCCCTTTCCTTTCCCCTTTCCTTTCCCCTTTCCTTTCCCCTTTCCTTTCCCCTTTCCTTTCCCCTTTCCTTTCCCCTTTCCTTTCCCCTTTCCTTTCCCCTTTCCTTTCCCCTTTCCTTTCCCCTTTCCTTTCCCCTTTCCTTTCCCCTTTCCTTTCCCCTTTCCTTTCCCCTTTCCTTTCCTTTCCTTTCCTTTCCTCTCCTCTCCTCTCCTCTCCTCTCCTCTCCTCTCCTCTCCTCTCCTCTCCTCTCCTCTCCTCTCCTCTCCTCTCCTCTCCTCTCCTCTCCTCTCCTCTCCTCAGCCCCTGTCTCTGCAGGGGCAGTGCCTGTGAGCAGAGGTGCAGGGCAGAGACTCCCAGCCCAGCAGCACAGCCAGGGACAATGGCCCTGGCTCTTCCCACAGCTGCTCTTCCCAAGTGCAGCCTCTCCTTCCCAGCCCTTCTGTGGCTGTCAGGCCGCAGGGCTGTGGCAGCTTGGTCACTGTCCTGCTGCGTGTGCGTGCTGTGAGCACAGGCAGGGCCAGGCCATGGGCACTGCTGGGACACAGCTGGGCTCCTGCACAGCAGCTCCATCAGCAAAGGGCATCATCTCCTGAGGGCAGCCCAGGAAGGCTTTGCTCTCCCTGCACAGCTGCTCTCAGCAATGTGCTCCAGGAATGCCCTGGCAAAGCAAAGCCCAGTGCCCAGGGGCAGAGGGGCAGTGTGCAGGGGGGCACCCAGCAGTGTCCTGGCACAGCCAGAGCTCCTGGCATGGACCTGAGGGAGCAGCAGAGCAGGGCCTGGGCTGTGTCTCTCTTCTGGGACAGCCTGGGAAGGTGCCCCAGTGCAATTGTCCGACACCAGCCCCTGCAACCACCATGGCCAGCACAGGCCTCTCCCCACACCTGCAGGAGGTTGTTTGTCCCTGCATGGAGGGACACTAAGGGACCAGGCCAGCAGTGCCTGTTTGCTCTGTCCTGAGGAGATTTCAGCAGTGCATCCTGTGTGTGTGTGTGGGGAGATGAAGCAGAGTGAGCACAAACACCATCAGCAGCACTCGGGGCTGGCACAATTCCAGAGGCACAAACAGGGCCTTGTGGCCACTTCACTCTGAGAGTGAAATCCTCTGGGAAACCACCTGAATTCTTGACTGGACTGTGCTTAGGACTGCAGAGAGAAACATCCAGGGCAGGGAGGCTCCAGGGAAACTGCTCAGCACAGCCAAGGACTGCCCAGAGAGACCATTGGGGTGGGGTGTGTGGGGAGAAATCACAGCTGCCTCCCTTCTGAACCACCCCCAGGACCTGGACAGGGCTGTGCTGTGTTCTGGGCACTGACCTGGAACTGAGGGATGTGGAAAAGGCCTTTGGTGTCTGGGCTGTTGAGAAGGCTGGGCAGTGTCACTGGGAGAGCTCTCTCAAACCCCTTGGAAAGGGCAGAGCCATCCCAGAGGGTCCTGGGAACCTGGGAAAGGCAGACATGGAGCCAGTCTGCAACCAGGGCAGGGAGGGGATCTGGGAGAGTCCCAGCCTGGTCAGGCTCAGCAGGGAAGGGGATGTGGCAAATCCTCCTGCAGCCATTCCAGGCACTGGCAGGACAAGGCAGGGATTGCAGAAGCCACGTGGGAGGGAAAAGAAGGGGATGTTGTGTGCCCAGACTTCAGCCAGGCCTGTGACACGGTCTGCTGTGGTCTCCTCAGAGCCAGACTGGAGAGAGCTGGGCTGAAGAAATGGAACATGGGCTGGGTGGGAATTTGGCTGAACAATGAGGGTCAAATGTCAAATCCATGGTACAGAGTCCTCTTGGCAGCCACTGCCTGGTGACATCCCTCAGTGACCAGCCCTTGACCACCACTGGGGAACATTTCTATTATCTCCACAATGGCATGAAATGCACTTGCAATTCCTTTGTGGATACTGCCAAATTGTAGGGAGTCTATGACCAAACTCATCTGGTTGATGGTGACTGCAAAATATAATTGGCCATAATTGTGCTTTTCTTTCCTTTGGCCAAGGTGACTGAGTTGAGTCAATGTCTTGGTTTGGAAAGACAGGTATCTGACAGGGAAAGCTGGAGATTCCCTTGGAATGGAGAATGTAAACCCCTCACCCCTGACAAATTATAATTTTGCAATTAAGGGCTTTCAGGCAAAGATTTGGGAATAAGAATAACAGTTCTTTACTAGGAATATTAACAATACAAATTTAGAAGAAAACAAAACCACCCAACCAAGCCAGGAAACAAACAAAACAATCCTAGAAACCCTGACAGAGTCAGAGCTACAACCTGACACCCTGTTGGTCAGGGTGTTGGAAGCAGTCTTAAAGTGAGTCCTCCTGGAGTGGCAGATGGGGTTCTGGTGAAGTAGAGATGATCCTATAGAAAAGAGTCCAGTGATAGTGAGAAGGGTCCAGTCTTCCTCCTGAATTGAATTTAATGGAGCCAGATATCTTTGTTTTTCTGCGTCTCAGTTTTTATTTAGGTAGGAATAGTTGTTTATGGTTGTTTCCCCCCACTGGGTAGAGCATCTCACAATGGGACGATTGCTTATGGACAGCTACTTGTGGACAACTGCTTGTGGACAATTTGCTTGTTGACAATTACCTGCGGAGCCTTAATGGCCCATCAGCAGAAAATATCCCCCTGGAGGGAGGACAGGTGATGAAAGAGATAAGAAGCACTGCCCCACCTGGTTTTAAGAGCTGGCCCATTATCACACGGCATTCGCCACCCTCCTCCCAGGGTTACAAGAGAAAAAGAAAAACATCTCCCAAACTGCTTTTAAAAGATTAAATAGAATACACTTTTTTTTTTTTCCATAACCCAAGACAGTCAATTTATCTTGCCATCACGTGCCAACCAAGCCAGGAGAAAAGGAAGAAAAGACTTATGTATCAGAAAAAAGGCAGTTCAAAAGAGAAAAACCCAAACCCAACAAAAAAACCCAAAGCAAGACCCACCTACAATAACACAAAACACCCACAAACAAACCAACAAAAAAAGCAAAGGCCACAAAGAGAAGGAAAGCAAATGCACAGGAAATCTCCAATCAGCAGAAAATATTTCACCATCTTGTGGCAGGAGAGGATTCTTTATGTGTCGGTGATGTTTTGAAAGAAAAATGTCTCAGGGGCTGATTTCTCGCTGGGCTCTGCCCCAGCCCACAGAGTGTGACCGCAGCCACACTCTTTCTAAAAAGAAATTAATCCCCTACCCCCCCTTGCCCCCACTGCTTCCTGCAGCTCATTGCTGATCACGGTGTGACATGGAATGGAACATCCCTTGGGTTGTTCCAGCCCAGCTGTCCAATCCCTGTTCCCTCAGGAACACTTGCCCACCCCAAGCCCATAGGTTGGGGGGTTGCAGACACACTTCAGGTGGGGTGAGCGCTGTGACAAGGACAGGAGAACAGAACAACATTGACTCTTCTCAAGGACAGTAGAACAGAACAGCACAGCCTTGGATAAATGGATCAAGGATGTAACTCCAGCAAACAGAAGTCATTCAAAATGCAAAAAAAATGTCAGCTCAGCTCTACAAGGCTGACAAAACAGAAGGTTTGCAAAACAATAATATTGCCCATAGTCAAAAGTGGGGTTGAGGAACAGCCACCTAGAAAGGACACAGGATGCTGAAGACAGACCCCGAAGAACCAGATAAGAACTTGTGAGAAAGGGTGCATCGATGTCAAGTAAATTCAAAGGAAGTGGGGATAGCTAATGAATGCATAATCAGTGTGTCTGATCAAAACTCTGTTCATTTGATGCTCAGTGCACTCAAATGGAGGAAGGATTGCCCAAGTGACCAGCACACCATAATAAGGAATACCTGCTCTCAAATACTCAAAAAGTTGTGTTCAAAAGTTTCTATGGGGTGGATTCAGTTTTAAGGGTGTCCCTGACTCCACTATGCCCCACAGTGTCACAATGGCCCCTTGGTTCCATGAGGCCCTGCTGTAGAACAATGGACCCTTGGTTCCATTCTCAAGTAAATAAAGCACAGACAAAGACTCTCCAACTAATTAAAGTTAGAAAGTGGTATGTTTAATTCAGTGCCAGGCAGCACGGGGAGTAACCTCCCAAAGATATGTGCAAAAATCACAGAGCTCTGGTTCTCTATCTACAAAATCTTACATATTCATGTAATCATTCAACACGCCTATACACACTTATTACTTAACCCCACCTTCTCTCCTCTTCATCACAAAATGAGCTCAAAGTCCTTTCATGCTTGTGCAGTCCTGCACTCAAATTGGGTCGGTGCATTTTGAAATGGGTCAGTGGTGCTTTTGGATGGTCAGGAACATCGTCCTCAAAGTAAACTTTTCACCTTGGTCTTGTTGGCAGGCTCTCTGACCCCTTGGGCATAGTTCAAGCTCTCCTGCCTGCTTCTGACTGGTTTTGGGGCCCAGGTGCAGCTACAGTTCCTTCATCTTTACAATACTCCATCCTCCCCTCATAACTTCTACAAACACAGCAAAGTCAGGCAAATGATATATTGTCTTCTCAAACTAGCTTCATCTGACAATGATTAACTATCATTATATCTACTCTAAACTCTTCATTAATATCCATTGCTTCTTGCTTCTATCCCTTCAGCTAAACTCTTAACCCTTTGGATTCTTCTCAACCCTTGATTCAATTAGGGTCCATCCTGGAAAAATGGCCTCCTTGGTTCTGCACTGCCACAATGCTCTCCTTGGTTCCACAAGGCCTTGGTGTGCCACAACAGCCCCTTGGTTCCATGAACTGCCATAGTGTCACCACGGTCTCTGGGATCTGCAGTATCACAATGGACAATTGGTGACAAGCAGCCCCACTGTGTCACAAGGAATATTTGATTCCATGGGGCCCCACGGTGTCACACTGGCCCCTTGGTTCCACCAGGCCTCGCTGTATAACAATGGCCCCTCAGTTCCATGAGGTTTTGTACTGCCAACAATGGTCTCCTTAATTCTGCAGTGTGCAAATGGCTGCTTGGTTCCATAAAATTCCTCCGTGTCACAGTGGTCTCCTTTGTTCCATAAGGCTCTGCAGTGCCACAATGTCCCACAGTTTCCATGAGCATCTTCCATATGATCAAGAATGCCCTTAGTTCCAAGTAGGTCCCACAGTGTCACAAGGGCTCCTTGGATCCATGAGGTTCTGTAGTGTCACCATGGTCTCCTTGGATCCACATTGTCACAATGGACAATTGGTTCCTTGGGGCCCACCTGTGTCACAATGGACCCTTGGGTCCATGAAGTTCTCTAGTATCACCATGGCCTTCTTGGATCCACAATATCACAATGGACCATTGGTTCCATGTGGCCCTGCTGTGTCCCAATGGCTTCTTGGTTCCATGAAGCCCAGCTGCTTAACAAGTGACCCTTGATTCCATGAGGTTCTGTACTGTCAAAGTGGTCTCCTTGGTTCTGGACTGTAACAATGGACCCTTGGTTCCATGAGATTCCATGATGTCACAATGGTCTCCTTGGTTCCATGAGGCCTTGCTGTGTCACAATGGCCCCTTGGTTCCATGAGCTTCCATAGAGACTCCATGGTCTCCTTGGATCTGCATTGTCACAATGGACAATTGGTTTCATGAAACCCTGCTGTGTCACAGTGAAGCCGTAGTGCCATGAGGTTCTGTAGTTGGACAATGGTCTATTTGCTTCAACGACACTTTGGAGTGTAACAATGACTGCTTGGTTCCATGAGCTTCCATAGTGTCAGCCTTGGACTCCTCCTTGTTTCTGCAGTGTCCTAATGAACCTTTGGTGCCATGTGGTTCCTAAATGTCTCTGGTCTCCTTGGTTCCATGTGTCCCTGCTGTGTCACCACAGCCCCTTGGTTCCATGAGTTTCTGTACTGTCAACAGTGGTTCCTTTGTTCCAATGAGGCCTTGCTATGTCACAATGTACCCTGGGTTCCATGAAGTTCTTTGGTGTCACAATGGCCCCTTGGATCCATGAGGTTCCATAGTGTCTCCATGGTCTCCCTGGATCTGCATTGTCATAATGGACAATTCTTCCCATGCAGTCCCAATGTGTCAGAATGTCCCCTTAGCTCCATGAGGCCCTGCTTTGTCCCAATGGCCCCTTGGTTCCATAGGTTTTATGCTGTACCAATGGACTCCTTGGTTCTAGGAGTTACCCTGCTTTTAGCAGTGGTTTCTTTGGTTCCAGCAAGGCCCAGCTGTGCCTCAATGCACCCTTGGTTCCACGAGGCCCTGCTGTGTCACAATGGACCCTCTATTCCATGAGGCCCTACAGAGTCACAATGGCCCCTTGGGTCCATAAGGTACCATCATGTCACACTGGACTTTTCATTCCATGAGTTTTGGTACCGTCAGCAACAGTTTCCTTGGTTCTGCAGTGTCAAAATGGCCCCTTGGTTCCATGAGCTTCTGTAGTGTAACATGGTCACCTTGATTCCACGAGCTTGTGCAGTGTCACAATAGAAACCCTTATTCCATTAGGCCTCCAAGTTTCACAATGTTTGATTCCAGGAGGCACCACAATGTCACAATGGACCCTTGGTTCTGTGAGGTTCCACAGCATCCCAATGGTCACTGTGGTTCCATGAGTTTCCTTAGTGTCACAGTGGTCTCCATGGTTCCAGTAGGCCCTGCCTTGTCACAATGGTCTCCTGGGCTCCAAAGGGGCCCTGCTGTGCCACAAAGGACCCTTGGTTCCATGAGGTTCTGTGGTATCACCATGTTCTTCTTGACTCTGCAGTGTAACAATGGACCATTGGTTCCACACGGCCTGGCTGTGTCAAAAATGTCTCTTTGATTCCATGACTGCCACAACAGGGACTTGTTTCTAGGAGGTTCCCTACTGTCACAATTGTCTCCTTGATTCCATGAGCCCCTGCTGTGTCCCAATGGACCCTCGGTTAAACAAGGCCTTGCAGTGTCTCAAGAGTCTCCTTGGTTCCAGGAGGAACACAAAAGCTTTGCATCAACATTGAGCAATGCTTCCTTTACACACCTGGGAACCTCTGTCTGCATTCCAAAGAAGGGTTCAAGCTGAGGATGGCACCAGCAGCTTCCATCTGCAACAGAGATCCAGGACAGGGACAGAGAATTCAGCTGAGAGACTCAGAGAATTCTGCTTCCAGAGCTCATTTCTGGTGACACTGTCCCTTGTCGGAAGGTGACATCATTCCAGGCAGCCTGTCCTGAGCATGTGGTTCCTGAGAGGGCTTTGTTTAGGAAACCTGCTCAGGCTTTTCCATTCTTTCCTCAGCAAGAGGAAAACTTCTCCTGGGGCTGTGTGCAGGCAGAGGCCTGAGGAGAGCAGGTGGGACATGGTGCAATGGGCTGGGACAGGCAGCTGCAAATCTCAGGGGACAAGGTTGTGCTGCAGGGCCCAGGGATGTCAGTGCCAGGTGGGCAATGTCAGACATGGTGAGGTTGGGGTGAGGAGCAGCTTGTCCAAACAGGGTCAGCCTGCAAGGGGCTCATTGTCTCCATTGCCAGACGTTCTAAAGAAACATTCAGCATCAAAATCCCTTGGGGAATGTTTCTATCCAATCCTCACTGATCTGGAAAATAAAACCAGCTTGATTAAAAAAAAAATAAAATCATGAGATGCACTTTGAAGTCTCCCTCCTTAACACAACACTAAACTGACTCCAGTCAGCTGCACAAGCCCTGGAGAGCCAAAGACAATTGAAGGAAGAAAAAGAGCTCCTGAGGGCTTTCTGTATTTTCATCAGCCCCACACTGCATTTGGGGCTGAGTCCAGGATCCCCCAGGCACTGAGAGAAGGTTGAAGAAGCTGCTCAAGGTGTCAGAAGCAAAACTCCAAGTCCCTTGGAGCATCCCTGGGCCCCACTGAGGGCAGGGAGTGCCAAAGGCTGCCCAGGCACTGCTGAGAGCAGCTCCTTGAGGCCAGGATTGCAGGGAGCCCAAGGCTGTGAGCAGGGACTGCAATGCTGAGCAAGGCCTGGGCTGGCTGGAGGGAGCAGAAAGGCCAAGGCCTGAGCCCAGGCCTGGCACAGCAGGGCCTGTCCCTGGCGGCTGGCTGGGGGCTGTTGGTGGGGCAGGGGGATGGCAGGGGCAGCAAGGACAAATGTGCTAAAGCTGCAAGGCCTGCCAGCCTGCTCAGGGAGGGGCCAGGCAGAAGCCAAGTGCAGGCTTTCCTGCAAGGAAAGTTCCTTCTGTGGGGCCTGCAGAGGCGCTGGCAGAGCCCAGGGGACAAAGGCCTGGGTGCCTGTGGCCCTGCCAGCCCTGCCCAGCCCTTGGCCATCTCTCCTGCAGCCTGTGCCCCTGTGCCTGCTGCTGCTGCTGTGCCCTGGCCGGCTGCACACGCCCATCTCGCTGTCCCCCCAGCATTTCTCAGCCCAGCATTTCTCTGCCCTCCCTGGGCTCCCTGCACCCAGCGCTGCCGGCTCCTGGCACACAGAGCCAGGGCAGGGCCCAGGCTCACGCTGGGACACCTCCTGCACCAAAATTCTACCCTGGCAGGGACTTTTCTTCTTCCTCAGCTCCAGGCTGAGCCTTCCAAGCTGCACTTTGGGGAGGTTTCCTTCTCTTCCCACTGCCAAGGAAAGCTCTGTCTCCTGCTGTTCACAAACACAGAAGGTCTGGTGGGAGATCAGTGGTGGTCAGAGGATGTTTGGGGTGCAGTGACCATGAAATAATTGAGTTTTTAAATATTGTGTGAAAGAAGGAGGGGCATCAACAAAAATTCTACACTGGACTTACAGAGAGCAGACTTCAGCCTATTCAGTATGCAGATTTGGGAGTCATGAACAAGTACTGATTTTTTAAAGGGAAACAGCCCTTAAAAACAAAGGGTGTCCAGGAAAGTTGGATACACTTTAAGAAAGAAATCTTAAAGCAGCAAGAGCAGGGTGTCCCTGTGTATTTAAAGATCACCCAGAGAGGAAAATGACTAGCATGGCTAGACATGGAGCTTTTTCCAGGAACTCAAGGGAAAGAAAAAAGGACGCATCCCCTCTGGACAGAGGAGCAGGCAACTCAGGAAATGTTTAAGGATGTTGCTCAGTCATACAGAAAGAAAATTTGAGAGGCGAAAGCTCAATTAGGACTTAGCCAGGCTGCTTCTGAGAAGGATAATAAACATTATTTTATCAATACATTTATGGTAAAAAAGGGATAAGGACAACCTCCATTCCTTACTGCTGGGGATATGGTTACCAAAGAGGAGGAAAAGGCTGAGGTACTTAACCTCTTCTTTGCCTCAGTTTTCAACAATCAGACAGGTTGTCCTCAGGACAAGTGTTCTCCTGAGCTGGTAGATGGGGACAGGGAGCAGAAGAGCCCCCCTGTCATCCAGGACGAAGCAGCTGCTGACCTGCTGAGCCACTCAGATGCTCACAGGTGTCTCTGGGAACAGATGGGATCCATCTCAGGGGCATGAGGGAGCTGCTGGATGAGCTCCCCAAGCTGCTCTCCATCATTTCTCATCAGTCCTGGCTCACCAGGGAAGCCCCAGAGGACTGGAGGTGCCAATGTGAGCCCATCCCCAAGAAGGGCTGGAAGGAGGATCTGGGGAACTCCAGGCCTGTCAGCCTGACCTGGGTGCCTGGCCAGGTGATGGAACAGATCACCTTGAGTGCCATCACAAGGATCCCACAGGATGGCTGAGGGATCAGACACAGCCAGCATGGGTTTAGGAGGGGCAGGTCCTGCCTGACGACCTGATCTCCTGTTACACCCAGGTGACCTGCCTGGTGGATTTGGGAAAGGCTCTGGATTTATCTACCTGGACTTCAGCAAAGCCTCTGACACCGTGAGCCACAGCATTCCCTGGAAAATCTGCAGCCCCTGGCTTGGGCAGGTTCCCTCTTTGCTGGGAGAATGAAGAACTGGCTGGAGGCTGGTCCCAGAGAGTGCTGGGGATGCTGCTGCATCCAGCTGGTGCCCAGTCACTGGTGGTGTCCCCCAGGGATGTGTGTTGGGCCCAGTCCTGTTTAACATCTTCACTGATGATCTGGGTGAGGGCATCGAGTCCACCATGAACAAATTGCAGCTGAGACCAAGCTGGGTGTGAGTGTGGATCTGCTGGAGGGCAGGACAAGAAGACACAGCCTTAGGCTGCACCAGGGGGGTTTAGGCTGGAAAATAGGAACAAGTCCTTCAGAGAAAGGGGGATTGGGAACTGGAATGGGCTGGCCAGGGGGGAGGTGGCAGAGTCACTGTCCCTCTCCAGTGGCATGGTCTGGGTGACAAGGTGGTGTTGGGGCATTGGTTGGGCTTTTTGATCTCCAAGGTCTTTTCCAACCCATCTGATTCTGTCGTTCTGTGATGCTTGGGACACTCTGGGGAAGCAAGGGGCCATTGTGACACTGTGGGGCCTGGTGGCACTAAGAGGACCACAGTGACACTGTGCAATCCCACAGAACCAAGAGTCCATTGTGGTACTGAGGGGCCAAATGGAACCAGGGAGTGCACTGTGCCACTCTGGGTCCTTGTGGAACCACAGAGGCCATTGTGACCCTGCAGGGCCTTGTGTAACACACGGGTTTCACCATTTTGACCCTGCAGAACTGAGAGAGAGAGACCATGAACTGTGTAAAGAGACCACTGTGAGACTCCAGGGCCCAGTGGAACTGTGGAGCCGTTCTGACACTGCAGGGCCTTGTGTAATCAGGGGGCCACTGTTACACTGCAGGGACTCATGGAGCTGAGGGAACAACTGTGACACTGTGGTGGCACCAAGGGGCCTTTGTGACACTGCAGATCTTGTGTGACCAGGGCTCCTCTGTGACACTGCACCACCAAGGAGAATATTTTGGAATTCTGTACAACACAGTGGCCTCATGCAACCAAGGGGCCACTGTGAGTGACACCATGGGGCCTCAAGGAATCTAGAAGAGCTTTGTCATTCTCATAGAAATAAAGATTCCTTTGTGACACTCAGGGGACTTGTGGGACCAGAGACCATTGTGACAGTGTGGGACCTGATGTAACCATGGGGCCACTGTGACACCCTGGGGCCCCTTGGAACCAAGGGGCCTCAGTGAAACTGTGGCACCAAGGTGAACATTGTGAAACTGGGAAGCCCCATGGAACCAAGGAGTCTCCACTGTTACTCTGCCTGCACAATCTTGTGGAACCATGGAGACCAGTGTGAGAGCTCAGGGGCTCGTGTGACCAAGAGGCCACTGTGACACTGAGGGGCCCCATGGAACCAAGGACATCTTTGCAGATGACACCAAGCTGGGTGAGAGTGTCAAACTATGGGAGCATAGGAGGGCTCTGCACAGGGCCCTGGACAGGCTGGATCCAGGGAACAACTCCAACAACGTCAGGTTGAACAAGACCAAGGGCCGGGTCCTGCATTTTGGCCACAACAACCCCTGCAGTGCTACAGGCTGGGGACAGAGTGGCTGGACAGCAGCCAGGCAGAAAGGGACCTAGGGCAGTGCTGGACAGCAGGCTGGACATGAGGCAGCAGTGTGCCCAGGTGGCCAAGAAGGCCAATGGCTCCTGGCCTGGATCAGGAATGGTGTGGCCAGCAGGAGCAGAGCTGCTGTGCCATCCCTGCCCTGTCCCCAGCTCTGCAGACAGACATTGCTGCTGCAGCTCCAGAGAAGGGAACAAAAGGGGGATCTCCAGTGAAAACTTTGCTCGGAGATGCTTTAGTTTTTTAAGAGCCATTGAGAACACAGCTCCTCCTTGACACAGTCTGGAGTCACAGCTAAGGTGGAGAGAATCAAATTGAGAAATGGCACAATCAGTGGCCTTTCTTTTTGGGCAATGTTGAAAAAGTAAATGACTGTAAAAAAAAAAAAAGAGGCACAACCAAACTACAACAACTATCAAAGATTACTTTTATTACAAGTGATTTGCAAAAATTTGCCAGCAGTTTAATGTTTCTTACACCATCCAGTCATTAGTGTCCATACTGCAGCCTTGAGCTCCTGGTTCCTCAGGCTGTAGATGAGGGGGTTCAGGGTTGGAGGCACCACCGAGTACAGAACTGATAGGGACAGATCCAGGGATGGGGAGGAGATCGAGGGGGGCTTCAGGTGAGCAAAAATAACAGTGCTGACAAACAGGGAGACCACGGCCAGGTGAGGGAGGCAGGTGGAAAATGCTTTGTATCGTCCCTGCTCAGAGGGGATCCTCAGCACAACCCTGAAGATCTGCACATAGGAGAAAACAATGAACACAAAACAACCCAGTCCGAAACAGATGGAAAATGCAAGGAGCCCAAATTCCCTGAAGTATGAGTTGGAGCAGGAGAGCTTAACGATCTGGGGAACTTCACAGAAGAACTGGCCCAGGGCATTGCCATGGCACAGGGGCAGGGAAAATGTATTGGCTGTGTGCATGAGAGCATTGAGAAAGGCACTGGCCCAGGCAGCTGCTGCCATGTGGGCACAAGCTCTGCTGCCCAGGAGGGTCCCATAGTGCAGGGGTTTGCAGATGGACACGTAGCGGTCGTAGCACATGACGGTCAGGAGGGAAACCTCTGCCGACACGAAAAAGACAAAATAAAACAGTTGGACTGCACATCCTGTGTAGGAGATGTTCCTGGTGTCCCAGAGGGAATTGTGCATGGCTTTGGGGACAGTGGTGAGGATGCAGCCCAGGTCAGTGAGGGCCAGGTTGAGCAGGAAGAAGAACATGGGGCTGTGCAGGTGGTGGCCGCAGGCTACGGCGCTGATGATGAGGCCGTTGCCCAGGAGGGCAGCCAGGGAGATGCCCAGGAAGAGGCAGAAGTGCAGGAGCTGCAGCTGTCTCCTGTCTGCCAATGCCAGCAGGAGGAATTGCCTGACGGAGCTGCTGTTGGACATTGGCTCTGGCTGCACATGGGGACCTGTTCATGGAGAAAGGACAGGGACAAGTCAGCAGAGGTTGCTTCGATCCAAAAATGGGACATTCCCTGTAGACTGTCGCACTGTGCCTCACCCACCCTTGTTCCTGCTCTGGGAAAACCTTCACCCAGGTCCCTGCCTGAGCTCCAGTTGTGCTGTCTGAGTGTGCCAGGAGCAGCCAGGCCTGTGTGTGGGGGCTCTCCAGGAGCCCTCCCTTCCCTGCTGTCCTGGGTTTGTGGCCATGTGGCAAAGGGACAGGGCTGGATATTCAGGATTTGTCAGGGGAGTCACTCCTAATGCAGAAAGGCTTGTTGCCATTTGCATTCCCACTTCTAAAGGACATGGAGAGCAGGAAGGTATTTTGGCCATTATTTTCCTGTCCACACATCATTGCTGGTTCTCTGAGGTCAGAAATCCCCAGCATTTCTGCTGCATTCAGAGTTTGCCACTGAGAGATGTGAGAGGCAAAGGATTCCCTGTGCCTTGGGCAAGGTGAGGGGCTGGATGGGCTTGTTCCCAACTGCCCTGGGTTTGCAGCTTTGGCTGCAATCAGAGCACACTCACACACTCATGGGTCACCCTGGGATAAACCAGACCCTGCCCAGAGCAGAGGGATCCCTGAATGTCTCCCCCTCTCCAAAGGGCTCTGGGCAAGGTCTCAGCACCCCCTTCTGCCAAGGACACTCACGGCTCCCTCGGCAAACCCAGCAGCATTTCCTCAGCTCTGGCATCTCTGCACTTCCCCGGGGCACATTCAGGGAACTGCGAGGGGCTCTGGCACAGATTTGCAGCCAGGAGGGCAGCTCAGAGCTTGCAAGGACACAGCAAGGAGATCCCTGGGTGTGCCCATGATGGGATCTCAGGGAGGGGGCTCAGCCCATTCCCCTTTCCCATGGACTGCTCTGCCCACAGCCCCACAGGTCCCAGGGAAGCTTGGACACCCCATGGCCATGGCCACAGCTGCCTGGCAGCAATCCCAAGGGCAGTGCCTGACTCAGCTGCTGCCAATGCCAGAGCCTCCCTGAGAGCACCAGATGACAGGGACAATCTCAGGGCAGTGCAGAACCAGGAGAAGATGTGGTGGGGCTGTGCCTGGGAGGGCAGGGCAGAGACAGCCGGGCACTCAGGACAGTGTTCCCGTGCCCAGCTGTGCACGGCACCTCCCACACACCCACAGGGCCCTCCTGCCCCCAGCACTGCTCTCTTCAGCCCCCTCTCCTTCCCTCAGCATCTCCCTGGGCCTGGACATTTCCCTGCTGAGAGGAGCCTTGTCCCTGCCAGCGCTGACAGAGCCCATCCCAGCCTCTGTGCCCTGGGCCCGGCCCTACAGAAACCTGCCTGTCTGCAGGGCCCTGGCTGGGGCAGGCTCTGTCTGCAGCTGGGCAAGGGCAGCTCAGGAGAGCCCTGCTGGGCCCTGCTAAGGTGATGCTGCTGCTGCTGCTGCTGTCCAGGGCTGAGGAGGGGCTGAAGGCCCTTTAGGAGCCTCCCAGCAGAGAGACTGACCACCCAAAGTGACAGTGCTGGAGTCTCTGTAGATGTTCCAACATTCCTTTGATGATCCTGTGTGTCCCTTTCAACTCAGAGTCTTCTGTGATTCTGTGATTACAATTCCTGTTCTGCTGCTCTCATCCTCCTGTTGCCTACAATCAAATGAGAAAAAAAAAAAATTAACCTTTGTAGCAGTGTTAGAACAGTAAAGTAAAAACGATACCTTTTTTTGGAAGCTACCAGGTGTCCCAGTGGGGATTGGGCACACCCAGCCCCAGATTTCAACAATTCATTGAGGTTAATTAATTAGGATATTTAACAGGAACATCCAACAGGAGATTCAGTTGCGCCTGTTACACATGTCTGGGTCAATCCATTGCTCCAAGGGTTTCTTTGCCCCACTTTTTTTTTATGACTGCTAACACTCTGGGTCAAAAACAAAATGTTTTTCTTCTAGGTACCCTTCCTGATAATAAGACTACACTGTAGTTCAGGAATGTAATTAGAAGGTCAGCTTATTGTTCTAAAACTTAAAAGAAAGGGTAAGAAACATGCTAGAATTAATTAAGAATTATACTGAAATAAGTGTATGTATACTGTAAGTATATAAGTATATATATGTATACTATACAATATATACTATAGTATATAACTATATGTATTCTATACTAAGTATATGCAATAGTAGTTAAACAGATTAAATTAGAGATTATAGTTTTATGATTTTATAATAGCAGTTAACAGAGCTACAAATACATTAAAAATGTATCAAAAGCAAAAATATTTTTGTCATCACCCCAACTCTCCCATCGTTCTCCAAGCAGGAAATTGAAAACACTCTGGGGAAAGCTCCCGATCTTTACAGCAATCCCAGGCTCACCTTCTTTTGGGAAGTGTCCTCCGGAGCTGTGCCCAGGCTGGTGTGGAGCTGGGAGCAGCCCTGCCCCACACAGCACCTCTCAGCAGCAGAACCTGCCCTGCTCAGGGTGGCTCCTTCCCCCCACAGCTTCTCCCCAGCGCTGGGAGCAGCTCCCAGGGCTGGCTGAGAGCTGTCCCTGGCAGGCAGCAGAGTCCCTGGGCCAGCACAGAGCCCTGGGCTGCAGGAGCCTGCTCTGCAGGACAGCCCTGGGCAGCCCTGGCTGCAGCCCCGGCTGCTCAGCCCTGCAGCAGAGCCTGGCACAGGGAGCTGCCCTGTGCTGTGCCTGGGCTGCTGCAGCAGGGAAACCCAGCCCTGCCCCAGGGCCACATCCCTGCCCTGCAGCAGCTCTGGAAGTGCTCCTGGAAGGGCCTCAGAGCTGTGGGATGTGGCAGCTTCAGGAGATCCCTGCAGGAACTGCAGCTTATCTTCCCCCAGCCAGAGAGTGACTGTTCCCAATGCTGTGAGGGTTTCTCCTCCAGTGAGCTGTGAGTGAGCTCTGCTGGGCTGGGAAAAGAGTTGCTCATCAGGAGAAATGTCTTTTGAAGCTCTTCTTGGTTGCCAGGAGCTGCTGCATCTGTGCCAGGAGCCCAGCCCAGCTCATCAGCACAGACACAGCACAAGGACTTTAATGACCCTCTTGGGGCTCTGTGCTGAGGCCCTGAACATCAGTCCCTGAGAAGGGAGATGAAGAAACCTCTCAAGAACTCCAAGTCAGAATCCAACTTCAAAGTTTCTGCAAGTTTTAATGGGTCCCACTGAGGCACACAACAGAGAAAGTGTTCCCAGTCCCCAGGCAGAGCAGAGAACTGCAGGCAGTGATGCCAGGAGGGGACAAAGAGAAGCCAAGTCTTGGTGGCCTGGGGCACAGCAGGGTCTGTACCACCAAGGGCTGTCAGGAGACACCTTGTCCTGAGGCCCTGGGGCCTCCTGGCACAGCCCCAGCAAGGCTGGGCACTGTCAGCCCCTTGTCCTGCCCTCAGCATCCCCCTGACAGCCCAGTGGCCTCAAGGATCTGCTGGAAGGAGTCCCTGGGGAGCCTTGGTCAGGAATGGCCCTGGGGGGCTCCTGAATGCTCCCAGCCACTGCAGGTTCTTCAAAGGACTTTGGGTTTGGCTTTTGCCTTGGAGTTTCTGAGAGGTTTGTGCAATCATGGCCTCCAATTATCTGCTGTAATTAGTCCCTTGAGAGGCTTTGTCAGTAACAACACTCAGTGGGGCTCATTAATGCTTCAAGTACTTCAGTTATTTTAAGGTACTTGGTGTTTCCCTTTTAAATCTGATTCTGTGAAAAAGATTGTGCAATCCTGGCCCCAATTATCTACTTTAACAAGTCCCTTGGGATTCTTAGTCAGTAAAAACACTCAGTGGGGCTCATTAATACTTTAAGGTACTCAAAGTTTCTTAAAGAACTTTTTTTTGGCCACTGAGTCTCTGAGAAGTTTTTGTGCCATCCTGGCCTCCAATTATCTGCTTTAATGAGTCCCTTGAGAGCTTTGCACTGACACTCAGTGGAGCTCATTAATACTTTGAGATACTCAAAGTGTTTAAGGTACTTTGGAATTTCCAACCCACACTGAGTTTCTCAGAGGTTTTTGTGCAATTCTGGCCTCCAATTCTCTCCTCCAAGGACTCCATGAGGAGCCTGTGTTGGGGATGGACCTCACTGCAACCCATGAATGCCTCAAGACACTTTGGGTTTTTCTTCTGACTTTGACTCATGGAAAGGTTTGTGCAATCTCCTCTCAGGCCCTGAGGCTCAGCACCAAATGCAGCACGGGGCTCATTAGGATCAAGGAAGTCCTGACAAACCATGGCTGTGCCTTGATTTCCCTCTGGTCTGGTGCAGTTCGTTAGGAAATTTTTTTTGCTACATTTATGGAGAAAGATTTCAAAGAGTTTCCAAGAAATACACATTCTTGTTACAAAGGGTGTCTTTTATAACTGCTCTGTTTAGAGCAGAGCTGATTGCAGCATTCAGGGATTGATATTGATGCAGGGTCTCTCCTCAGGAGGTCTGGCCTGCTCAGAGAAGCTGTGCCCTGAGCTCTGACCCAGTGTGGACAACCTTGCTCCACATTCTCCAACCCATCCTGTGTCTCCTCACTTACCTGGAACCTGCTTTGCTTGGCGAGCTGCCCACACTCAGGCAAACAGGGGTTTCCTATTTTTTTTTAGCAATGTAAAACTCCTGAGTTTCCCCATTGAAAACAGACACCCTCCTCAGGTGTGTGCCAGCCCAAGGTGCCACCAAGGCCACTGCAGCCCTGCCCTGGGCCAGGAGTGAGAGTGGATCATCATCCCAACCTGCCCTGGGCCATTGCAAGGGGCTGTGGCCATGGACACTGCCCTGACCCCACTGCTGGGTTTGGGTGCCACAGCAACCCCCATCAGTTCAAGATTCCTTGGAAAGCACCCCAAGGAGCCATTTCTGCAGCCAGGTTCCATGGCCAGGAGGATGTAGGGGGCTGCAGGTGGTCAATGTCCCATCCCTGGAAACATTCCAGTCCAGCTGGGACAGGGCTCTGAACAACCTGATCTGGTGAAAGATGTCCCTGCTCATCCCAGGCCTGGACAAGAGGCCTGAGTGAGGCCTGAACAACAGGCCCTGAGCCAAAGGTGTCCTCTGGGTGAACCTTCCAGCCAAAGGTTATCTTTGTATCTGCTCATTAGTGAAATATGCATGGTCATTAGCACTGTGATTGATGGATCCACTCATTAGTGAAACATGGATTGACCATTCTATGTTTAGAATTTGGACAAGGCCATGAAATCTGACATCTGGCCTTGTTTGGGGCTGTATGGTCGAAGTCACCTCCCTTGGTTCCTCCTTGAAACCTGGCCAGGCTTTGGGAGGGACCCAAGAGGAGGATGAATCCAGATGTTCCCACTCTAGAAGTGCTGTCAGTTTGTTTATTCAGCATTATCAAAGCTGGGCCCTCTCCCAGCGAGGCTGGAGCCTCACCTGTGGCTGGAGGCACCTGCAGGAATTCCCAGTGTCCAGGAGTGGCTCTGCAGTCCTTGGCTGTGACAGCTTCCCCCAGCTGATGTGTGGATGTGGGTGATGGGAAAGTCTGAGGGTCACTGCTGAAGGATCTTTCTTACTCACTTTGGTAGTGATGGTTGGGTGCATTGCTGAGCTGCTCCTTTTGTGCTGCTTTGCTGCTTTGAATTACAGGAAATTACCCTCATTCCTTCAGGTGGTGTCTGTGTCTTGGGTGCTGACCCTGCCCACTGGTAAAACAACCCTGGCATAGTCTGGCCAGATCACACCAGAATGTCACTTTTTAAATGTAAATGTAAGGAATCAGTCCCATCTGGAATTCCTAGATAGGAAGCCCTTCCCTAGAGCTTCCTGCCTCTGGAGTGGGCTGAGGTCAGAGCACCGTGCGAGCAGTGGGGCAGTGGGTTAAAAGAGGCTGAACTGCTGGATGTGTTAAAATGCATCCAAAACTTGCATATGGAAAAAGGAAAAGAACTTGTGGGTTTGGGAAGTGAGGATGGATTTTGGTCACAGCACCATGGAAACAGCACCACCAGAAGGAACAGAACCACTGTGAAACTCCTGTGGCCCAAAGGCACCGGGGACACAACAGCAGCACAGGGAGGATCCCTGGATCCATCAGCAGCCCACAGTGGGAAATAGGAAATCAGACCTTTGGTACTGGGAATGGGAGCTGCTGGGTGTGTGGAGACTGCCCATAAACAGCTTCCTAAAGGATGGTTTGGGTCCTGTTTCCAGGCAGTATTGATGCCTCTCTTGAGGGTACTTCAGCAACAGCCACAAGGAAGAGTTGGGGCCAATAGAACATTTTTCCCCCAAAGAACGCCTTTGGTCTCAGAAAGCCAAAGATTCTTGTTCACCCTTTGCCCCATCTGCGCTGCCTTGACCTCTGGAGTTTCCATTGGTCATGGGTTAACACAGTTTGGTTTTAGTTAGGACCTTTGAATTTCTTTAGAAAGGACAGACCTATCAGGAGCCAGTTCTTGGCTATTGGCACGTGGTTTTACCGCTGAGAAAACAGAATGTGACTTTTGGTAACGCCCATCTGAAGCTGAGACTGTGTTGGAGCCTCCCTCTTTTCTCCCTGAGCCACCAGGTAACATCGTGTGGCAGCCGGGCCCGGCCGGGCCTCCGGGAGCCGCAGCCCTCACGGGGAGCAGCCCGGGCGGCTGAACCCCTTTTCCCCCGGCTGCCAGCAGGGGAGAGGGGAGGAAAAGCCCCGGCAGCTGCTTGCTCCCCGGCCAGGGCTGGGAGGAGATGTTCCCTCCCTCCCTTTCCCGGGCCCCTGGGAGCAGCCCCGAGCTGAGCCACCCCAGATGTGACCAAGGGTGGCAGGGGAAAGGCATCCATCAGTCTGGGTCACTACTGAGATCCTGGCTGCCGTTTCTTGGCCTTCCCCACCGGCATGGCTTTGAGATCTTTGCAGCTCCTGCCCAGCAGGGACCACATAACCACCGCAGGCCTGGGCACATTGAACTCTTTCCTGCCAGCAGATGGAACTCCCAGAGCACCGGCCCTGCCCGGAGTGAGGACAGACAAATTGATGCAACCATAAAGAGACACAGCATGAAACTGAAGCCAGTGAAGACAGAGTGAAAAGACTCTTTGGGGCAAAGGAGGAGGAGTGGCCTAATTTGGATGGACATTTCTGGTGAACTTTGGAGAATGAACTGTTTTTCCTGTAACACATGAATGCTGTTTGGGGGGGATGTAAGATTCTAGTTAAAAATGATATGAAGCTCTTTGCTTCTAAAGAAAAGATTTTTAGTTCTTGAGATGAAGATGATTTTGGGAAATAGAAGATGAGAATCTCTGTGTTATACTAGAGGAGGCATCCTTAAACAGTACCCCTAAATAAGTGGATATGGCCCATGTACAGTGTTGGGAAAGCTGCTAATGGACAGGATTCCACAGTTTGCAGAGGTTCCTTTCAGGTCCTTGCAGATGTGTGGCATGGGAGCCACCAGAGGACTGTTCCTCTTGTGATGATGTCTCTATGGAATCCGGAGAGGCTCCTTTCCTAAAGAACTGATGAAAGATAATCTTTAAATGGTAAAACTGACTGAAATGACAAGTTTCGTCTTTTTATGTTGTGTGTGGGAAAGTGAACACTTGTGGAGGGAGGGAAGGATGTTTTGAAAGTTTCATATTTTTGTTTGGTTTTGTTTTTTCTTATTTTCATTCTTTTTGTGTGTGCAAATATCCACGTAATTTTATAGTAAGCCTGTTTTGTTCTTTATGTTCTCCTAGTCATATAAAAATGACAAGTGCTAAAACCATTATAGTGGGGCATGTGCTGGGCAGGGATGGAAAATTCCATGGACAAAACCCTCCAGGATTTACATCTGCTCATTGCTCTGGATAGCACAAATCACAAAACACACATCACAGTTGATTTCTTGCAGATTCCTACAGCTGCACTGCTGATGGACAAATGCACAAGAATTGATTTCACATGAAAAATGTCATTTATTACAAATTGCTACAACCACCCTGACAATATAGAACTATGCTGATTTCAATTTAACGTAAAAAAAGGAATTTATTAGAGTTTTACAACAATGCTATATAAAAATATACAAATACAAGCTTCAGTTAACAAAAACTTAATTTATTGCCAACCTCTACAACAACTGACTATATGCAAAGATCAATTAGGTGTTTAACAACTTAATTTATTACATATTACTGCAAGCTTAAAGCCTATCTAGGAATACAAAAATATCAGTATCTCTATCTAAAGAGCTTTCTACCACAAACTCAATTGATACAATTACACAACTATACATCTCCATACATGTTTAAATAGAAAGATATACATATATAACCGCCTCAATATACGAAAATAAATACACATACGTAAATATAAAAATAGGCATATTTTCTTATACAAATACCAATATACTTATTTAAAAAGCCATATAACTACAACTACATCAGTAGAAATACCTACACAACTGTATACAAAGGAAACAGAACTAAACACAGATAGAACAATATGCTAATATATACATAGATATATATACATATACATGTAATTATATATATGTATGCATATATACACACACATATACATAGCATACATCCGTAAATACAACAACATACACATAGAAATGTTCCTATACAAATAGCAATCTGTATATAGAAATATTCATAAAATTATCCCTCTCTATGTTCAAGTCCATCTATCTTTAAACAGAACTCTAAACAGAGGGATTCCAGCCGCCCCATCTTCAAAGCCTTTCACTCCTCCGGTGCAGAGCAGCTCTCCTGGACAGGGACAGCAGCTGGGACATCTGGGAAGCAAAGGGGACACTGAGTCAGGATTGGGACGTTTCCCCTGGCAGCACCTGCCCTTCAGTCAGGGCAGGGAAAATCTCAGCGCCTCCCCAGGAGGGTCAGAAAGAAAAAGTTTGGCCAAAGCCCCCGGCCAAAGCCCATGCCACCCTCACCCCCAGCCTGCCTCACCGGCCCTGCGGCCTCACCTGGGCTCTGGGCTGGCAGCAGCAGCAGCTCCCTGTTCCCTGCTGGAGCTGGCGCCCTTCAGCTTCTCCCTGCTGCCTCCTGTCAGTCCCCGCCTGTGCTCAAGGTCTGCAGGGCAGCTGTGGCACAAGTGGAGGCTCTGGAATTGCTTCCAAGGCCTGGCAGAGCTGCAGGCCCGGAGCCCTCTGTGCTCCCTGCTGGCCCCTCCATCCCCTCAGCCCCAGCGTCCCCTGGGCAAAGCCCCGGCCCCCTTCAGTTTCCTCAGTCCCCACAGTCCTCTCAGCCCACTCCATCCCTTCTGAGCCATCCCGGCCCCTTAGACCCACCACCCCCTCAGCCTGTGCCACTGCCCTGTCACCTCCGTGCCACCCTGGCCCTCTGCTCCCCCACAGCCCTCAGTGCCCCCAGCACCTCAAGGTCACCGTCCCTGCAGCGTCAGCGCCTGCTCAGCCCCCCCAGCCCCCTCTGTCTCACCCTCCTTCAGCAGCTCCTCAGGGGACAGGGCCTGGGGCCACCGGCAGCTCCCAGCGCTCCAGGGACAGCCGGGGCTGGAACTGCTGCTCCGCCCGGCCCGGCCGCCAGCTCGGACCCAGCACAGGGACAGGGACAGAGGGGGCACAGGGGGAAAAGCACAAAGGGAGAGAGGGAAAGAGGTCAAAAACTGCTCTATACCTATACAGACACTAAGCTGTCTACCTAAACACTCCTGGAGCTATAAGTATATAACTATGTACATTTATAAAAATAACTATATATATATATAAATGTAACATTGCACATAAAAATATGTAACTATGTACATCTATAAATATAACTATGCATACATGATTATAACTATATAAATTAAAAAAAACTATATCTATATAATTTTAGCTCCACTGGTCTATAACTATATAGGCATGTAAACATAACTATAGATCTATAAATATACTGTAAATCTATAACAATTTTTAACTTATCACTATAGACAGATTCCACCTGCCTGGTAGTCCAAGGCTCTCCCTCTGTCTCTTCCTGCCATGCAGGACATCCCTCCAGGAGATGGTGGATCACATGGGAGCTGGGAAGAAAAGAGAGCACTGAGTCAATATTGGTCCTTGGGCACGTTTCCCTTGGGCAGCAATTGTCCTTCTGTCATGGACTGTAGAAGATGGCCTGAAAGGCAGACTCTCACTTGGGAATTTGAAGCCTGCTCTTTAGAGAACAGGGATCCTTCCAAGTTTCCAAAACTGTGTAAAGCACTGAAGTACCTCCAGGAAGTCTCAGCACTCGCAGTGCAAAGGGCACCCATGAGAGCCTGAAACACAGACACTCCCAGCTCCCCCAGAGAAGCCCAGCCCTGTTCTTTCTCTGTGCTGACAGAGACACCTCAGTCCTCGCTGAGATGGCTGAAGCTGAAGGCTGCTGTGAGCCCAGTTCCCAACCCAATTGGGACACGCAGGTTGCTGACACAGCTCCCACAGGGTCAGGTTTAGTCCCTGCTCTCTTGCCACAGCAGAGGACTCAGTGTCAGAGCCCCTGCAGAAGCGTGGAGGGCAGGGCTGGGGGAGGCTGTGCCAGTGCAGGATTGGAACTAAAGGCACCAGGAAGCACCAGCCCTGCAGACAAGAACCCAACTCTTGTGATCTCCCTTCCTGTCACAGGCAGGCTCAGAGCAGCCCTCTCAAACCTCTCTAAACCACTGTGGGCTCTCTCCTTACCAGGCTCCTCGGGCTCTGGGGAACTCTTCCTGCAGCTCTGGGTGCCAGATGAAGCTTCCTCTGCTGCAGCCCTGTTCAGAGCATCTTCTCCTGAAGGCTCAGGGGCAACATTAATATTGCCCTGGAAAGAAAAGCAGAAAGAAAGAACCCAAAGATCATTCAGTATTTTCTTGGAATCACATCAGGGATCCAGTAACTGTTCTTCTCCACACCCAAAGGTCCTGTAACACCAGGGGAACACTGCCCACACAGTTCACATGACATGAAGTGTTTTAAACTCAGGATTTGGGTGGCCAAGGTGAAATTGAAGCTCCCAAAAATGACCTTGGAGGCAAAACATGAAAGCAGAAAAGCAGAAGACACCAAGTGAGGGGACGTGCCCTCACGCTCTGACCCTGCCTGATCCCACCAGCTGTAAGCAACCAGCCAGCAGAAAGCCAGGGGCTCTCCTTGGTGCCAGCGTGGCTGTCAGCCAGGGCAGAGCTCGCTCCCAGCCCTGCCCAGGGCTGTGTGCTGCAAACCCACAGGCAAAGAACACATTTCTGCCTGGCAGTCTCACCACCCCCACCCAGCTGCTCAGACAATCCATCACAAGGTGGTGCTTTTTGGAGCCCTCTGCTGCTGCCCCAGATGGATGACCCAGGCAAACATTGATGGACCCAGGGTATTCCCAGGATCCAATTTTCCAGTGCCAAAAATCTGTACATTTGGAGGGTAGAAAAGAACACCAACCCAAAAGACATGAAAAGACAGACAACCAAGTGTTGTTTCTATTCCACTGAGGAAGTAAATTCCCCAGATTAACCACCTGCAAATTACCTTTGCACAGAAAGATATTCTCACTATGACCAGCTGCAGAATATTCATCTCTTCTGCAAGAGCCTGTCCATCAGAATCCTAAAGATTCTAAAGATGGTTCAGAGCCTACAAGGTTTCCTTTTATTATGCAATAAAACACTTTGGAAAACTGCCATGTGTGAGTTTACAAAAGACAAAAGACTTGAGAATAAGATAACTAGGTAAGAATGAAATTAATTAAATTCAAGTAACCTCTGCTTCTCAGCCATGAAACAATGTTCAAAAGCTCTCAGCCCACCCTCTCTCATTCCCAGCCAATGGGGCTACCTGAGCAGAGGGAGACCTTTCAGGCAGGGAGCTCCTGATCTCCCGGATCATTTTCTCAACTGCACGGCCAAGATCCAGCGGCAGTGATTCCTCTCCTGCAGGTGCATCCTGCCGTGAGCTGGAGGCTGCACAGCCAGCACTGCCAGCTGGAGCATGAGGGGCTGAAGTGTCCTGTGCAGCTGCAAGAGTCCAAAACACGTGAGTCAGCTCCAGAATGTGGTTTTGGGATACAGAGCTCTACTGCTGCCTTGGATCAAACGTCACAGGAAGGACACAGGAAAAGCGGGCAGAGAACCTTTGGACTTTCTAAGTGCCCCTTCCTAGTAGGCTTGATAATTTCTGTCTCAGAACCACTGTGGAAAAATACTTCCAACGGTCACTTTTCTCGACCTTTTGGAAAAGTAAGGCTACAACTCTTTTCCCACCTGGTGGGTTGGAGGCTGGGGGCTGCTGCTCCCAGTGGAGCTGCTGGAAGCTGCAGGGCTGCATCCTGAGCACCTCCCGGTCGAGCAGAGGCGGCGGCGCCCCGTAGAGCTCCTGGAAGCGGCTGGGGGGCCCCTCCCATCCGAGCGGCCACAGCCGCTCCCCGTGGAAGCCGAGGAAGTGGCAGGGCGGCACTCGGAGCACCTCCCGCTCGGCGGGCAGCGGCCGCTCCCCGTAGAGCTGCTGGAAGCGGCTCGGCCCCTCCCGCCGGGCCGGCCCCGGCCGGTCCCGGTGCAGCAGGTGGAAGCCGCAGGGCGGGCGCCGGGCGAGCGGCGGCCGCTCCCTGGGCGGCTGCTGGAAGCGGCCGGGCCGGGGCCAGCGCAGCTCCCGCCCGTCCGGCAGCGGCCGCTCCCTCTGCAGCGCAAGGAAGCCGCTGGGCGGGCGCCCGGGCGGCAGCGGCGGCCGCTCCCCGGGCAGCGGCTCGGAGCGATCGCGCCCGTCCCGCCCGTCCGGCAGCGGCCGCGCCCTGGGGAGCTGCTGGCAGCCGCAGGGCGGGCGCCTGCGCCCCTCCCGCCCCGCCGCCGGCCGCTGCCTGGGCACCGGGCTCCGCCGCCTGATGCGGAGCAGGAGCTCGGGGCGGTGCCGGCGAAACCAGGGGTTCCTGTAGTGGAGCCAGGCCCCGGCACCGCCCGGCGCAGCCGCGCCAGCCCGGCCCGGCACCTTGTGGAAGCCGTAGCGGTTGAGCTGGCGCACGAAGCTGCGGAACTGCGTGGCCCTGAAGGCGTGCGGGGCCGGCCCGCGGGCGCCGCCCGGGCGGAGCAGCTCCCGCTCCAAGAGGGAGCGCTCGATCAGCAGCCCCCGGGCCCGGCTGTCCCAGCGCACGGAGCGGACGCGGGGGTCGTTCGCCAGGCGCCACAGCTTGGCGGGGAAGGTGTCGGCGTTGAGCCCGGCGGGCAGCGTTAGCTCGGCCATGGCGTCGATCGCCGACTGTCGCGACAACGGCCAGAGCGCAACGGCCGCGCCTGCGCCGGCGGCGCGCGGCCTGAGGGGGGCGCTGCGCTCGAGCCGGGGCTGCGGGCACAGCGCGGGCGCGGCGGCTCCCGGGGCTGGCCGGGCTCGGCTCGGCTCGGCTCGGCTCGGCTCGGCTCGGCTCGGCCCGGCCCGGCTCGGCTCGGCCCGGCTCGGCTCGGCTCGGCCCCGCCCGGCTCGGCTCGGCTCGGCCCGGCTCGGCTCGGCTCGGCTCGGCTCGGCTCGGCTCGGCTCGGCCCGGCCCGGCCCGGCCCGGCTCGGCTCGGCTCGGCCCGGCTCGGCTCGGCTCGTCTTGGCCCCGCTCAGCTCGGCTCGGCTCGGCTCGGCCCGGCCCGGCCCGGCCCGGCTCGGCTCGGCACGTTCCCAGGGTCCGAGGTGCCCAAAGCTCCCTTCCCGCTGTGCAGCTCTGCAGAGCCCGTGGAGCGCAGGGTCCTGGGCAGCCAGGGCAGCCCGGCTGCCTTGGAGCACCAGGAGTGTCCCAGAGAAGCTGCGGCCCTTGGCTTTTTGACTGTTCATCAGAGTTTTATCGTTAATCCACAAATTCTTTTCTTGTTTTCTTTTCCTCTCACAGATTTGAGATGATTTTTTGAGAAAAGTGACTGATGGAGCTTTTGCTGCTGCTGGTGCTTTTGTCTTCAGGTCATGGCAGGTGATTTGAACCAAGGACAGAGTCCACAGTTAACACCCCAGTTTTGAGTGGAGTCAAGAAAACCATTCACAATTGGGCTACTGATGCTGAGCAGCTTTCCTAGCTTTTGGAAAGTTATGACCTTAAAAACCAAACCTTGTATTAAATAATTAATTTATTGCAACTTTTTACAACCACTCACTACACTCAAATATGAAGTTTGACAATTTAATTCATTACATGTTACTCCAACTGTACAGCTCATATACAAATACAAAAATATCAGTATCCCTCTCTAAAGAAACCCAGAGCCAGCACTAAAGAAATAGAATTCTAACCATACAACTCAAGACCTATTTAAATATTTGTAAATGCATAACCACACAATATACAGATGTAACTACAGAATTCCTATTTCCTAGGACATAAAGCAAGACATATAGAAACACACACATCACAAACCTATCTATAAATATACACATATCAATGTACCAGTATAAGAATTCTCACAACCCCATCAACACAACTATACAGCTATAAAACTGAACAAGAATGTCAATACAAATACAGATGTAAAAACGTCAATATACATGCATCAATATAACAATATACATACATCTTCATCTGTACAACTACCAGTCTACACAGGTAAATAACCATCAACTTCTAACTCCCTCAGTCCAACTGCAGCCATCTCTAACTACAGCTCCACCAGCAGGGACTGCAGCTGCCCAAGTTCCCAGGCTCTCTCTGGGTCTCTTCCTCCCGTGCAGAGCAGCTCTCCTGGACAGGGACAGCAGCTGGGACATCTGGGAAGCAAAGGGGACACTGAGTCAGGATCGGGACGTTTCCCCTGGCAGCACCTGCCCTTCAGTCAGGGCAGGGAAAATCTCAGCGCCTCCCCAGGAGGGTCAGAAAGAACAAGCCGGCCAAAGTGATTCAAATGAAATCAAAATATCACAGACAAAAGACCATCTAATTAAATTAACTAACTAATTAAATCTGGGGCACTCCTGGTGCTCCAAGGCAGGACCCTGCGCTCCACGGGCTCTGCAGAGCTGCACAGCGGGGAGGCAGCTTTGGGCACCTCCGGCCCTGGGCACCAGGGCTCTTCTTGGTCTGGACGGCTGCCCTGGGCCAGTGCAGGGTGCTGGCCTTCTGCTCCTGGCCCTAGCCCAGCCTGGCAGGGCTAATCCTGCTCCCAGTCTGAAATGTGCTCAAGAGGCACTGGTTTGTTTCCAGCTTTCCAGGGCATTGATTTGCACCACAAAATTCGGAAGGACTGAGGCCTGAACAACAGGCCCTGACTGAGGCCTGAACAACAGGTCCTGAGCTAAATTTGCCCTCTGGATGAGCCTTCCAACCAAATGTTTGATGGATCTGCTCCTTAACCAAGTATTCCTATCAATAGGATCCATGCATTCATTCACTGGTGAAACACGTCTTTACCTTTCAGCATTAAGAAACCAGACAAGGCCACGTCTGGCCTTGGTTCCTCCTTGAGCCCTGGCCAGGCTCAGGGAGAAAACCAAGAGGAGAATGCAATCAGTTCTCCCGCAGCAGCAGCTCTGTCAGATTGCTCGTTCAGCACCACCAAAGCTGGGCTGCTGTCCTGGTTTAGGGCAAAATTGAGAGAGAACCTCCAAAGGGGTTCCTTTGAAAAGCAAACCCAAACGGCCCCTCTCCCCAGCTGGTCCAGGAAAAGAACTTCCTCAGAGAAAAGTGGAAAAAACCTATTTATTTAACAAACAAAATGCCCACAAATGCAAAGAATTAATAGTATGAAACAATAAAGCCTCTCGCCGCTCTGAAGAGAGATGGCAAACAGAGACAGTCCTTGCCATGAGTGCAGCTCAGCTTTCTCAGTCTCTCACCAGCTCCAGGCCCGGCGGGCCGCAGGTGCCAGCCCTTGCTGCTCCTCTGGGTTTTCAGTCCTGAGCAGATTTAAACAGTCCCAGAAAAAAAAAAAAAAAAAAAAAAAAAAGAGGAAAAAACAGTCCAGGGAGTCTTCTCTGCCCTAGCTAGCTAAACTAACTAAAAGCACAGGAGATCTCTGTCCCACCGCTGTCCGTGGCTCAGACGAACGCCGGAGAGGAGACGTGGGGGAGTCAGGCCGTTTCTCAAAACAAACTGCGCGCTGCTGCTTTCTCCCCCTTCGCTCCCAGAACAAGTTTTAAAGGTACACAACTGAATATACAGCACAAACAGAACAGACGATTGGGGATACGAGCGGCATAAAGTCACCCTACCACAATCCCGCAGGAGGAGGGGCTGCAAACCCAGCCCAGGGAGCTGAGAGGAGGAAAGATCCCCCCTGTGCCAGGAGGGCGGCCGGAGATCCAGCCGGAGCTCAGAGCTGGAGGAGAAGCCTCATGGAGGGGAGAAGCCCCACAAGTGCTTGGAATGTGGGAAGGGCTTCAGCTACTGGTGCCACCTAATCCAGCACCAGAGGATCCACACTGGGGAAAAGCCCCACAAGTGTGGGGAATATGGGAAGAGCTTCAGCCAGAAGGGCTCTCTGACACAACACCAGAGGATCCACACTGGGGAAAAGCCCCACAAGTGTGGGGAATGTGGGGAGAGCTTCAGAGAAAGCTCAGCCCTGATTCGGCACCAGGTGATCCACACTGGGGAAGGGCTCTACACCTGCTTGGAATGTGGGAAGAGCTTTGGATGGAGCACCAGCCTGAAATACCACCAGTGCATCCACACCGGGGAGAGGCCCTATGAGTGTCCTGAGTGTGGGAAGGGCTTCTCCAGGACCTCTCACTTGACCAAACACCAACAGAGGCACCACTAAGGGAAGCCCTGGGAGTGCTCTGAGAGTGGGAAGAGTTTCGTGCACTGCTCCAGCTCCATCCCCCACAGGAGGATCGGCATTGGATGATCCCCAGTGACCCTTGTTGGGCAGAGCCCTTTGATCCGTGGTCCTGGTGATCCGTGTTGGGAAGACACCTGGCTGGGGGGGCTCCACATCTTCCTATCTCCCCGTGGGCACCTGGATGAACGCAGGGGCAAGAACATCCATCAGGACTCAGACCGACACTGGGAATTCCTTGGGCAGAGCAGATTTGTTGACTTTCAACCCCAGAAAATCTTCAGTGTTCAATCCACTGAGCGCTGACGTGCCGGACATGCTGGAACTCCAGTACGAGTTGGAGTCCAAGGCAGCAAAGTGGCACGCCACGACTGACATTGCTAACGCATTTTTCTCCATTCCTCTGGCTGCAGAATGCAGGCCTCAGTTTGCCTTCCCATGGAGGGGCGTGCAGTACACCTGGAACCAAACTGCCCCAGGGATGGAAGCACAGCCCCACCATCTGCCATGGGCTGATCCAGGCTGCACTGGAAAAGGGTGAGGCTCCAGAACATCTGCAGTACATAGATGACATCATTGTGTGGGGGAACACGGCAATGGAAGTCTTTGAGAAAGGAGAGAAGACCATCCAGATTCTCCTGGAAGCCGGTTTTGCCATCAAGAAGAGCAAAGTTAAGGGACCTGCCCGAGAGATTCAGTTCTTGGGGGTAAAATGGCAAGATGGAAAGCATCAGATTCCAACTGAGGTCATCAATAAGATCACTGGGATGTCTCCACCAGCCAGCAAGAAGGAAACACAAGGTATTGTTTTTGCACTGGGACCAGATTGCACATGATGGATAATGCAGAGAGAAGGAACAACACGATGTGTACCTCAGGGAGATCTGATTGCTGGGGGAGAACTATGAATAAATATCATTGTTCACTGAATGTTACTGCCCTTTTCTGTATATAGCTGTATACTGTATATATATGCATGTATAAGGTATGTGTGCATAGAGTTAGAATTTATCTAGTTCTGGTAGTAAGCTGATGATATGGGGATAAGGGGTGAAATGATGTGGGGTGACTTTATGATGCTTATATCCCCAATCCTCGGCTCTGGTTGTGCTGAATATTAAGTTCTGTACCTTTAAAATGGTTCTGGGAGCAGAGGGAGAGAAAGCAGCAGCGCGCAGTTTGTTTTGAGAAAAGTGCCTGACTGCCACACGTCCTTGCTGCGGCGTTGGTCTGAGGCCCGGACAGCGCTGGGACAGAGATCTCCTGTGCTCTGAGTCACTTTGAGCTGCCTGAGGCAGAGCTGTGCCCCCGGCCCCGCCCCACCCCACACCGACCAATCAGATGGCTCCGTGTCGTTGTCACCGCCTCCCAATTGTGACGTCACAAAGGGCGGAGACGCTCAGCCTGGAACGTCACTGAGCTCCCATTGGCTGTGGCTGAGAGGGCGGGGCTTGCCTGGAGTATAAAAGGGGCTCGGCCGCCCTCACGGCTCGGTCGGCACCTGCGATGGGAGCCCGGCACCGGAGCCGCCCCTGCTCTGCACTGGCCCGGCGGGAGGCTGCGAGTGGCCGGGAGCGAGGTCTGAGCGCCGGCAGAGCCTCTGCGTCCGAGGGGAGGGGGAGGGATGGACACCCACCGGAGCATCCCCGGGGGGATACGGATCAAGGGACAGCAACAGAGCATCCTCCGGGGTGAGGACAATGGAGGCAGCAAGGCCCCCGGTCCTGCCCCAGGGCGAGGAGGATGGACACCGGCCGGAGCATCCCCCGGGGCAACGATGATGGAGACACCGCCGGGGAGAGGCGGACTGACAGCGAGGCGAGCACCCGGCAGGGGATGAGGACAACGGATACCGGTGGAGCATCCGCCCGGGGTGAGGATGACGCTCCCCGGGCCTGCACCAGGGCGAGGAGGACGGACACCAGCCGGAGCAGCCACTGGGGAGAGGAGGACGGACACTGGTGGAGAATTCCCCCGGGGTAACGATGACGGAGACAGCCCCGGGGTGAGGCGGACGGACAGGGGCGAGCGTCCGGCCTGGAGAGACGGGGACGGACACCCGCCGGAGCATCCCCCTGGGGCGAGGAGGACGGTGCCGGGATCGGGCGCAGATGACAACGGGCACCCGCCGGAGCATCCTCCTGGAGGCGCGGATGATGGACAGCGACAGAGCATCTCCCCGGAGCAAGGACAACGGACACCGGACGGAGCATCCCCCCGGGGCCAGGAGGATGGAGCGCAGCCCCGGTCGTCCTCCAGGCTGAGGAGGAAGGAGCAAACCCTCCGGTGTCCCCCCGCTGCTGCCCTCAGAGCCAGCACCACGCCAGAGCCCCGGGACCGCCTGTAGCCCTCAGCGCCCCCGGCTCCACCAAGGGAGGCACCGAGAAGCTCCGGGGACACGAGGGACCGCGCCGGCCCCCCCAAATTGGAGGAACGAGGCCATCACCCTGGCCTGCCAAAGGGAAGGACAAAATAAAATTGGCCAAAATCCCATCAAATGCTGGCACTGATCTTTGCTTGCCCAGCAAAGACGCCAACAAATCCCAAAGCCCCACCCTAGCCATGGCAGAGGAGCACGGAGACCCCCGGCCCTCAGCCGGGACCAGGAGCACGGATGGCCCGGGGTTGTCTCCGTCCCCCTCCTCCCTGGGCACTCCTGGGGGGTCTTCAGCCCTCTCCTGGAGGGGAACCATTGGGGCAGGGGGGTCTCTGTCCGTGTCACACCGGGGCATGCTCGGGGATTCTCTGGAATTCCCTGGAATTGATGGAATCTGTCCTCATCCCAGTGTCAGAGGAGCTCCCAGCCGCAGGCGGGCCAGTGGGTTTCTGCCTGGCTGCTGCCTTTGGCCACGGCTGGACGGGGCTTGGAGCAGCCCAGGGCAGTGGGAGGTGTCCCTGCCACGGCAGGGCTGCCACGGGATGGGCTTGAAGGTCCCTTCCAAGCCAAACCGTTCCTGGATTCTCCTCCTGGCATTCTCAACGTGTTTCACTCAGCTCTTGAAATATGATCAGCACCAGCTGATATGGGAGTTCAATATTTAGGTGATGCTTATGAGTTTTTTCTATTCTCTTGGATTCCTGCTTTTGTTGTCATTTTCTGGCAATGTCACCATTTGTATCACTCACACCTCTAAACCTGGATGAACTCACTTTCCCTTTCATTTCCCCCATTCATTTAAGAGAGGATTACAATGAGGCCAAACTTTTCCTAAGTCTAATGTCAATCAAGGAATATTGAATGAAAGACAAATCAGGTGCACAGAATAAACTGTCACTGATGTCACCTCCACGGCTCCCCCCAAGGGCACCGTGTGGGTGGGTGAGAGGCTGGACATGACCCCAAAGGTGGCCTGGGCTGACCCCCAGCGTGGGCAGCAGCGACTCTGGGGGGATCCTGGCCCTGAGCCTTGTTCAGGTGAGACCCCACCTGCAGAGCTGGGAGCCCACCTGCAGGATGGGGAGCTGCTGGGGCCAGCCCAGAGGAACTGGAGCCCCTGTGCAGCTGGGCTGGGAGAGGTGGGAATGTTCACCTGGGGAAGGGAAGGATGCAGGGAGAGCTGTGAGCCCCTTGCAGGGTGTTCTAGGGTGAATTTATGATGCTTGTATCCCCTGTTGTCTGTTCTGGTTGTGCTGGATATTAAGTTCTGTACCTTTAAATACCAACAGGAAATACAGGAAAACAAAATTAAAAAGGATAAAAAATACCCTGCATGAAAAAAAAAATATTGTATATTCTCTTTGAATCCACTTCTGAAATCTGTACAATTAACCATAGGAGAATTGAAGGCTTAAATTATTCCCTGGGACTTTTCTTGTTGGAGTGCTTTGGAATGTTAATGAGCCTTTGGCACTGAATTCCTGAACTGGAGAGCTGAAGACTGAACAAGCTCCTGGAGAGCTGAAATTCATCAGGGAACCTCCAAGCTGCTGAGGATCCATCCTCAGCAGAGCAGATTGAAGAGATTCCAGGGGTTTCCAGCTGCTCAAGAGCTGTGAGCTCACGTGCAGGCACAGGGGCTCCATGGTGGCATCTGAGGGGTCTCTGGGCTCCTGAAGATCTCTTTGGTCACACTCAGTCACAGGGGCTCTGTGGTGACTTCCCAGGGCTCCTTAATCCCAGGGCCCCGGGCAGCACAGCCCCCATGCTCTGCAGAGCAGCAGCCCCAGCTCGGGGCTGTGGGCAGCAGGGCAGGGGCTGCAGCAATGGCTGCTCAGGCCAGAACAGACGTCTTCCCCTGGCAAAGGCTCTGGGGGCAGCTGGCATGTGCCAGGAGCAGAGCAGGAGCCCCTGGGTGTGCAGAGGAGCCCTGGCAAGAGGCTGCCCTGTCCCTGGGGCAGCAGGAGCTGCCTGAGGAGCCCAGGGGCCAACTCTCTGCTGCTGTGCTGGGCAGCAGGGCTGGCCCTGGTGCTGCAGGAGCTGCCAAGCTGAGCATCTCCTGAGCATTCCAGACACAGAGTGGCTGTCCCTGACCTCCAGTGCCTCCAGTTCCTGCTGCAGGGCCAGCCTTGCTCCCTTGCTCTTCTGGGCTGGGGCAGAGGTGTGGAGAGGCTGGACTGGGCAGTGCCAGGGAGAGGAAAACAATGGACCCTTGGTTACATGAGTCCCCACAGAATGGTCTCCATGGTCCCATGAGGCCCTGCAGTGTCACAGTGGCCCCAAGGTTACAGGGATCCCGTAGGGTCAGAATGGTCTCCTTGGTTCTGCAGGGTCACAATGGCCCCTTGGTTCCCCAGAGTGTCACAGTGCACTCCTTGGTTCCATGGAGCCCCACAGTGTCACTGAGGTCCCCTGGTTCCCCAGAGTGTCACAGTGCACTCCTTGGTTCCATGGAGCCCCACAGTGTCACTGAGGTCCCCTGGTTCCCCACAGTGTCACAGTGCACTCCTTGGTTCCATGGAGCCCCACAGTGTCACTGAGGTCCCCTGGTTCCCCACAGTGTCACAGTGCACTCCTTGGTTCCATGGAGCCCCACAGTGTCACTGAGGTCCCCTGGTTCCACCAGGCCCTGCAGTGTCACAAGGCACCTTTGGTTCTCTGGGGCCCACAGTGGCTGTTGTGCCAATGGGCAGGGTCAGCACCAAAGACACAGACACCATCTGAAGGAATTATTGCAATGCAAAAGCGCAAAGAATTCCAAGAGAAGTGCCTGCAGTGAGTAAGAAAGATCCATCACCAGTGATCCTCAGACTTTCCCATCACCCACACCCACACCTCAGCTGGGGGAAGCTGTCACAGCCAAGGACTGCAGAGCCACTCCTGGACACTGGGAATTCCTGCAGGTGCCTCCAGCCACAGGTGAGGCTCCAGCCTCGCTGGGAGAGGGCCCAGCTTTGATAGTGCTGAATAAACAAACTGACAGCACTTCTAGTGTGGGAACATCTGGATTCATCCTCCTCTTGGGTCCCTCCCAAAGCCTGGCCAGGGTCTAAGGAGGAACCAATGGAGGTGACTTTGACCATACAGCCCCAAACAAGGCCAGATGTCAGATTTCATGGCCTTGTCCAGCTTATAAACACAGAAAGGTCAATCCATGTTTCACTAATGAGTGGATACATCTATCACAGTGCTAATGACCATGCATATTTCACTAATGAGCAGATACAAAGATAACCTTGGGTTGGAAGGTTCACCCAGAGGTCACCTTTGGCTCAGGGCCTGTTGTTCAGGCCTCACTCAGGCCTCTTGTCCAGGCCTGGGATGAGCAGGGACATCTTTCACCAGATCAGGTTGTTCAGAGCACTGTCCCAGCTGGACTGGAATGTTTCCAGGGACAGGGCATTGACCACCTGCAGCCCCCCACATCCCCCTGGCCATGGAACCTGGCTGCAGAAATGGCTCCTTGGGGTGCTTTCCAAGGAAACCTGAACTGATGGGGGTTGCTGTGGCACCCAGACCCAGCAGTGGGGTCAGGGCAGTGTCCATGGCCACAGCCCCTTGCAATGGCCCCGTGCGGGTTGGGATGATGATCCACCCTCACTCCTGGCCCAGGGCAGGGCTGCAGTGGCCTTGGTGGCACCTTGGGCCTGGCACACACCTGAGGAGGGTGTCTTTTTTCAGTGGGGAAACTCAAGAGTTTTACATTGTTTAAAAAAATTGGAAGCCCCTGTTTGGCTTAGTGTGGGCAGCTCTCCAAGCAAAGCAGGTCCCAGGTGAGTGAGGAGAGACAGGATGGGGTTGGAGAATGGGGAGCAAGGTTGTCCACACTGGGTCAGAGCTCAAGGCACAGCTTCTCTGAGCAGGCCAGACCTCCTGAGGAGAGACCCTGGAGCAGTATCAATCACAGAATGCTGCAATCAGCTCTGCTCTAGACAGATCAGTAATATAAGAACACGTTATATCAGGAATGTGCATTTCTTAGAAACTCTTTGAAATCTTTCTCCATAACTGTTGCAGGAAACTTTCCTAATGAACTGCACCAGACCAGAGGGAAATCAAGGCACAGCCATGGTTTGTCAGCACTTGTTTGATCCTAATGAGCCCCGTGGTGCATTTGGTGCTGAGCCCTGGAACCTCAGGGCCTGCGAGGAGTTTGCACAAACCTTTGCAGGAGTCAAAGTCAGAAGAAAAACCCAAAGTGTCTTGAGGCATTCATGGGTTGCACTGAGGTCCATCCCCAACACAGGCTCCTCATGGAGTCCTTGGAGGAGACAATTGGAGGCCAGGATTGCACAAAATCTTCTCAGAGACTCAGTGTGGGAAAGAAAATCCAAAGTATCTTAAAAACTTTGAGTATCTCAAAGTATTAATGAACCCCACTGAGTGTAGGTGCAAAGGTCTCAAGGGACTCATTAAAGCAGATAATTGGAGGCCAGGATGGCACAAAAACTTCTCAGAGACTCAGTGGCCAAAAAAAAGTTCTTTAAGAAACTTTGAGTACCTTGAAGTATTAATGAGCCCCACTGAGTGATTTTACTGACTAAGAATCCCAAGGGACTTGTTAAAGTAAATAATTGGAGGCCATGATTTCACAAACTTCTCAGACTCAGTGTCAAAAAAAGTTCTTTAAGAAACTTTGAGTACCCTGAAGTATTAATGAGCCCCACTGAGTGATTTTACTGACTAAGAATCCCAAGGGACTTGTTAAAGTAAATAATTGGAGGCCATGATTTCACAAACTTCTCAGACTCAGTGTCAAAAAAAGTTCTTTAAGAAACTTTGAGTACCCTGAAGTACTAATGAGCCCCACTGAGTGTTTTTACTGACTAAGAATCCCAAGGGACTTGTTAAAGCAGATAATTGGGGCCAGGATTGAACAATCTTTCTCACAGAATCAGATTTAAAAGGGAAATACCAAGTACCTTCAAATAACTGAAGTACCTTGAAGCATTAATGAGCCCCACTGAGTGTTGTTACTGACAAAGCCTCTCAAGGGACTAATTACAGCAGATAATTGGAGGCCATGGTTGCAGAAACCTCTCAGAAATTCCAAGGCAAAAGCCAAACCTGAAGTCCATTGAAGAACCTGCAGTCCCTGGGAGCATTCAGGAGCCCCCCCAGGGCCATTCCTGACCAGGGCTCCCCAGGGACTCCTTCCAGCAGATCCTTGAGGCCACTGGGCTGTCAGGGGGATGCTGAGGGCAGGACAAGGGGCTGAGAGTGCCCAGCCTTGCTGGGGCTGTGCCAGAAGGCCCCAGGGCTTCAGGGCAAGGTGTCTCCTGACAGCCCTTGGTGGTACAGACCCTGCTGTGCCCCAGGCCACCAAGCCTTGGCTTCTCTTTGTCCCCTCCTGGCATCACTGCCTGCAGTTCTCTGTTCTGCCTGGGGACTGCGGACACTTTCTCTGTTGTTTCCCTCACTGGGACCATTAAAACTTGCAGAAACTTTGGAGTTGGATTCTGACTTGGAGTTCTTGAGAGGTTTCTTCATCTCCCAGTCAGGGACTGATTTTGAGGGCCTGAGCACAAGCCCCAAGAGGGTCATTAAAATCCTTGTGCTGTGTCTGTGCTGCTGAGCTGAGCTGGGCTCCATGCACAGAGGCAGCTCCTGGCAACCACGAGGAGCTTAAAAAGACATTTCTCCTGATGAGAAACTCTTTTCCCAGCCCAGCAGGGCTGGAGCACTGCCTGCAGCCACCCCAGACACAGCACACAGGCACAGAGGGGTTCAGCTCAGCCTGGACTGGCAGCACAGAGCCGGGCTCACTCACTAGAGGAGAAATCCTCACAGCCTTGGGAACAGTCACTCTCTGGCTGGGGGAAGATAAGCTGCAGTTCCTGCAGGGATCTCCTGAAGCTGCCACATCCCACAGCTCTGAGGCCCTTCCAGGAGGACTCTCCAAGCTGCTGCAGGGCAGGGATGTGGCCCTGGGGCAGGGCTGGGTTTCCCTGCTGCAGCAGCCCAGGCACAGCACAGGGCAGCTCCCTGTGCCAGGCTCTGCTGCAGGACTGAGCAGCCGGGGCTGCAGCCAGGGCTGCCCAGGGCTGTCCTGCAGAGCAGCTCCTGCAGCCCAGGGCTCTGTGCTGACCCAGGGACTCTGCTGCCTGCCAGGGACAGCTCTCAGCCAGCCCTGGGAGCTGCTCCCAGCGCTGGGGAGAAGCTGTGGGGGGAAGGAGCCCCCCTGAGCAGGGCAGGTGCTGCTGCTGAGAGGTGCTGTGTGGGGCAGGGCTGCTCCCAGCTCCACACCAGCCTGGGCACAGCTCCAGAGGACACTTCCCAAAAGAAGGTGAGCCTGGGATTGCTGTAAAGATCAGGAGCTTTGCTGAGAGTGTTTTCAATTTCCTGCTTGGAGCAGTGTGGGGGAGTTGGGGTGATGACAAAAAGATTTTTGCTTTTTATACATTTTTCATATATTCATAGCTCTGTTAACTATTATTATATAATTATAAAACTATAATCTTTAATTTACTCTATTCAGCTACTATTGCATATACTTATTATAGTGTACATATACTTATATACTCTAGTATATATACATATACATATACATATACATATACATATACATATACATATACATATACATACATATGCTTATATACTATAGTATATGTTGTATAGTATACTTATATATACTTATATACTTATAGTATACATATACTTATTTAAGTATAATTCTTAATTAATTCTACCCTTTCTATTAAGTTTTAGAACAATAAGCTGACCTTCTAATTACATTCCTGAACTACTGTATAGTCTTATTATCAGGAAGATTCTACAAAAATAATATTTTGGTTTTTCAACCAGAGTGTGAGCACTCAGAAAAAAGAAGTGGGGCAAAGAAGCCCTTGGACCAACTCCAATGGGTTGACCCAGAGATGTGTAACAGGGGCAACTGAATCTCCTATTGGATGATCCTGTTAAATATCCTCATTAATCAACCTTAATAAATTGTTGAAATTACGGTCCGGGTGTGCCCCATCCCCACTGGGACACCTGGAAGATTCCAGTAAATGTCTGGTTTTTACTTTACTGTTCTAACACTGTTACACGGGTTATTTTTTTTTCTCTCTTTTGATTGTAGGCAACACGAGGATGAGAGCAGCAGAACAGGAATTGCAATCACAGAACCACAGAACATTCTGAGTTGAAAGGGACACTCAGGATCATCAAAGGAATGTTGGAACATTTACAGAGACTCCAGCACTGTAACTCTGGGTGGTCAGTCTCTCTGCTGGGAGGCTCCTCAAGAGCCTTCAGCCCCTCCTCAGCCCTGGACAGCAGCAGCAGCAGCATCACCTTAGCAGGGCCCAGCAGGGCTCTCCTGAGCTGCCCTTGGCCAGCTGCAGACAGAGCCTGCCCCAGCCAGGGCCCTGCAGACAGGCAGGTTTCTGTAGGGCCAGGCCCAGGGCACAGAGGCTGGCATGGGCTCTGTCAGCGCTGGCAGGGACAAGGCTCCTCTCAGCAGGGAAATGTCCAGGCCCAGGGAGATGCTGAGGGAAGGAGAGGGGGCTGAAGAGAGCAGTGCTGGGGGCAGGAGGGCACTGTGGGTGTGTGGGAGGTGCCGTGCACAGCTGGGCACGGGAACACTGTCCTGAGTGCCCGGCTGTCTCTGCCCTGCCCTCCCAGGCACAGCCCCACCTCATCTTCTCTTGGTTCTGCACTGCCCTGAGATTGTCCCTGTCATCTGGTGCTCTCAGGGAGGCTCTGGCATTAGCAGCAGCTGAGTCAGGCACTGCCCTTGGGATTGCTGCCAGGCAGCTGTGGCCATGGCCATGGGGTGTCCAAGCTTCCCTGGGACCTGTGGGGCTGTGGGCAGAGCAGTCCATGGGAAAGGGGAATGGGCTGAGCCCCCTCCCTGAGATCCCATCATGGGCACACCCAGGGATCTCCTTGCTGTGTCCTTGCAAGCTCTGAGCTGCCCTCCTGGCTGCAAATCTGTGCCAGAGCCCCTTGGAGTTCCCTGAATGTGCCCCGGGGAAGTGCAGAGATGCCAGAGCTGAGGAAATGCTGCTGGGTTTGCCGAGGGAGCCGTGAGTGTCCTTGGCAGAAGGGGGTGCTGAGACCTTGCCCAGAGCCCTTTGGAGAGGGGGAGACATTCAGGGATCCCTCTGCTCTGGGCAGGGTCTGGTTTATCCCAGGGTCACTCGGGAATGTGACTGTGCTCTGACTGCAGCCAAAGCTGCAAACCCAGGGCAGTTGGGAACAAGCCCATCCAGCCCCTCTCCTTGCCCAAGGCACAGGGAATCCTTTGCCTCTCACATCTCTCAGTGGCAAACTCTGAGTGCAGCAGAAATGCTGGGGATTTCTGATCTCAGAGAACCAGGAATGATGTGTGGGCAGGAAAATAATGGCTAAAATTCCTTCCTTCTGTCCATGTCCTTTAGAAGTGGGAGTGAAGATGGCAACAATCCTGTTTGCATTAAGAGTGATTCCCCTGACAAATCCTGAATATCCAGCTTTGTCCCTCTGCCACATGGCCACAATCCCAGGGCAGCACGGCAGGGATGGCTCCTGGAGAGTCCCCACACACAGGCCTGGCTGCTTCTGGCACACTCAGACAGCACAACTGGAACTCAGGCAGGGACCTGGGTGAAGGTTTTCCCAGAGCAGGGACAAGGGTGGGTGAGTCACAGTGGGACAGTCTACAGGGAATGGCCCAGGTTTGGCTCAAAGCAGCCTCTGCTGACTTGTCCCTGTCCTTTCTCCATGAACAGGTGCCCATGTGCAGCCAGAGCAAATGTCCAACAGCAGCTCCATCAGCCACTTCCTCATGCTGGCATTGGCAGACACGAGGCAGCTGCAGCTCCTGCACTTCTGCCTCTTCCTGGGCATCTCCCTGGCTGCCCTCCTGGGCAACGGCCTCATCATCAGCGCCGTAGCCTGCGGCCACCACCTGCACAGCCCCATGTTCTTCTTCCTGCTCAACCTGGCCCTCACCGACCTGGGCTCCATCCTCACCACTGTCCCCAAAGCCATGCACAATTCCCTCTGGAACACCAGGAACATCTCCTACAAAGGATGTGCTGCACAAATCTTTTTCTTTCTCTTTTTCATCTCAGCAGAGCTTGCCCTCCTGACCGTCATGTGCTACGACCGCTACGTGTCCATCTGCAAACCCCTGCACTACGGGACCCTCCTGGGCAGCAGAGCTTGTGCCCACATGGCAGCAGCTGCCTGGGCCAGTGCCTTTCTCAATGCTCTCATGCACACTGCCAATACATTTTCCCTGCCCTTGTGCCATGGCAATGCCCTGGGCCAGTTCTTCTGTGAAATCCCACACATCCTCAAGCTCTCCTGCTCAGACTCCTACCTCAGGAAAGTTGGGCTCCTTGTGTTTTCCATCTCTTTATCATGTGGTTGCTTTGTGTTCATTGTTTTCTCCTATGTGCAGATCTTCAGGGCTGTGCTGAGGATCCCCTCTGAGCAGGGACGGCACAAAGCCTTTTCCACCTGCCTCCCTCACTTGGCTGTGCTCTCTCTATTCCTCAGCACTGGTGCATTTGCCTACCTGAAGCCCCCCTCCATCTCCTCCCCATCCCTGGATCTGTCCCTGTCAGTTCTGTACTCGGTGGTGCCTCCAGCCCTGAACCCCCTCATCTACAGCCTGAGGAACCAGGAGCTCAAGGCTGCAGTGTGGACAGTGATTACTGGGCAATTTCAGAAACATTAAACTGCTGGCAAATTTCTGCAAATCGTTTGCAATAAAAGCTGTTTTTGATACTTCTTGTTGGTTTCATTTTAGAGGATTTTTTCTTTGGTATAATTAATAAATCTTGTCCACAAAAACTGTCATGGTTTTGCAATTTCTCATTTGTTTCTCTGCACCTTCCTTGTGGCTACAGACTGTGTCAATGAGGGGCTGCTGTCTTGGTGGCTTTAAAGGAACTCAAGGATCTCCCAGCCAAGTTTTCTGCAGAGATGCCCCTTTGGTTCCCTTCTCTGCAGCTGCAGCAGCAATGTCTGTGTGCAGAGCTGGGGGCAGATCAGTGCTGGCACAGCAGCTGTGGCCAGCAGCAGCAGCAGCACTTGGTGCTGCCAGTGCTGCTGCCGTGGCCCTGCCCCGCTGCCCTCCTGGCCCTGCTGTTGCTGTAGGGCCTGAGTGCTTTCGGGGCCGGGCACAGGGCTGGGGGTGGCAGTGCCGGGGCTGCAGCAGGGACAGGCCATGGGCACTGCTGGCACAGCAGCAGTGCTGAGGCCTCAGGCCAGGGCCTGGGGGCTGCAGGCTCCTTGCCCAGGCTCTCTCCAGAACACATTGCCCAGGCCAAGGCTCAGCAGAGAAAAGCCCCGGCAGCAGCCCCAGGCTGGCCGTGGGCAGGCTGGGGGCAAACAGCACGGCTGGGGCTCTGCAAGGGCCCTGGGCAAGCACACGGCAAGGAGCAGCAGAGCAGGGCCTGATCCATCCCCACTGCGCTGGACACCCCAGGCCAGCGGCCCACAGCCTCCTCATGCACCTGCCAACAACATCCCCCCTCTGCAGCCCTGGCCTCTCCCCCAGCTCACACAGCTGCCGCAGCCTTGCAGGCACAGCCACGGCAGCACTGCCTCAGGAGCCCCTGTTTGCCCTGCCCAGAGCAGGCCTGAGCACCCCCATGGGCTTGGTGTGGGGAGATGAAGCTGAGGGAGCACAAATGCCAGCAGGGCCTGGGGCCAGGAAGGGCTGGGCCACAGCAGGGAAACCCCTCAGGTTTGTGGTGGCCTCTGAAGTCAGCCAGAAAGTTTTTTCCCATGAGCTGGGAGTTTTCTGTGCCACTGCAGACGTTGTTGCTCTGGCAGCCACTCCCAAACTGCCCTGACCATTCTCTTCGCTTCACCTTGGCTTGCTTTAATCTTCCTGCTACAAATTTCTTCCTGGTGCCCACCCCTGTTCCCTGCCCTGCAAACAGCCCATCCCTGATTACCCTTTCCTCTCTGGCCCCACTCCCCATTTCAGTTCCTCACTTGGCACCATGGGAATATCCCTTGGGGAGCAGGATCATCCTCCAAGTGCTTCAGGACTTGTCTGCAGGCTCCTGCAGTGCCTCCTGCTGCTCCCTTGCCAGAGTCACCCCAGGCCAGGGGGGCACATCTGGGCTACTGTGTCTGCCTGTGGGGCTCCCTGTTGTGGGCAAAGAGGAGGAGCTGCAGAGGCTCTGCAGGACTGACAGGATGGGCTTTGGGGCTGGGAGGAGAAGCTGAGGCACCTGGGCTGCTGCACCTTCTCTACAGGAGGCCCAGGGCTCATCCTGCACCTGCTGCAAGGGTGGTTTCAAAGAATCCCCGAATCATCGAGATTGGAAAAGATCTTGGACATCATCAATCCAACCTGTGCCCTGACACTGCCTTGTCTCCCCTGAGCCTCCTCTTCTCCAGGATAAACAACCCCAGCTCCGTCAGCTGCTCCTCACAGGACTTGTGTTCCAGACCCCTCCGCAGCCTTGTTGCCCTTCTCTGGACACGCTCCAGCCCCTCCATGTCCTTCCTAAATTGGGGGCCCAGAACTGGACACAGCACTTGAGGTGCTGCCCAACCAGTGCCGAGCACAGGGGAAGAATCCCTGCCCTGCTCCTGCTGGCCACACCATTCCTGATCCAGGCCAGGAGCCATTGGCGTTCTTGGCCACCTGGGCACACTGCTGCCTCATGTCCAGCCTGCTGTCCAGCAGTCCCTGCAGGTCCCTTTCTGCCTGGCTGCTGTCCAGCCACTCTGTCCCCAGCCTGCAGCACTGCAGGGGTTGTTGTGGCCAAAGTGCAGGACCCGAACCTTGGTCTTGTTCAACCTGACATTGTTGGATTTGGGCCCTGGATCCAGCTTGTCCAGGGCCCTGTGCAGAGCTCTCCTGCCCTCCAGCAGATCCACACTCCCATGTGCAGGAGAGATGGCCAAGGGCTGGGCAGGGCTGGCAGGGCCACAGGCACCCAGGCCTTTGTCCCCTGGGCTCTGCCAGCGCCTCTGCAGGCCCCACTGAAGGAACATTCCTTGCAGGAAAGCCTGCACTTGGCTTCTGCCTGGCCCCTCCCTGAGCAGGCTGGCAGTCCTTGCAGCTTTAGGACATTTGTCCTTGCTGCCCCAGCCATCCCCCTGCCCCACCAACAGCCCCCAGCCAGCCGCGAGGGACAGGCCCTGCTGTGCCAGGCCTGGGCTCAGGCCTTGGCCTTTCTGCTCCCTCCAGCCAGCCCAGGCCTCGCTCAGCATTGCAGTCCCTGCTCACAGCCTTGGGCTCCCTGCAATCCTGGCCTCAAGGAGCTGCTCTCACCAGTGCCTGGGCAGCCTTTGGCACTCCCTGCCCTCACTGGGGCCCAGGGATGCTCCAAGGGACTTGGAGTTTTGCTTCTGACTCCTTCAGCAGCTTCTTCAACCTTCTCTCAGTGCCTGGGGGTCCTGGACTCAGCCCCAAATCCAGCATGGGGCTGATGAAAATATAGAAAGCCCTTGAAAGCTCTTTGTATTCCTTCAAATGTCTTGAAGTGAACAAGGCTTGTGCAGCTGACTGGAGTCAGTTGGGAGTTGTGTTAAGGAGGGAGACTTGAAAGTGCATCTCATGATTTTTGGTTTTTTAAACACATGAGTATTTTTAAAATTTTCAGTTCACTAAAGAGGTGACAGAAAAAATCTCCAAGTGATCTTGATGCTGAAGGTTTCTTTAGGAGGTCTGGTCATGGAGAAGAATGAGCCCCTTGCAGGATGACCCCATTTGGACAAGCTTCTCCTCACCCCAACCTCACCATGTCTGACATGGCCCACCTGGCACTGACATCCCTGGGCCCTGCAGCACAACCTTGTCCCCTCAGCTCTGCAGCTGCCTGTCCCAGCCCATTGCACCATGTCCCACCTGCTCTCCTCAGGCCTCTGCCTGCACACAGGCGCAGGAGAAGTTTTCCTCTTGCTGAGGAAAGAATGGAAAAGCCTGAGCAGGTTTCCTAAACAACAAAGCCCACTCAGGAACCACATGCTCAGGACAGGCTGCCTGGAATGATGTCACCTTTCTACAAGGGACAGTGTCACCAGAAATGAGCTCTGCAAGCAGAATTCTCTGAGTCTCTCAGCTGAATTCTCTGTCCCTGTCCTGGATCTGTGTTGCAGATGGAAGCTGCTGGTGCCATCCTCAGCTTGAACGCTTCTTTGGAATGCAGACAGAGGTTCTCAGGTGTGTAAAGTAAACGTTGCTCAATGTTGATGCAAAGCTTTTGTGTTCCTCCTGGAACCAAGGAGACTCTTGAGACACTGCAAGGCCTTGTTGAACCAAGGGTCCATTGTGACACAGCGGGGGCTCATGGAATCAAGGGTACAATTGTGACAGTAGGGAACCTCCTAGAAACAAGTCTCTGTTGAGGCAGTCATGGAATCAAAGAGACATTTGTGACACAGCCAGGCCCTGTGGAACCAATGGTCCATTGTTACACTGCAGAGTCAAGAAGAACATGGTGACACCAGAGAACCTCATGGAACCAAGGGTCCTTTGTGGCACAGCAGGGCCTCCTTGGAACCCAGGGGACCATTGTGACAAGGCAGGGCCTAATGGAACCATGGAGACCATTGTGACACTCAGGAAACTCATGGAACCACGGTGACCATTGGGATGCTATGGAACCTCACAGAACCAAGGGTCCATTGTGACCCTGTGGTGCCTCCTGGAATCAAACATTGTGAAACTTGGAGGCCTAATGGAACAAGGGTTTCTATTGTGTCACTGCAGAACCTCATGGAATCAAGGTGACCATGTTACACGACAGAAGCTCATGGAAACAAGGGACCACTGTGACACTGCAGAACCAAGGAAACTGTTGTTGACAGTATGAAAACTCATGGAATGAAAAGTCCAGTGTGACATGATGGAACCCCATGGTCCCAAGGGTCCATTGTGACTCTTTAGGGCCTCATGGAATAGAGGGTCCATTGGGACACATCAGGGCCTCGTGGGACCAAGGGGGCATTGAGGCACAGCCAGGCCTTGCTGGAACCAAAGAAACCACTGCTAACAGCAGGGTAACTCCTAGAACCAAGGAGTCCATTGGTACAGCATAAAACCTATGGAACCAAGGGGCCATCAGGACAAAGCAGGGCCTCATGGAACTAAGGGGACATTCTGACCCATTGGGATTGCATGGAAGGAATTGTCCATGATGACAATGCGGATCCAAGGAGACCATGGAGACAGTATGGAACCTCATGGATCCAAGGGCCATTGTGACACCAAAGAACTTCATGGAACCCAGGGTCCATTGTGACATAGCAAGGCCTCATTGGAACAAAGGAACCATTGTTGACAGTACAGAAACTCATGGAACTAAGCTGCTGTGGTGACACAGCAGGGACACATGGAATCCAGGAGACCAGTGACATTTAGGAACCTCATGGAACCAACGGTTCATTAGGACACTGCAGAAACAAGGAGATCATTGTTGACAGTATGGAAGCTCATGGAACTGAGCGGCCATTGTTACACTCCAAAGTGTCCTTGAACCAAAGAGACAATTGTCCAGCTACAGAACCTCATGGCACTAAGGCTTTACTGTGACACAGCAGGGTTCCATGAAACCAATTGTCCATTGTCACAATGCAGATCCAAGGAGACCATGGTGACACTAGGGAAGCTCATGGATCCAAGCGGCCATTGTGACACAGCAAGGCCTCATGGAACCAAGGAGACTATTGTGACTTCATGGAATCTCATGGAATCAAGGGTCCATTGTTACAGTCCAGAACCAAGGAGACCATTTTGACTGTACAGAACCTCATGGAATCAAGGGTCACTTGTTAAACAGTTGGGCTTCATGGGACCAAGAAGCCATTTTGACACAGCAAGGCCACATGGAACCAATGGCCCATAGTGATACTGTGGATCCAAGAAACCAATTGTCCGTTGTGACAATGTGGATCCAAGGAGACCATGGTGACACTACAGAACCTCATAGATCCAAGGAGCCATTGTGACCCTGTGGGGCCTCCTGGTAACAAAGGGCATTGTTGATAGTATGGAAGATGCTCATGGAAACTATGGGACATTGTGGCACTGCAGAGCCTCATGCAACAAAGGAGACCACTGTGACACAGAGGAATTTTATGGAACCAAGCAGCCATTTGCACACAGCAGAAGCAAGGAGACCGTTGTTGGCAGTACAAAACCTCATGGAACTGAGGGGCCATTGTTATACAGCAAGGCCTGGTGGAACCAAGGGGCCAGTGTGACACCGTGGGGCCCCATGGAATCAAATATTCCTTGTGACACAGTGGGGCTGCTTGTCACCAATTGTCCATTGTGATACTGCAGATCCCAGAGACCCTGGTGACACTATGGCAGTTCATGGAACCAAGGGGCTGTTGTGACACACCAAGGCCTTGTGGAACCAAGGAGAGCATTGTGGCAGTGCAGAGCCAAGGAGGCCATTTTTCCAGGATGGACCCTAATTGAATCAAGGGTTGAGAAGAATCCAAAGGGTTAAGAGTTTAGCTGAAGGGATAGAAGCAAGAAGCAATGGATATTAATGAAGAGTTTAGAGTAGAAGCAATGTAGGATAGTTGATCATTGCCAGATGGATCTAGTTTGAGAAGCCAATGTATCATTTGCCTGACTTTGCTGTGTTTGTAGAAGTTATGAGGGGAGGATGGAGTATTGTAAAGATGAAGAAACTGCAGCTGCACCTGGGCCCTCAAGTCAGTCAGAACCAGGCAGGAGAGCTTGAACTATGCCCAAGGGGTCAGAGAGCCTGCCAACAAGACCAAGGTGAGAGGTTTACCTTGAGGAAGATGTTCCTGACTTCATCCTAAGGCACCACTGACCCATTTCAAAACTCACCGACCCAATATGAGTGAAGGACTGTGCAAGCATGAAAGGTCTTTGAGCTCATTTTATGATGAAGTGGACAGAAGGCAGGGTTAAGTAATAAGTATGTATAGGCGTGTTGAATGATTACATGAATATGTAAGATTTTATAGAGAAATTGAGAGCCAGAGCTCTGTGATTTTTGCACACATCTTTGGGAGTTTACTTCCCATTTTTCCTGGCACTGAATTAGACACAACACTTTCTAACTTTAATTAGCTGGAGAGCCTTTGTCTATGCTTTATTTAATTGATGTTGGAACCAAGGGTCCATTGTTATACTGCAGGGCCTCATGGAACCAAGGAGCAATTGTGACACTGTGGGGCATAATGAAGTCAAGGACACTGATGATACTGAAATCCTCTGGATAGAAACTTCTGAACACAACTTTTGAATATTTGAGGGCATTATTACAGTGTGACAGCACTGTTTTATTCTTTATTACAGCGTGCTGGTTACTTGGGAGATCCTTCCTCCATTTGAGTGCACTGAGCATCAAATGAACAGAGTTTTGATCACACACACTGATTATGCATTCATTAGCTATCCTCACTTCCTTTGAATTTACTTGACATAGTTGCACCCCTTCTCACAAGTTCTTATCTGGTTCTTTGGGGTCTGTCTTCAACATCCAGTGTCCTTTTTAGGTGGCTGTTCCTCGACCCCCACTTTTGAATATGGGCAATATCATTCTTTTGCAAACCTTCTGTTTTGTCAGCCTTGTAGAGCTGAGCTGATGTTTTTCTTGCATTTTGAATGACTGCTATTTGCTGTTTGAGGGAACAGGGATGGGACAGCTGGGCTGCACCAACCCAAGGGATGTTCCGTTGCATGTCACACCATGATCAGCAATAAATGGCAGGAAGCAGGGGGTGGGCAAGGTGGGTAGAGGAATAATTTATTTTTAGAGACTTTATTCATTCAAATCATTATCGACACATAAAAAATCCTCTCCTGCCTCAAGGTGGTTAAAATTTTTTGGCTGATTGGAGATTTCCTGGGGATTTGCTTTTCTTCTGTTTGTGGCCTTTGCTTTTTTTGGTTGGTTTGTTTGTGGGGTTTTTGTGTTGTTGTGGGTGGGTTTTTGGGTTATTATTGTTGGGTATGTGTTTTTCCCTTTTGAACTGCCTTTATTTCAATGCATAAGTTTTTTCTGCCTTTTCTTGTGGCTTGGTTGGCACCTGATGGCAAGATAAATTGACTCAACTCAGTCATATTGCCCATAGGAAAGAAAAGCACAATGATGCCCAATTATGTTTTGCAGTTGCCATCAACTGGAGGAGTTTGGTCACAGACTCTCTACCATTTGGCAGTATCCACAAAGGAATTGAAAGTGCATTTCTTGCCATTGTAGAGATAAGAGAAAGGTTCCCCAGTGGTGGTCAAGGGCTGGTCACTGAGGGATGTCACCAGGCAGTGGCTGCCAAGAGGACTCTGTACCATGGATGACATTTGACCCTCATTGTTCAGCCAAATGCCCACCCAGCCCATGTTCCATTGCTTCAGCCCAGCTCTCTCCAGTCTGGCTCTGAGGAGACCACAGCAGACCGTGTCACAGGCCTGACTAAAGTCTGAGCACACAACATCCCCTTCTTTTCCCTCCCACGTGGGTTCTGCAATCCCTGCCTTGTCCTGCCAGTGCCTGGAATGGCTGCAGGAGGATCCCCTTCCCTGCTGAGCCTGACCAGGCTGGGACTCTCCCAGATCCCCTCCCTGCCCTGTTTGCAGACTGGCTCCATGTCTGCCTTTCCCAGGTTCCCAGGACCCTCTGGGATGGCTCTGCCCTTTCCAAGGGGTTTGAGAGAGCTCTCCCAGTGACACTGCCCAGCCTTCTCAACAGCCCTGACACCAAAGGCCTTTTCCACATCCCTCAGTTCCAGGTCAGTGCCCAGAACACAGCCCAGCCCTGTCCAGGTGCTTGGGGTGGTTCAGAAGGGAGGCAGCTGTGATTTCTCCCCACACACCCCCACCCCAATGGTCTCTCTGGGAAGTCCTTGGCTGTGCTGAGCAGTTTCCCTGGGGCCTCCCTGCCCTGGATGTTTCTCTCTGCAGCCCTAAGCACAGCCCAGTCAAGAATTCAGGTGGTTTCCCAGAGGATTTCACTCTCAGAATGAAGTGGCCTCAAGGCCCTGTTTGTGTCTCTGGAATTGTGCCAACCCCGAGTGCTGCTGATGGTGTTTGTGCTCACTCTGCTTCATCTCCCCGCACACACACACAGGATGCACTGCTGAAATCTCCTCAGTACAGAGCAAACAGGCACTGCTGGCCTGGTCCCTTGGTGTCCCTCCATGCAGGGACAAACAACCTCCTGCAGGTGTGGGGAGAGGCCTGTGCTGGCCATGGTGGTTGCAGGGGCTGGTGTGGGACAATTGCCCTGGGGCACCTTGCCAGGCTGTCCCCAGAAGAGAGACACAGCCCAGGCCCTGCTCTGCTGCTCCCTCAGGTCCATGCCAGGAGCTCTGGCTGTGCCAGGACACTGCTGGGTGCCCCCCTGCACACTGCCCCTCTGCCCCTGGGCACTGGGCTTTGCTTTGCCAGGGCATTCCTGGAGCACATTGCTGAGAGCAGCTGTGCAGGGAGAGCAAAGCCTTGCTGGGCTGCCCTCAGGAGATGATGCCCTTTGCTGCTGGAGCTGCTGTGCTGGAGCCCAGCTGTGTCCCAGCAGTGCCCATGGCCTGGCCCTGCCTGTGCTCACAGCACGCACACGCAGCAGGACAGTGACCAAGCTGCCACAGCCCTGCGGCCTGACAGCCACAGAAGGGCTGGGAAGGAGAGGCTGCAGTTGGGAAGAGCAGCTGTGGAAGAGCCAGGGCCATTGTCCCTGGCTGTGCTGCTGGGCTGGGAGTCTCTGCCCTGCACCTCTGCTCACAGGCACTGGCCCTGCAGAGACAGAGAGGGGCTGAGGGAACATCTTGGGCAGCCAGGGCAGAGCAGGACACTTTATTTGACAGAAATGCAGAGTGATCAGGGCTCCTTACTGTCTGTGCTTAACACAGGCATGGTAGATACTGATGTAGCAATACTGTGACTAATGGAATCCCTTCAGGGAAAATAAAAAAAAAAAAAAAAAAAAAGAAGGAAAAATAGAACTCACCAAATAGAATAACAAACAAGACACACAGCACAAAGCAGTCTGGGCTTGGAATGAGTTCCATTCTGAATGCTGTGCACAAACAAAGAGGCACGTGATTGTTTCTCAAAAGCACAGACTGGTCATATTCCTCAGGGCATCCTCCAGCTCCTGGTTCCTCAGGCTGTGGATGAGGGGGTTCAGTGTTGGAGGCAGAAGCCAGCACAGAAGTGACAGTGCCAGAGCCAGGAATGGGCACCAGGCTGGCACAGGTGACCTTGAGGCTCTGCAGGGCCATATCTATATGTACATAAATACTTTTGGTTTGCCATCCTTAATGTTGTGGGACGAAGTTGTACAAAGGTTCAATTCCACCTGTATAATCCTTTAGGCATAAATCCTTGAGAAAGTCTGGGGCTGGGATTGGATCCAGGCACTCCCAGGATCCTCTCTCAGAAGGAGTTTAGAAAGCCTGGGGGTCCTGGTTTGGGTCCTTTGTGAACCTCGTGACCCAACAGAAGCTCCTCTAATAAACTTTGCCTGAAGCTGCCACTCTGCCCATGACAGGATCCCCTGTGAGTGTCTGGGACATTCCAGCTCTTTGGCAGCCTGGACACTCCTGGGATGTCCCCATGGAGCCCCTGTGAGTGTCTGTGACATCCCAGCTCTTTGGCAGCCTGGACACTCCTGGGATGTCCCTCTGGAGCCCCTGTCAGTTTCGGTGACCTCGCTGTTCTTTAGGAGCACAGGGATGTCACCACTGGACTCCTGCCACTGCGTGGGACAAAGTGGCTCCTTGGCAGGGTACAGACACCTCTGCTGTCACTGTGCAGCCCTGGGACTGTCACCTCATGACCCTTAGGATGATTAAGGAGCCTTGGGTTGTCACCACAGAGCCCCTGTGACTGAGTGTGACCAAAGAGATCTTCAGGAGCCCAGAGACCCCTCAGATGCCACCATGGAGCCCCTGTGCCTGCACGTGAGCTCACAGCTCTTGAGCAGCTGGAAACCCCTGGAATCTCTTCAATCTGCTCTGCTGAGGATGGATCCTCAGCAACTTGGAGGTTCCCTGATGAATTTTAGCTCTCCAGAGATTTGTTCAGTCTTCAGCTCTTCAGTTCAGGAATTCAGTGCCAAAGGCTCATTAACATTCCAAAGCACTCCAACAAGAAAAGTCCCAGGGAATAATTTAAGCCTTCAATTCTCCTATGGTTAATTGTACAGATTTCAGAAGTGGATTCAAAGAGAATATACAATATTTTTTTTTCATGCAGGGTATTTTTTATCCTTTTTAATTTTGTTTTCCTGTATTTCTTGTTGGTATTTAAAGGTACAGAACTTAATATCCAGTACAACCAGAACAGACAACAGGGGATACAAGCATCATAAATTCACCCTAGAACACCCTGCAAGGGGCTCACAGCTCTCCCTGAATCCTTCCCTTCCCCACGTGAACATTCCCACCTCTCCCAGCCCAGCTGCACAGGGGCTCCAGTTCCTCTGGGCTGGCCCCAGCAGCTCCCCATCCTGCAGGTGGGCTCCCAGCTCTGCAGGTGGGGTCTCACCTGAACAAGGCTCAGGGCCAGGATCCCCCCAGAGGCGCTGCTGCCCACGCTGGGGGTCAGCCCAGGCCACCTTTGGGGTCATGACCAGCCTCTCACCCACCCACATGGTGCCCTTGGGGGGAGCCGTGGAGGTGACATCAGTGACAGTTTATTCTGTGCACCTGATTTGTCTTTCATTCAATATTCCTTGATTGACATTAGACTTAGGAAAAGTTTGGCCTCATTGTAATCCTCTCTTAAATGAATGGGGGAAATGAAAGGGAAAGTGAGTTCATCCAGGTTTAGAGGTGTGAGTGATACAAATGGTGACATTGCCAGAAAATGACAACAAAAGCAGGAATCCAAGAGAATAGAAAAAACTCATAAGCATCACCTAAATATTGAACTCCCATATCAGCTGGTGCTGATCATATTTCAAGAGCTGAGTGAAACACGTTGAGAATGCCAGGAGGAGAATCCAGGAACGGTTTGGCTTGGAAGAGACCTTCAAGCCCGTCCCGTGGCAGCCCTGCCATGGGAGGGACACCTCCCACTGCCCTGGGCTGCTCCAAGCCCTGTCCAGCCATGGCCAAAGGCAGCAGCCAGGCAGAAACCCGCTGGCCCGGCTGCAGCTGGGAGCTCCTCTGACACTGGGATGAGGACAGATTCCATCAATTCCAGGGAATTCCAGAGAATCCCCGAGCATGCCCCGGTGTGACACGGACAGAGACCCCCCTGCCCCAATGGTTCCCCTCCAGGAGAGGGCTGAAGATCCCCCAGGAGTGCCCCGGGAGGAGGGGGACGGAGACAACCCCGGGCCCTCCGTGCTCCTGCCCCCAGCTGAGGGCCAGGGGTCTCCGTGGTCCTCTGCCATGGCCAGGGCGGGGGCTTTGGGATTTGTTGGCGTCTTTGCTGGGCAAGCAAAGATCAATGCCAGCGTTTGATGGGATTTTGGCCAATTTTATTTTGTCCTTCCCTTTGGCAGGCCAGGGCGATGGCCTCGTTCCTCCGATTTGGGGGGGCCGGCGCGGTCCCTCGTGTCCCCGGCGCTTCTCGGTGCCTCCCTTGGTGGAGCCGGGGGCGCTGAGGGCTACAGGCGGTCCCGGGGCTCTGGCGTGGTGCTGGCTCCGAGGGCAGCAGCGGGGGGACACCGGAGGGGCTGCTCCTTCCTCCTCAGCCCGGAGGACGACCGGGGCTGCGCTCCATCCTCCTGGCCCCAGGGGATGCTCCGTCCAGTGTCCGTTGTCCTTGCCCCGGGGAGATGCTCTGTTGCTGTCCATCATCCGCGCCTCCAGGAGGATGCTCTGGCAGGTGTCAGCTGTCATCTGCACCCGATCCCGGCACTGTCCTCCTCGCCCCAGGGGGATGCTCTGTCGGTATCCGTCCCCGTCTCTCCAGGCCGGACGCTCGCCCCTGTCCGTCCGCCTCACCCCGGGGCTGTCTCCGTCATCGTTACCCCGGGGGAATTCTCCGCCAGTGTCCGTCCTCCTCTCCCCAGTGGCTGCTCTGGCTGGTATCCGTCCTCCTCGCCCTGGTGCAGGCCCGGGGAGCGTCATCCTCACCCCGGGCGGATGCTCCACCGGTATCCGTTGTCCTCATCCCCTGCCGGGTGCTCGCCTCGCTGTCAGTCCGCCTCTCCCCGGGGGTGTCTCCATCATCGTTGCCCCGGGGGATGCTCCGGCCGGTGTCCATCCTCCTCGCCCTGATGCAGGCCCGGGGGCCTTGCTGCCTCCGTCATCCTCACCCCGGCGGATGCTCTGTTGCTGTCCCTTGATCCGTATCCCCCCGGGGATGCTCCGGTGGGTGTCCATCCCTCCCCCTCCCCTCGGACGCAGAGGCTCTGCCGGCGCTCAGACCTCGCTCCCGGCCACTCGCAGCCTCCCGCCGGGCCAGTGCAGAGCAGGGGCGGCTCCGGTGCCGGGCTCCCATCGCAGGTGCCGACCGAGCCATGCAGGCGGCCGAGCCCCTTTTATACTCCAGGCAAGCCCCGCCCTCTCAGCCACAGCCAATGGGAGCTCAGTGACGTTCCAGGCAGAACATCTCCGCCCTTTGTGACGTCACAATTGGGAGGCGGTGACAACGACACGGAGCCATCTGATTGGTCGGTGTGGGGTGGGGCGGGGCCGGGGGCACAGCTCTGCCTCAGGCAGCTCAAACTGACTCAGAGCACAGGAGATCTCTGTCCCAGCGCTGTCCGTGCCTCAGACCAACGCCGCAGCAAGGACGTGTGGCAGTCAGGCACTATTCTCAAAACAAACTGCGCGCTGCTGCTTTCTCTCCCTCTGCTCCCAGAACCATTTTAAAGGTACAGAACTTAATATTCAGCACAACCAGAGCCGAGGATTGGGGATATAAGCATCATAAAGTCACCCCACATCATTTCACCCCTTATCCCCATATCATCAGCTTACTACCAGAACTAGATAAATTCTAACTCTACACACACATACCTTATACATGCATATATATACAGTATACAGCTATATACAGAAAAGGGCAGTAACATTCAGTGAACAATGATATTTATTCATAGTTCTCCCCCAGCAATCAGATCTCCCTGAGGTACACATCGTGTTGTTCCTTCTCTCTGCATTATCCATCATGTGCAATCTGGTCCCAGTGCAAAAACAATACCTTGTGTTTCCTTCTTGCTGGCTGGTGGAGACATCCCAGTGATCTTATTGATGACCTCAGTTGGAATCTGATGCTTTCCATCTTGCCATTTTACCCCCAAGAACTGAATCTCTCGGGCAGGTCCCTTAACTTTGCTCTTCTTGATGGCAAAACTGGCTTCCAGGAGAATCTGGATGGTCTTCTCTCCTTTCTCAAAGTCTTCCATTGCCGTGTTCCCCCACACAATGATGTCATCAATGTACTGCAGATGTTCTGGAGCCTCACCCGTTTCCAGTGCAGCCTGGATCAGCCCATGGCAGATGGTGGGGCTGTGCTTCCACTCCTGGGGCAGTTTGGTTCCAGGTGTACTGCACGCCCCTCCATGGGAAGGCAAACTGAGGCCTGCATTCTGCAGCCAGAGGAATGGAGAAAAATGCGTTAGCAATGTCAGTCGTGGCATGCCACTTTGCTGCCTTGGACTCCAGCTCGTACTGGAGTTCCAGCATGTCCAGCACGTCAGCGCTCAGTGGATTGAACACTGAAGATTTTCTGGGGTTGAAAGTCAACAAATCTGCTCTGCCCAAGGAATTCCCAGTGTCGGTCTGAGTCCTGATGGATGTTCTTGCCCCTGCGTTCATCCAGGTGCCCACGGGGAGATAGGAAGATGTGGAGCCCCCCCAGCCAGGTGTCTTCCCAACACGGATCACCAGGACCACGGATCAAAGGGCTCTGCCCAACAAGGGTCACTGGGGATCATCCAATGCCGATCCTCCTGTGGGGGATGGAGCTGGAGCAGTGCACGAAACTCTTCCCACTCTCAGAGCACTCCCAGGGCTTCCCTTAGTGGTGCCTCTGTTGGTGTTTGGTCAAGTGAGAGGTCCTGGAGAAGCCCTTCCCACACTCAGGACACTCATAGGGCCTCTCCCCGGTGTGGATGCGCTGGTGGTATTTCAGGCTGGTGCTCCATCCAAAGCTCTTCCCACATTCCAAGCAGGTGTAGAGCCCTTCCCCAGTGTGGATCACCTGGTGCCGAATCAGGGCTGAGCTTTCTCTGAAGCTCTCCCCACATTCCCCACACTTGTGGGGCTTTTCCCCAGTGTGGATCCTCTGGTGTTGTGTCAGAGAGCCCTTCTGGCTGAAGCTCTTCCCATATTCCCCACACTTGTGGGGCTTTTCCCCAGTGTGGATCCTCTGGTGCTGGATTAGGTGGCACCAGTAGCTGAAGCCCTTCCCACATTCCAAGCACTTGTGGGGCTTCTCCCCTCCATGAGGCTTCTCCTCCAGCTCTGAGCTCCGGCTGGATCTCCGGCCGCCCTCCTGGCACAGGGGGGATCTTTCCTCCTCTCAGCTCCCTGGGCTGGGTTTGCAGCCCCTCCTCCTGCGGGATTGTGGTAGGGTGACTTTATGCCGCTCGTATCCCCAATCGTCTGTTCTGTTTGTGCTGTATATTCAGTTGTGTACCTTTAAAACTTGTTCTGGGAGCGAAGGGGGAGAAAGCAGCAGCGCGCAGTTTGTTTTGAGAAACGGCCTGACTCCCCCACGTCTCCTCTCCGGCGTTCGTCTGAGCCACGGACAGCGGTGGGACAGAGATCTCCTGTGCTTTTAGTTAGTTTAGCTAGCTAGGGCAGAGAAGACTCCCTGGACTGTTTTTTCCTCTTTTTTTTTTTTTTTTTTCTGGGACTGTTTAAATCTGCTCAGGACTGAAAACCCAGAGGAGCAGCGAGGGCTGGCACCTGCGGCCCGCCGGGCCTGGAGCTGGTGAGAGACTGAGAAAGCTGAGCTGCACTCATGGCAAGGACTGTCTCTGTTTGCCATCTCTCTTCAGGGCGGCGAGAGGCTTTATTGTTTCATACTATTAATTCTTTGCATTTGTGGGCATTTTGTTTGTTAAATAAATAGGTTTTTTCCACTTTTCTCTGAGGAAGTTCTTTTCCTGGACCAGCTGGGGAGAGGGGCCGTTTGGGTTTGCTTTTCAAAGGAACCCCTTCGGAGGTTCTCTCTCAATTTTGCCCTAAACCAGGACAGCAGCCCAGCTTTGGTGGTGCTGAATGAGCAATCTGACAGAGCTGCTGCTGCGGGAGAGCTGATTGCATTCTCCTCTTGGTTTTCTCCCTGAGCCTGGCCAGGGCTCAAGGAGGAACCAAGGCCAGACGTGGCCTTGTCTGGTTTCTTAATGCTGAAAGGTAAAGACGTGTTTCACCAGTGAATGAATGCATGGATCCTATTGATAGGAATACTTGGTTAAGGAGCAGATCCATCAAACATTTGGTTGGAAGGCTCATCCAGAGGGCAAATTTAGCTCAGGACCTGTTGTTCAGGCCTCAGTCAGGGCCTGTTGTTCAGGCCTCAGTCCTTCCGAATTTTGTGGTGCAAATCAATGCCCTGGAAAGCTGGAAACAAACCAGTGCCTCTTGAGCACATTTCAGACTGGGAGCAGGATTAGCCCTGCCAGGCTGGGCTGGGGCCAGGAGCATAAGGCCAGCACCCTGCACTGGCCCAGGGCAGCCGTCCAGACCAAGAAGAGCCCTGGTGCCCAGGGCCGGAGGTGCCCGAAGCTGCCTCCCCACTGTGCAGCTCTGCAGAGCCCGTGGAGCGCAGGGTCCTGCCTTGGAGCACCAGCAGTGCCCCAGATTTAATTAGTTAGTTAATTTAATTAGATGGTCTTTTGTCTGTGATATTTTGATTTCATTTGAATCACTTTGGCCGGCTTGTTCTTTCTGACCCTCCTGGGGAGGCGCTGAGATTTTCCCTGCCCTGACTGAAGGGCAGGTGCTGCCAAGGGAAACGTCCCAATCCTGACTCAGTGTCCCCTTTGCTTCCCAGATGTCCCAGCTGCTGTCCCTGTCCAGGAGAGCTGCTCTGCACGGGAGGAAGAGACCCAGGAAGAGCCTGGGAACTTGGGCAGCTGCAGTCCCTGCTGGTGGAGTTGTGGTTAGAGATGGCTGCAGTTGGACTGAGGGAGTTAGAAGTTGATGGTTATTTACCTGTGTAGACTGGTAGTTGTACAGATGAAGATGTATGTATATTGTTATATTGATGCATGTATATTGACGTTTTTACATCTGTATTTGTATTGACATTCTTGTTCAGTTTTATAGCTGTATAGTTGTGTTGATGGGGTTGTGAGAATTCTTATACTGGTACATTGATATGTGTATATTTATAGATAGGTTTGTGATGTGTGTGTTTCTATATGTCTTGCTTTATGTCCTAGGAAATACGAATTCTGTAGTTACATCTGTATATTGTGTGGTTATGCATTTACAAATATTTAAATAGGTCTTGAGTTGTATGGTTAGAATTCTATTTCTTTAGTGCTGGCTCTGGGTTTCTTTAGAGAGGGATACTGATATTTTTGTATTTGTATATGAGCTGTACAGTTGGAGTAACATGTAATGAATTAAATTGTCAAACTTCATATTTGAGTGTAGTGAGTGGTTGTAGAAAGTTGCAATAAATTAATTATTTAATACAAGGTTTGGTTTTTAAGGTCATAACTTTCCAAAAGCTAGGAAAGCTGCTCAGCATCGGTAGCCCAATTGTGAATGGTTTTCTTGACTCCACTCGAAACTGGAGTGTTAACTGTGGACTCCGTCCTTGGTTCAAATCACCTGCCATGACCTGCAGACAAAAGCACCAGCAGCAGCAAAAGCTCCATCAGTCACTTTTCTCAAAAAGCTATCTCAAATTTGTGACAGGAAAAGAAAACAAGAAAAGAAAAGAAAATAAGCTGTGGATTAATGACAAGACTCTGAGGAACAGGCAAAAAGCCAAGGGCCGCAGCTTCTCTGGGACACTCCTGGTGCTCCAAGGCAGCCGGGCTGCCCTGGCTGCACAGGACCCTGCGCTCCACGGGCTCTGCAGAGCTGCACAGCGGGAAGGGAGCTTTGGGCACCTCGGACCCTGGGAACGTGCCGAGCCGAGCCGAGCCGAGCCGGGCCGAGCCGAGCCGAGCCGAGCCGGGCCGAGCCGGGCCGAGCCGGGCCGAGCCGAGCCGGGCCGAGCCGAGCCGAGCCGAGCCGAGCCGAGCCGGGCCGAGCCGAGCCGAGCCGAGCCGAGCCGAGCCGAGCCGAGCCGAGCCGGGCCGAGCCGAGCCGAGCCGAGCCGAGCCGGGCCGAGCCGAGCCGAGCCGAGCCGAGCCGAGCCGAGCCGAGCCGGGCCGGGCCGGGCCGAGCCGAGCCGAGCCGAACCGAGCCGAGCCGAGCCGAGCCGAGCCGAGCCCGGCCAGCCCCGGGAGCCGCCGCGCCCGCGCTGTGCCCGCAGCCCCGGCTCGAGCGCAGCGCCCCCCTCAGGCCGCGCGCCGCCGGCGCAGGCGCGGCCGTTGCGCTCTGGCCGTTGTCGCGACAGTCGGCGATCGACGCCATGGCCGAGCTAACGCTGCCCGCCGGGCTCAACGCCGACACCTTCCCCGCCAAGCTCTGGCGCCTGGCGAACGACCCCCGCGTCCGCTCCGTGCGCTGGGACAGCCGGGCCCGGGGGCTGCTGATCGAGCGCTCCCTCTTGGAGCGGGAGCTGCTCCGCCCGGGCGGCGCCCGCGGGCCGGCCCCGCACGCCTTCAGGGCCACGCAGTTCCGCAGCTTCGTGCGCCAGCTCAACCGCTACGGCTTCCACAAGGTGCCGGGCCGGGCTGGCGCGGCTGCGCCGGGCGGTGCCGGGGCTTGGCTCCACTACAGGAACCCCTGGTTTCGCCGGCACCGCCCCGAGCTCCTGCTCCGCATCAGGCGGCGGAGCCCGGTGCCCAGGCAGCGGCCGGCGGCGGGGCGGGAGGGGCGCAGGCGCCCGCCCTGCGGCTGCCAGCAGCTCCCCAGGGCGCGGCCGCTGCCGGACGGGCGGGACGGGCGCGATCGCTCCGAGCCGCTGCCCGGGGAGCGGCCGCCGCTGCCGCCCGGGCGCCCGCCCAGCGGCTTCCTTGCGCTGCAGAGGGAGCGGCCGCTGCCGGACGGGCGGGAGCTGCGCTGGCCCCGGCCCGGCCGCTTCCAGCAGCCGCCCAGGGAGCGGCCGCCGCTCGCCCGGCGCCCGCCCTGCGGCTTCCACCTGCTGCACCGGGACCGGCCGGGGCCGGCCCGGCGGGAGGGGCCGAGCCGCTTCCAGCAGCTCTACGGGGAGCGGCCGCTGCCCGCCGAGCGGGAGGTGCTCCGAGTGCCGCCCTGCCACTTCCTCGGCTTCCACGGGGAGCGGCTGTGGCCGCTCGGATGGGAGGGGCCCCCCAGCCGCTTCCAGGAGCTCTACGGGGCGCCGCCGCCTCTGCTCCACCGGGAGGTGCTCAGGATCCAGCCCTGCAGCTTCCAGCAGCTCCACTGGGAGCAGCAGCCCCCAGCCTCCAACCCACCAGGTAGGAAAAGAGTTGGAGCCTTGCTTTTCCAAAAAGTCGAGAAAAGTGACCGTTGGAAGTATTTTACCACAGTGCTCTGTCGTTCTGAGACAGAAATTGTCAAGCCTACTAGGCAGGGGCACCTAGAAAGTCCAAAGATTCTCTGCCTGGTTTTCCTGTGTGCTTCCTGTGACGTTTGATCCAAGGCAGCAGTAGAGCTGTGTATCCCAAAGCCGCATTCTGGAGCTGACTCACGTGTTTTGGATTCTTGCAGCTGCACCAGGCACTTCAGCCCCTCATGCTCCAGCTGGCAGTGCTGGCTGTGCAGCCTCCAGCTCAGCACAGGATGCACCTGCAGGAGAGGAATCACTGCCGCTGGATCTTGGCCGTGCAGTTGAGAAAATGATCCGGGAGATCAGGAGCTCCCTGCCTGAAAGGTCTCCCTCTGCTCAGGTAGCCCCATTGGATGGGAATGAGAGAGGGTGGGCTGAGAGCTTTTGAACATTGTTTCATGGCTGAGAAGCAGAGGTTACTTGAATTTAATTAATTTCATTCTTACCTAGTTATCTTATTCTAAAGTCTTTTGTCTTTTGTAAACTCACACATGGCAGTTTTCCAAAGTGTTTTATTGCATAATAAAAGGAAACCTTGTAGGCTCTGAACCATCTTTAGAATCTTTAGGATTCTGATGGACGGGCTCTTGCAGAAGAGATGAATATTCCGCAGCTGGTCATAGTGAGAATATCTTTCTGTGCAAAGGTAATTTGCAGGTGCTTAATCTGGGGAATTTACTTCCTCAGTGGAATAGAAACAACACTTGGTTGTCTGTCTTTTCAGGTCTTTTGGGTTGGTGTTCTTTTCTACCCTCCAAATGTACAGATTTTTGGCACTGGAAAATTGGATCCTGGGAATACCCTGGGTCCATCAATGTTTGCCTGGGTCATCCATCTGGGGCAGCAGCAGAGGGCTCCAAAAAGCACCACCTTGTGATGGATTGTCTGAGCAGTTGGGTGGGGGTGGTGAGACTGCCAGGCAGAAATGTGTTCTTTGCCTGTGGGTTTGCAGCACACAGCCCTGGGCAGGGCTGGGAGCGAGCTCTGCCCTGGCTGACAGCCACGCTGGCACCAAGGAGAGCCCCTGGCTTTCTGCTGGCTGGTTGCTTACAGCTGGTGGGATAAGGCAGGGTCAGAGCGTGAGGGCACGTCCCCTCACTTGGTGTCTTCTGCTTTTCTGCTTTCATGTTTTGCCTCCAAGGTCATTTTGTAGGAGCTTCAGTTTCACTTTGGCCACCCAAATCCTGAGTTTAAAACACTTCATGTCATGTGAACCATGTGGACAGTGTTCCCCTGGTGTTACAGGACCTTTGGGTGTGGAGAAGAACAGTTACTATCTCCCTGATGTGATTCCAAGAAAATACTGAGTGACCTTTGGGTTCTTTCTTTCTGCTTTTCTTTCCAGGGCAATATGAATGTTGCCCCTGAGCCTTCAGGAGAGGACGCTCTGAACAGGGCTGCAGCAGAGGAAGCTTCATCTGGCGCCCAGAGCTGCAGGAAGAGTTCCCCAGAGCCCGAGGAGCCTGGTAAGGAGAGAGCCCACAGTGGTTTAGAGAGGTTTGAGAGGGCTGCTCTGAGCCTGCCTGTGACAGGAAGGGAGATCACAAGAGTTGAGTTCTTGTCTGCAGGGCTGCTGCTTCCTGGTGCCTTTAGTTCCAATCCTGCACTGGCACAGCCTCCCCCAGCCCTGCCCTCCACGCTTCTGCAGGGGCTCTGACACTGAGTCCTCTGCTGTGGCAAGAGAGCAGGGACTAAACCTGACCCTGTGCGAGCTGTGTCAGCAACCTGCGTGTCCCAATTGGGTTGGGAACTGGGCTCACAGCAGCCTTCAGCTTCAGCCATCTCAGCGAGGACTGAGGTGTCTCTGTCAGCACAGAGAAAGAACAGGGCTGGGCTTCTCTGGGGGAGCTGGGAGTGTCTGTGTTTCAGGCTCTCGTGGGTGCCCTTTGCACTGCGAGTGCTGAGACTTCCTGGAGGTACTTCAGTGCTTTACACAGTTTTGGGAACTTGGAAGGATCCCTGTTCTCTAAAGAGCAGGCTTCAAATTCCCAAGTGAGAATCTGCCTTTCAGGCGTCTTCTACAGTGACAGAAGGACAATTGCTGCCCAAGGGAAGCGTACCCAAGGGCCAATATTGACTCAGTGCTCTCTTTTATTCCCAGCTCCCATGTGATCCACATCTCCTGGAGGGATGTCCTGTGTGGGAGGAAGAGACAGAGGGAGAGCCTGGGACTACCAGGCAGGTACAATCCCTCTGTCTCTAGTGATAAGTTTAGAATTATATTTATCTATCTATATAAGTTTTTTTTGTAGATTTACAGTATATATATATATATATATATAGTTATGTTTACATGCCTATATAGTTATAGACCTGTAGAGCTAAGATTATATAGATTTTTTAAAAAAAATTTTATAGTTATAATCATGTATGCATATTTATATTTATAGATATATGTAGTTATATTTATTTATCTGGATAGTTACATTCATATATATATATAGTTATTTCTTTAAATGTGCATAATTATATACTTACAGCTCCAGGGGTGTTTAGATAGACAGCTTAGTATCTGTGTAGGAATAGAGTAGTTTTTGACCTCTTTCCCTCTCTCCCTTTGTGCTTTTCCCCCTGTGCCCCCTCTGTCCCTGTGCCTGTGCTGGGTCCGAGCTGGCGGCCGGGCCGGGCGGAGCAGCAGTTCCAGCCCCGGGTGTCCCTGGAGCGCTGGGAGCTGCCGGTGGCCCCAGGCCCTGTCCCCTGAGGAGCTGCTGAAGGAGGGTGAGACAGAGGGGGCTGGGGGGGCTGAGCAGGCGGTGACGCTGCAGGGACAGTGACCTTGAGGTGCTGGGGGCACTGAGGGCTGTGGGGGAGCAGAGGGCCAGGGTGGCACGGAGGTGACAGGGCAGTGGCACAGGCTGAGGGGGGTGCTGGGTCTAAGGGGCCGGGATGGCTCAGAAGGGATGGAGTGGGCTGAGAAGACTGTGGTGAAAGAAATTAGCCCCAGGCTATGCACTCCCGAGTTGTGCTGTTACACTGTTTTGCTGTAAAATTAAAGTTGCACTGTTACTTGCCTGTTTTAAACTGTTCATGTTGAATCTGTACCCTGAATTTCTGTTCGTTATGTCCAAGTTCTGTACCCTTTCTCCCTAAATCCTGAGCTTTCCCCTCCCCCGAGGAAAGCACGCCGCCGCCGCCTTGTCGCTCCCCCCTGCCACTTCCTGTTGCCCCCTGCTGCTTCCCGCTGCTTCCTGCTGCTCCCTGCTGCCTGCCGTCGAGCTGTGGGCTCCGCCCAATATGGAGATCAAGGTAACTCCCATGGTGCCTGGCTGCGGCCGGAGGTCCAGTTGGAGCTAGAAAAACCCCTGGGACAGCGAGCTGACACACAAACTGGATCTAAGAAGGACAAAACTGTGCCAGGCACACGTCTAGCTACCTGCAGGCAGCAAGTATTCTTTTGTTACTTTCTCGCCATGACCTGAAAGGAACTGGAGAGAGGTGACCCCCCTGGACCACACGAGCCAAAGCGATTCTATTGGAACCCCCGTGAGGAAGGAATCCCGACTCTGCAGCAGCAGCAGCAGCAGATTCGACCTGCACCTCCTCCTCCGTGGTGTCTACTGGGAGCAGCGGCGGCGTGCGCAGCCCCTCGGGCCCCCTACCCAGAGCTGATTCCTAATAAAGGCTTTTTCAAAGGAGCTGGTCTCCTGGCCCATTTATAACAAATTGGGGGCTCGTCCGGGATGTAACCACGCCTGAAGAGGACCGAGGACGGGACGGCCGACCGCCCTTTGGATCTCCAGGACAGCTGGTCACACCGGACCAAGGAAGACAGCCTGGGATCGGACAGCACGGAGGAGCGCCGGTAAAGTATAGCCGGTGGCGGGAGTGGAGACGAGCGAGTGGTGTGTGAGTGAGACAAAGACCGGTAGCTCGGATCTTTGAAGCGAGTGTGGGCCTCCCAGTACCGCGTTTTCAGTCTCCCGCGAGGGACCTGGCCGGAAACGGAGGGAAGCGAAAGGAGAACGGAGTGAAAGAGGCGTCTCCAGGGGCATAGGCGCCCCCCTCCGGGCGTGCGGAGGTAATTTAGAGGGTGAGTGGCACATCACAGGGTGTGTGTAGGATAGGCCCGCCTCCATTCTAGAATCTACGGAGGCAGGCTGCTCAGGCTGATCCAAGCGTGCGGAAAGCCTGGAGCCGTGGGTGTAGCACGCACCACACTGGCTGAGGTTACGGCCCGGGGTATCCACGGGTTGGGATACTGGCTGGGGTAGCTGGCGGGGTGTGGGGAGTGAGAGAGGGTACTGGCCGAGTTACGGCCTGGGGTGTCCAGCAGCAGTGGTGGTCAGACCCTGAGGGTGGGTAACTGCAACCACTACTGGCTTGGGACACCGGCTGGGGTAACTACCGGGGTACAGGAGTGGGCGCACTGGTTGGGGGTACCTAGAAGTGAGGGGTATGCGTTCCAGGTGCGGAGAGCCTACAGGGCCGCGGGTCTTTTGAGTATACCGCCTGGGTGTAGGATGAATGAAAGTTAGGGAAGTCCCAAGGTGCGAGGGATTTAACGATAGGGGGAGTGAGTGAGTCGCACACTGTATGTCCGAGTCCTGGCTGTAAGTGGTGACTGGAACTCTGGGCCCAGGTTGACCGGCCACTTATGGAAACTCGATAGATATACAGGAGAGGAAGAGGGGTGCTGGCTGGGGTAGTGACTGAATCTCTAAGGGCGAGATATCAGGCTACCGACAGGGCACTCTGAGCACTGGCAGGAGTGGCCAGACCCTGAGGGCGGGTAACTGGGGCCACTAACGGGTGTTCGTGGAGTGAGTGAGAAAGGGGTGCTGGCTGGGGTAGTGGCTGAATCTCTAAGGGCGAGATATCAGGCTACCGACAGAGCACTCTGAGCACTGGCAGGAGTGGTGCCACTGGGGCCACTAACGAGTGTTCGTAGAGTGAGTGAAGATTACCTAGTGAGAATGGGAGGATACATAAGTAAGCAAAAACCACCTGAGGAGGAAAAGGGGAAGATAAAGAACATTCCCCCAGATAGTCCATTAGGACAAATGTTGGAACTATGGGATACTGAAGAGGCCACTAAAAATTTGAGCAAGGTTAAAATGATCCATTATTGTATTGAGGTTTGGCCCACTTTGAATTTGCCTGGAGGATGGCCGTGGTGTGGAACTAAGGACCCCTGGATGTGCTCGCAATTAAACCAGTATCTGAAATCCCGAGGGGACTCAGATACTGAGCAGATCCTTTATGCTGCCTGCTGGCAGAGACACAGAACTGAAAGTGAAACAGTTAAGATTTGTAAGCTACAAGAGGGAAAGAGGAAAAATGAAAAAGAGAAAAAGGAGGAAAGCAGTCACCATTGGGACCCTCTTGATTATTTGCCTGCTCCTCCTGTTTACCCTGGGATACCCCAAACTGTCCCTGCTAACCCTCCAGCTTTACCTGCGAACCCCTCCCCATCTCTCCAAACCATGATCCCTATTCCTTCTTCAGCTTGCTCCCCAACCGGATTAACCCCTACAGCTCCACCCTCTCTACCACCTCAGTCTGACCCGACTGTCTTGAGTACTAACCCCTTCTACTCTTCAACTCTATCCTCGACCTCTCCTAACACTGGCCGAGGCCACTCCCCCTCACCATCTACTGTCCCTGCACCCCCAAACAACTGGGAGCTGGACTTGCCAGCCAATACTATTGATTTTGTGGAAACCCCAAAAGGACCCTACTGTGGCACCAGGTCAAGAACAAAGCTCTTCCCCCTAAGGAAAGTCCCGATAAGTGGGGCAACTGGGGATGCACCTCTGACAGCTTCAGAAGTTGGGGGCTTTAAGAAAGAGCTGGGAGGCCTGGTTGGGGACCTGGTGGGGGTGGCTGGCTGGGTGGATCGGTTCCTGAATCCTAATGTTTGCACCTGGAGTGAGATGAACTCTATTTTGGGTGCCTTGTTCAGCCCCAAGGAGATGGCCATGGTCCATGTTGCGGGGATGCGAGTCTGGGAACAGGGGAGCAGGTTTGGGCCCCGGGCAGGGGACGGGCTCCCGCGGGCGGATCCAGGGTGGGATCCAGGTGGAAAAGGGGAAGGGCAGAATGTGGGAGACTGTGGAACCCTGGTGGTGAGGGGCATTGGAGGGTCTGTTCCCCGGTGTGGCAGCACCAGGCTGGCCTTTGATAGGACCCAGGGGGAATGGGACCCCAGCCACCTAGTTAAGCAGGGGAGGAGATTTTTGGTTACGTGGATCCCGACAGTCCTGAGGGCCAAGTGCTGTTAGAGGTGCAGTTCTGTGCTGGATCCTGGCCTGATATCAGGAAAAAGCTAGAAATTAGTAACCCATGCTGCTGTCTGGACCCAAGAAAAAGAGTGAAGCAATATCCTATTTCTGTGGAAGGTAAAAAAGGGCTGACACCAATTATAAATCATCTACTAACTGAAAGAGTATTAGAACCCTGTATGTCCCCCCATAACACCCCCATTTTGGCAGTGAAAAAGGCAGAAAATAAATTTAGGCTTGTGCAAGACTTAAGAGAGGTAAATAAAAGGACAATTACAAGGTACCCAGTGGTACCAAACCCCTACACCCTTCTAAGCAGAATCCCTAGAGAACACAGCTGGTTCACTGTGGTAGACCTGAAAGATGCTTTTTGGGCCTGCCCCTTAGCTAAGGAAAGCCGAAATTGGTTTGCCTTTGAGTGGGAGTGCCCGGAAAGTCAGAGAAAGCAGCAGCTAAGGTGGACCCGCCTTCCCCAAGGCTTTACTGAGAGCCCAAATCTATTTGGACAAGCTCTGGAAGAGCTGCTAAGGCAATTCATCCCTGGAGATAACGTACAAATCCTACAGTACGTAGATGACCTCCTAATATCAGGGGAGGAGCAAGATAAAGTAAGGGGAGCCAGCATTAAACTCCTGAATTTCCTAGGGGAAAAAGGCCTTAAAGTATCTAAAAACAAATTACAGTTTGTAGAAGTACAGGTAACATATCTTGGACACCTCATTGGGGAAGGGTATAAGAAACTAAGCCCTGAGAGAATCTCAGGTATACTGTCCATCTCGGCTCCAACCACAAAAAGAGATGTAAGAAAGCTGTTGGGACTATTTGGCTATTGTAAATTATGGATAGAAAAATACTCACAAAGTGTCAAATTTCTATATGAAAAACTAGTCCAACCTGAACCTGTAAAATGGACAGTTGAGAATGAAGAACAGTTAGAAAATTTAAAAGCCAAATTATCCTCAGCCCCAGTTCTTAGTCTCCCTGACCTTAAGAAGGGGTTTGACTTATTCATAAATGCAGAAGAGGGAATAGCCTATGGGGTGTTAACCCAAGAGTGGGGGGGACACAGAAAGCCTGTTGCATACCTTTCTAAGCTCCTGGACCCAGTCGCAAGAGGATGGCCAGCTTGTCTTCAAGCTGTGGCAGCCACAGCAGTCCTTGTAGAAGAAGCACAAAAGCTGACACTACAAGGAAAAATCATTGCACACACCCCCCATGATCTCAGAGCAGTGTTGAGTCAAAAAGCCCAACAATGGTTAACAGACTCAAGGATCCTAAAATATGAAGTGATTCTGACAAATGCTGAAAATCTAGAATTAATCACATCCAAAAGCTTAAATCCTGCACAATTCCTCTCAGGGGAGCCCATACCCACTCTGGAACATAATTGCTTGGAAGTCATGGACCTGCAAACAAAAGTAAGGGAGGACCTTGAGGATATACCCCTGCCATATGGGAGGGTGTTTTTCATTGATGGATCATCTAGAATGGTGGAAGGAAGGAGGATATCAGGCTATGCAATAGTCGAGGGTATCAACAAACAGAGTTTAAAGGTTTTAGAGAAAGAAAAATTGCCCTCGAGCTGGTCCGCTCAGTGCTGTGAGGTCTATGCTCTTAAAAGGGGATTAGACCTGTTAGAACAAGATCAAGGTACAATTTACACTGACTCACGGTATGCCTTTGGAATTGTGCACACATTTGGAAAAATTTGGGAAGAAAGAGGCTACCTAAATTCCAAGGGAAAAGATTTGATACATAAAGAACTAATTAAATTGGTATTAAAATCCCTCATGAAACCCAGGGAAATTGCAATAGTGCATGTCAAGGGACATCAAAAAGGGGATACCTTTGAAAGAAGAGGCAATCGAGCAGCTGACCAAGCTGCCAAGTTAGCAGCCCAAAACCCGGGGGAGCCAATAAAGATTTTGACTGTGACTGATTTGCCAGCTGACAAAGAAAAAGAACCAATATATGATGAACATGAGTTGAGAGAAATAAAGAGGTTAGGGCTGCACCAAGGGAAGCAAGGGGAATGGCTAACCCCAGATAAACGAAAGTTTTTAAATAAAGCCCTAGCTCGAAAAATGCTAACAGAAATACACAGTCTGACCCACTGGGGCACCCAAGGGTTATGTGATCATTTCTTAAGGGAATATTTATGTATTGGAGTATATAATCTGGCCAAAGCAGTTACTGAAGGGTGCCTTATATGCCAAAAGGTGAATCAGAAAGCAATGAGGAAGAATACCTCAGGAGGAAGGCAAATAGCATTAAGACCCTTTCAAAATATACAAATAGATTTTACTGAAATGCCTTCAGTACAAGGTTACAAGTATCTACTTGTTATAGTTGATCATTTAACCCATTGGGTGGAAGCTTTTCCTACAAAAAGGGAAACGGCACAAGTGGTAATAAAAATATTATTGGAACACATCATCCCCCGGTATGGGCTAGTGAATAATATTGATTCAGACCGAGGTCCTCATTTTGTGGCCAAAATTCTACATGACGTCATTAACGCCTTAGGAATCAAGTGGCAGTTGCATACACCCTGGCATCCCCAAAGTTCAGGGAGAGTTGAGAGGATGAATAAAACCCTTAAAAACGTATTAACTAAATTGATAATCGAAACGGGAATGAATTGGCTCAAGTGTCTGCCCCTGGCCCTTCTGCGAATCCGGGTCCGACCTAGATCTGACATAGGGGCTTCACCATATGAGATGATGTTTGGACTCCCCTTCTTACTGACCCCCTATAGCACTGGGGATTATTTAGAAGGAGAGGCCGCTACCCAAGAATATGTAAAAACAATTGGAAAGACATTGGCAGATCTTAAAAGAAGAGGGTATCTTCCTCAAACCTCTCCCTTGGACACTGACATGCATCAAATAAAACCAGGAGACTGGGTTTTAATTAAGTCCTGGAATACCACCCCACTAACCCCTAAATTCGAAGGCCCGTTCCAAGTTCTGCTCACTACTCATACTGCAGTGCGAACCCAGGAAAAGGGCTGGACCCACATCACCAGAGTGAAAGGACCATTACCACCCCCGAGTGATCCCTCTGACTGCAACAAGGGGTCAGATCCCTCTGACCCTGCAACCCCAACAAGAGTTCCCTCTGAGTGGACTGCCACTCGAGATCCAGACACCCTCAAAGTAACTCTCAGGAAACAACCAAAAACCAGTTAAAGCCAATAAGGGACAATAACAGTTATTACAAGCTGTCGTTACCATTGTTAAAAATCCACATTGTTATAAGAGGTTAAAAAGGTGTTAATATAAAAGTGTAAAATAATGGTTAAATCCGATGTTATAAATTGTTATAATGAGCCACAATGTGTTAATGTAAAAGTAATAAGTAACAGTAATTCTTAATTTAAAAATTAAATCTCTCATAGGGCACACCCAAAGGGAGCTAACTAAAACTAAGAAAAAGGTGGAAGGTGGGAATAAACAAGGGAGAACACCACAAATCCAGCCTAAGAACTCCCCGACCCAAGAGGCAAGACCAGGTGAGACCAAAGAGAACCCTCAGAGCGAGATGGGGGCAGGTTCATACTGGACTCTTGGAGGGACTAATAGTAGTCCTATTGATATGATGAGGAGAAAGAACCCCCTGACCCAAGAGGCAAGGCCAGGTAAGACCAAAGGATCCACAAATAGAATGGTTCATACTGGACTCTTGGAGGGACTGATAGTAGTCCTATTGATAAGCAAGTTTACAGATGGGGCTTACTCCGAATGCTGTCATTCAGTTTGTGATGGGGAGAATCTACAATCCCTTATGAGAGTTCACACCCATGTGAATCCCACATGTTTTGACATGATCCAATTATCCACCTGTCAAAAAGAGGAAAAACAATATTGGATTGCAAAAAATGCTGCCACATTTAAGCAGTGCCTGACTGGGGAGTGCCCTATCAGAGAGTGGTTCTGTTTTAAAAAGTTAAGAAATACAGAGGGAGTAGCAAACCTGAGAAAAAGAAAATACCAAAAGGGGAGGAGGGGCAGCACACAAACATGGAAAAGTAAAATACAGACACCAAAAAGAATAGTGAAAACATATAAGCCAGCAACTTGGACACAAGATAAATCATGGAGGTGCCGAATTCCAATTTACATGTTGAATAAAATTATCAGGTTATCAAACAAAACAGCCCTTGCCCTTGATCATATCAGTAACCAATTGGCACAGACAAGAGCAGTAGTTTATCAAATCAAACTAGCAGTCGATTATGAAAGTAAGGTAATAAAAAATATTTCCAAAAGAATACAAAAAATTGCATATGTAAGTACCCAGGAATGGAAGCCCTTAATTAATATAGACTGGTGGGACAACTTCTGGTCCTTTGAAGGGACCTGGTGGAAAAAAGTAGTGTTCATTGCAATAAGTGCCTTTGTCAGCCTCCTACTTCTCCCCTGCATACTTCCCTGTCTAATTCGAACTGTAGCCACTACTGTTCCAGCTAGTCTCCAAATCCCTAAAGTAAAGATTCAGAAACCTACAAATACAATTAGATTACAACCCCAAGAAGAACTGAGCACAGCAAAAAGAATTTATGACCAATACCAAAAATTAAAACAGATTTATTCCCTTGAATCAGACATGGCCAATTGATGCGGGCTAAAGCCCGATCAAAGAAATAGAGGGGGGATTGAAAGAAATTAGCCCCAGGCTATGCACTCCCGAGTTGTGCTGTTACACTGTTTTTCTGTAAAATTAAAGTTGCACTGTTACTTGCCTGTTTTAAACTGTTCATGTTGAATCTGTACCCTGAATTTCTGTTCGTTATGTCCAAGTTCTGTACCCTTTCTCCCTAAATCCTGAGCTTTCCCCTCCCCCGAGGAAAGCACGCCGCTGCCTTGTAGGTAGCTCCCCCTGCCACTTCCTGTTGCCCCTTCTGCTCCGTGCTGCTCCCTGCCTGCCTGCCGTCGAGCTGTGGGCTCCGCCCAATATGGATATGACCTCCCATGGTGCCTGGCTGCGGCCGGGAGTCCAGTTAGAGCTAAAAAAACCCCTGGGACAGCGAGCCGACACAGAAACTGGACCTAAGAAGGACAAAACTGTGCGAGGCACATGTCTAGCTACCTGCAGGCGGCAGGCATTCTTTTGTTACTTTGTCGCCATGGCTTGAAAGAGACTAGAGAAAGGTAACGCCCCTGGATCACAGGAGCCAAAGGGATTCTATTGGAACCCCCGTGAGGACGGAATCCCGACTCTGCAGCAGCACCAGCGGCGGCAGATTCGACTGCACCTCCTCCTCCGTGGTGTCTTCAGGGAGCAGCGGCGGCGTGCGCAGCCCCTCGAGCCCCTACCCAGAGCTGATTTCTAATAAAGGCTTTTTCAAAGGAGCTGGTCTCCTGGCCGAATTTATAACAGATGAGAGAAGCAGAACAGGAATTGTAATCACAGAATCACAGAACATTCTCAGTTGAAAGGAACACACAGGATCATCAAAGGAATGTTTCAACATTTACAGAGACTCCAGCACTGTAACTCTGGGTGGTCAGTCTCTCTGCTGGGAGGCTCCTCAAGGGCCTTCAGCCCCTCCTCAGCCCTGGACAGCAGCAGCAGCAGCAGCAGCATCACCTTTGCAGGGCCCAGCAGGGCTCTCCTGAGCTGCCCTTGCCCAGCTGCAGACAGAGCCTGCCCCATCCAGGGCCCTGCAGACAGGCAGGTTTCTGTAGGGCCGGGCCCAGGGCACAGAGGCTGGGATGGGCTCTGTCAGCGCTGGCAGGGACAAGGCTCCTCTCAGCAGGGAAATGTCCAGGCCCAGGGAGATGCTGAGGGAAGGAGAGGGGGCTGAAGAGAGCAGTGCTGGGGGCAGGAGGGCACTGTGGGTGTGTGGGAGGTGCCGTGCACAGCTGGGCACGGGAACACTGTCCTGAGTGCCCGGCTGTCTCTGCCCTGCCCTCCCAGGCACAGCCCCACCACATCTTCTCTGGGTTCTGCACTGCCCTGATATTGTCCCTGTCATCTGGTGCTCTCAGGGAGGCTCTGGCATTGGCAGCAGCTGAGTCAGGCACTGCCCTTGGCATTGCTGCCAGGCAGCTGTGGCCATGGCCATGGGGTGTCCAAGCTTCCCTGGGACCTGTGGGGCTGTGGGCAGAGCAGTCCATGGGAAAGAGGAATGGGCTGAGCCCCCTCCCTGAGATCCCATCATGGGCACACCCAAGGATCTCCTTGCTGTGTCCTTGCAAGCTCTGAGCTGCCCTCCTGGCTGCAAATCTGTGCCAGAGCCCCTTGGAGTTCCCTGAATGTGCCCCGGGGAAGTGCAGAGATGCCAGAGCTGAGGAAATGCTGCTGGGTTTGCCGAGGGAGCTGTGAGTGTCCTTGGCAGAAGGGGGTGCTGAGACCCTGCCCAGAGCCCTTTGGAGAGGGGGAGACATTCAGGGATCCCTCTGCTCTGGGCAGGGTCTGGTTTATCCCAGGGTGACCCAGGAGTGTGACTGTGCTCTGACTGCAGCCAAAGCTGCAAACCCAGGGCAGTTGGGAACAAGCCCATCCAGCCCCTCACCTTGCCCAAGGCACAGGGAATCCTTTGCCTCTCACATCTCTCCGTGGCAAACTCTGAATGCAGCAGAGATGCTCATGATTTCTGACTTCAGAGAACCAGCAATGATGTGTGGGCAGAAAAAGAGAGACTAAAATTCCTTCCTTCTGACTATGTCCTTTAGAAGTGGGAGTGCAGATGGCAACAATTCTGTCTGCATTAGGAGTGATTCCCCTAACTAATCCTGAATATCCAGCCTTGTCCCTCTGCCACATAGCCACAAACCCAGGGCAGAAGGGCAGGGATGGCTCCTCGAGAGCCCCCATGCACAGGCCTGGCTGCTACTGGCACACTCAGCACAACTGGAGCTCAGGCAGGGACCTGGGTGAAGGTTTTCCCATAGCAGGAACAAGGGTGGGGGAGTCACAGCAAGACAGTCTACAGGGAAGGGCACAGGTTTGGCTCAAAGCAGCCTCTGCTGACTTGTCCCTGTCCTTTCTCCATGAACAGGTCCCCATGTGCAGTCAGAGCAAATGTCCAACAGCAGCTCCATCAGCCACTTCCTCCTGCTGGCATTGGCAGACAGGCGGCAGCTGCAGCTCCTGCACTTCTGCCTCTTCCTGGGCATCTCCCTGGCTGCCCTCCTGGGCAACGGCCTCATCATCAGCGCCGTAGCCTGCGGCCACCACCTGCACAGCCCCATGTTCTTCTTCCTGCTCAACCTGGCCCTCACTGACCTGGGCTGCATCTGCACCACTGTGCCCAAAGCCATGCACAATTCCCTCTGGGACACCAGGAACATCTCCTACACAGGATGTGCTGCTCAGATCTTTTTCTTTATTTTCTTCATCTCAGCAGAGCTCTCCCTCCTGACCGTCATGTGCTACGACCGCTACGTGTCCATCTGCAAACCCCTGCACTACGGGACCCTCCTGGGCAGCAGAGCTTGTGCCCACATGGCAGCAGCTGCCTGGGCCAGTGCCTTTCTCAATGCTCTGCTGCACACAGCCAATACATTTTCCCTGCCTCTGTGCCATGGCAATGCCCTGGGACAGTTCTTCTGTGAAATCCCACAGATCCTGGCACTGACATCCCTGTGCCCTGCAGCACAACCTTGTCCCCTGAGCTCTGCAGCTGCCTGTCCCAGCCCATTGCACCATGGCCCACCTGCTCTGCTCAGGCCTCGGCCTGCACACAGGCCCAGGAGAAGTTTTCCTCTTGGTGAGGAAAGAATGGAAAAGCCTGAGCAGGTTTCCTAAACAACAAAGCCCACTCAGGAACCACATGCTCAGGACAGGCTGCCTGGAATGATGTCACCTTTCTACAAGGGACAGTGTCACCAGAAATGAGCTCTGGAAGCAGAATTCTCTGAGTCTCTCAGCTGAATTCTCTGTCCCTGTCCTGGATCTCGGTTGCAGATGGAAGCTGCTGGTGCCATCCTCAGCTTGAACCCTTCTTTGGAATGCAGACAGAGTTTCCCTGCTGTGTAAAGCAAGCGTTGCTCAATGTTGATGCAAAGCTTTTTTGTTCCTCGTAGAACCAAGGAGACTCCTGAGACACTGGAAGGCCTTGTTTCACCAAGGGTCCATTGTGACACAGCGGGGGCTCATGGAATCAAGGAGACAATTGTGACAGTACAGAACCTCCTAGAAACAAGTCTCTGTTCTGGCAGTCATGGAATCAAAGAGACATTTGTGACACAGCCAGGCCATGTGGAACCAATGGTCCATTGTTACACTGCAGAGTCAAGAAGAACATGGTGACACCACAGAACCTGATGGAACCAAGGGTCCTTTGTGGCACAGCAGGACCTCCTTGGAACCCAGGGGACCATTGTGACAAGGCAGGGCCTACTGGAACCATGGAGACCATTGTGACACTAAGGAAACTCATGGAATGACGGTGACCATTGGGATGCTATGGAACCTCACAGAACCAAGGGTCCATTGTGACATTGTGGTGCCTCCTGGAATCAAACATTGTGAAACTTGGAGGCCTGATGGAACAAGGGTTTCTATTGTGACAACTGCAGAACCTCATGGAATCAAGGTGACCATGTTACACTACAGGAGCCCATAGAACCAAGGGGCCATTGTGACACTGTGGAACCGAGGAAATTGCTGTTGACCATACCAAAACTCATGGAATGAAAAGATCAGTGGGACTTGACAGAGCCTCATGGACCCAAGGGTACATTGTGACTCTGTAGGGCCTCATGGTATAGAGGGTCCATTGTGACACAGCAGGGCCTCGTGGAACCAAGGGTGCATTGAGGCACAGCTGGGCCTTGCTGGAACCAAAGAAACCACTTCTAAAAGCAGGGTAACTCCTAGAACCAAGGAGTCCCTTGGTACAGCATAAAACCTATGGAACCAAGGGGCCATTGGGACAAAGCACGACCTCATGGAACTAAGGGGACATTCTGGCACATTGGGACTGCATGGAAGGAATTGTCCATTATGACAATGCAGATCCAAGGAGACCATGGAGACACTATGGAACCTCATGGATCCAAGGGGCCATTGTGACACCGAAGAACTTCATGGAACCCAGGGTCCATAGTGACATAGCAAGGCCTCATTGGAACAAAGGAACCATTGTTGACAGCGCAGAAACTCATGGAACCAAGGGGCTGTGGTGACACAGCAGGGACACATGGAAGCAAGGAGACCAGTGACATTTAGGAACCTCACGGAACCAAGGGTTCATTAGGACACTGCAGAAACAAGGAGACCATGGTTGACACTATGGATGCTCATGGAACTGAGAGGCCATTGTTACACTCCAAAGTGTCCTTGAACCGAAGACACCATTGTCCAACTCCAGAACCTCATGGCACTAAGGCTTCAGTGTGACACAGCAGGGTTCCATGAAACCAATAGTCCATTGTGGCAATGCAGATCCAAAGAGACCATGGTGACACTAGGGAAGCTCATGGAACCAAGCGGCCATTGTGACACAGCAAGGCCTTGTGGAACCAAGGAGACCATTGTGACATTATGGAATCTCGTGGAACCAAGGGTCCATCGTGACAGTCCAGAACCGAGGAGACCATTTTGACAGTACAGAACCTCATGGAATCAAGGGTCACTTGTGAAACAGTTGGGCTTCATGGAAGCCATTGTGACACAGCAGAACCACATGGAACCAATGGTCTATAGTGATCCTGTGGATCCAAGGAGGCCACGCCATTACTAGGGAATGTGATAAATGAGTACGATTTTGTGCTAATTGTAACTGTATCAATATTTTAGAAAAAGACAAATGATATGTGATTAGTGTCACAAGACTGATATTTGCACATGTTTATGAAAACAACAACAACAAAAAAAAGGATACAGAATGTAATTTCAGATCAGTAAAATCCCAAAACTGAGAAGGTGTTGGGATAATTTGAAGATTGGCCTTGAGATGGACAATTGAGATGGTTCCAGGTACAGAATTGAAGTTGTGTTTTTGTTTAAGGCTTTTTTTTGGAATGTGAGGTTGGCTAACATAACCCAAGACTTGGGGTGCATGCACAACCTGTAAGGTTATCCAGAGTACAACAAGGAAGGCTGTGAGTCTTCATCCAAAAGACAACCAAAAGAAGACAGAAGACCCCCTGGAAAAGTGAAACATGAACCATGAAGTCCAGTGATGTAGATTTTTAGAATGGGAAATAGGAGGAAACTGACAGGAAACACTGATGAATATGTATTAGCAGAGAGTATATAAGCGCAGTCTGAATTGCTCTGTTTTGTACCTGAGCTAGGGTGTGAAGCCCTCCCTGTACCCCAGTTGGTTTTGCTTATGCCTTTTCAGAACGTTAACCAGATTAAATTAATTATTGCCAAAATTTTTACTATCTTTAATTTTATATTAAGTTGTTATTAAAATTGTTATTAAATTTAAATTTTATCTTTATTTTATATGTATTTTTAACAGGTGCCGGCCTTTTTCCAGGGCTGCCAGATGTCCTAGGGACTGCCCTGCATCCTCCTGGGGAAGTTCCCTGAGGCTCAGGGCACTCAGTGCCCAGACTCCTTTCCCTGTGCCTGCTGTGTCCCCTGGGGCTGCAGAGCTCTCCTGGCTCACAGCAGACATTCAGTCCTTGATCTCGGGGTGACCCCACCCTGGCCAGGCCTGTGCCCAGGGAGCTCCACTCCCTGCTGCTCCCTGGCACACACTGTCCCTGCAGGTGCCCTGTGCTCTCCTGGCAGCTCCCCAGGCCCTCCAGACAAACATTCCCCTGCCATCAGCCCTGGCACAAGCTGCACAGCCCCAGCAAGGTTCAGCACAGACCCTTCACCATCTGATGGGGCCCTGGCCACCAACAAGCAGAACCTGACCCAGACCTGAGTCCCCTGAAGGCCACCCTGGGACCCTGATCTCATCCCAGTGAGCCCTGGGAGAAGAAGGAACACAAGGAGCCTCTTCAGAGTCTGTTCCTTGGGCCTGTTGCTGAGAGGGACTCTGCAGGGAGAGCAAAGCCTTCCTGGGCTGCCCTCAGGAGATGATGCCCTTTGCTGCTGGAGCTGCTGTGCTGGAGCCCAGCTGTGTCCCAGCAGCGCCCATGGCCTGGTCCTGCCTGTGCTCACAGCACGCACACGCAGCAGGACAGTGACCAAGCTGCCACAGCCCTGCGGCCTGACAGCCACAGAAGGGCTGGGAAGGAGAGGCTGCAGTTGGGAAGAGCAGCTGTGGGAAGAGCCAGGGCCATTGTCCCTGGCTGTGCTGCTGTGCTGGGAGTCTCTGTCCTGCACCTCTGCTCACAGGCACTGGCCCTGCAGAGACAGAGAGGGGCTGAGGGAACATCTTGGGCACCCAGGGCAGAGCAGGACACTTTATTTGACAGAAATGCAGAGTGATCAGGGCTCCTGACTGTCTGTGCTTAACACAGGCATGGTAGATACTGATGTAGCAATACTGGGATTAATGGCATCCTGTAGTTGGATAGGGTCCGGCGACTGGAAGATTTCGCGATGTACGGGGAGATAGGACCCGCCTCTCCTTGCCAAATATCCAATAAGTAATAAGCTGTGGATGACATTTTAATTGCTGCGCCATCAACAAACCAAGTAGATGAACTTGTAACAACAGTGTCACAGACCCTAAAAGTCAGTGGGTTCGAGATAGCAGAAGCCAAGATAAAGAAAGGACCCTCAGTCACCTTTTTAGGAGTCAAAATTGCAAATTCCTACGTGTCACCTCCAGTGATAAAGATTCGCAAAAATATCAAGACTCTTCACGAGGCACAACAACTTATAGGGTCGCTACAGTGGCTGAGAAGTGTCATTCTAATCCCACCTGAAGTCATGTCGCCTTTATACGAGCTACTTAAAGGGAAACATCCATGGGAAGAAAAAAGGCTCACAGAAGAGGCAATTTCCTCGCTCGAGTTCATAGAACATCAGATGTCCACAGCAGTGCTCTCCAGGTGGAACCCAGAACTGTCATTAGATCTTTACGTGCACTTTACGAAAGAAGGTGGAGTAGGAGCACTAGCACAAGGACCCCCTGACAGAGCCAAACCGATTCAATGGGTAGTCCTTGGAAAGGTATCACGTGCTTTCACCCCTGGACTCGAATGTTTAGGAAATCTAATCATGAAAGGCAGAAAGCTTGCAATAAGTCACCTAGGCATCGAACCTTCAAAAATATATCTGCCTTTCCGAAATCAGATACCCGCTTTGTCTGTAACGATCGCAGAGCATCTAGCCCTATCTCTCTTTGGATATGCTGGAGAACTTTGTTATGCCTCAAAGCCACCATGGACCCAGCTGCTAACGTTAGTAGATATTGACCTTCCACCAAAAGTAATGGACAGACCATTGCCTGGACATACTGTCTTCACAGATGCTTCATCGTCCACATCCACTGCAGCTGCTGTGTGGAAAAAGGGAGAGAAGTGGCAGTGTGTCAAGATGATGGATAAATCTCTCTCAGTCCAGCAACTAGAAGCTTCTGCCATTGTGTTAGCTTGTCAGCTGTTCCGGTACGAACACATCAATATCGTGACAGACTCTATGTTTGCTGCCAAACTTTGTCAAGCCATGTCTGGGCCAGGGGTCGCCACATCCCCTGCAGCAATCATAATAGAAGAAGTACTCAGCGCAAGACAAGGTACCATCACAGTTATCCACATCAACAGCCACAGTCCTATCAAAGGACTCCTTCAAATTGGCAATGACAAAGCAGACGCTGCAGCCAAAAGACTCTGGACTTTGCAAGATGCACGACAGTTGCATGAATCACTCCACATTGGAGCAAAAGCGCTCCAATTGTTTCTGAAAAGCACAAAGGCGTCATATTCCTCAGGGCATCCTCCAACTCATGGTTTCTCAGGCTGTAGATGAGGGGGTTCAGTGTTGCAGGCAGCAGCCAGCACAGAAGTGACAGTGCCAGAGCCAGGGATGGGCACCAGGCTGGCACAGGTGACCTTGAGGCTCTGCAGGGCCCAGGCATCCTCTCACAGAAGGAGTTTAGAAAGCCTGGGGGTCCTGCTTTGGGTCCTTTGTGAACCTCGTGACCAAACAGGAGCTTCTCTAATAAACTTTGCCTGAAGCTGCCACTCTGCCCATGACAGGAACCCCTGTGAGTGTCTGTGACATCCCAGCTCTTTGGAAGCCTGGACACTCCTGGGATGTCCCCATGGAGCCCCTGGGAGTGTCTGTGACATCCCAGCTCTTTGGCAGCCTGGACACTCCTGGGATGTCCCCATGGAGCCCCTGGGAGTGTCAGTGACCTCGCTGTTCTTTAGGAGCACAGGGATGTCACCACTGCGCTCCTGCCACTGCCTGGGACAAATTGGCTCCTTGGCAGGCTACAGACACCTCTGCTGTCACTCTGCAGCCCTGGGACTGTCACCTCATGACTCTCAGGAAGATTAAGGGCCTCTGGGATGTCACCACAGAGCCCCTGGGACTGAGTGTGACCAAAGAGATCTTCAGGAGCCCAGAGACCCCTCAGATGCCACCATGGAGCCCCTGTGCCTGCACGTGAGCTCACAGCTCTTGAGCAGCTGGAAACCCCTGGAATCTCTTCCATCTGCTCTGCTGAGGATGGATCCTCAGCAACTTGGAGGTTCCCTGATGAATTTTAGCTCTGCAGAGGCTTGTTCAGTCTTCAGCTCTTCAGTTCAGGAATTCAGTGCCAAAGGCTCATTAACATTCCAAAGCACTCTAACAAGAAAAACCTCTGGGAATAATTTAAGTCGTCAGTTTTTCTGTGGTGTATTGTACAGATTTCAGAAGTGTATTCAAAGAGAATATACTATATTGTTTTCAAAATGAAGGGGTGTTTGTTTTTTTTGGGGTTTTTTGTCCTCTTTAGTTTCGTTTTCCTGTTTTCCTCTTTACAGATTGATATTATCAATCTCCAGTTGATATTGATCTTCAGCACCTCCTAAGGTGCTCTGAATAGATATGAACATCAAGACCCTTCATGGCTGACAATCAATCACACTTTGTCCCTGTCCCCACCCCACCATTTCCCTCATCCAGCCCCCTGGCACTCAGAGTAGCCTTGTGCAAATCTGAGCTTCCTCCACTCCAGGCTGCACCTGCAGCTTTCAGCTCCTTGGCACCAACTCCCACCTGCTTTCCTTGCAGAAGGAGCTGCCCAGGACACAAAGGGATATTCATTCTTTATCAGTCAACAAAGCGAAGGGAAGGCACAGCTCCATGAAAAACACAAGTCCAGTCAGTGACACAAAGAGAGGGCAAGATCAGGATTTCTTCTCCTGCCATTGTACAGTTCCAGGAAATTCCTGGTCTCTCCTGCTGGTGGGAAAACTTGGACATTTCTTAGAAATGCTCCAATGACCCAGCTAATGAAGATGTGCTCGTGCACCTGGCAAGCTGCAGGTCCTCCACAGCCCTGCAGGGCTCCTGTCCCATCTGCTCTGCTCCAGTCTAAAACAGGGACCAGCATTGTCCCAGCATCATTAGAGAGCTGAATTGGAAAGGACCTCAGCAAGTCAGCAGCCCAAGCTGTCAGAAACTGGGTCAGACCAAGTGGTTGAAGGCTTGATTTGGTCTGGATTGGAAAATCCCAAAGGTCAGGGATGAGGGGGCAGCATCTCAGCTCCTGGCTGAGTGCATGGGAACAAAGGTTTCCTCCTGTCCTGGCTGAGCCTCCCCTCTTTCACCCTCTGCTCATTGTCTTTTGTCTCCCAGCAGGCCCCCAGTGAAGAGCCTGGCTCTGTGTTCTCCAGCACCTCCTCGGGGGCACTGCCAGGCTGGGATGAGGAGCCCCTCAGCCTTCCCTGCTCGGGGCTGGACAAGCCCAGCTCCCTCAGCCTCTCCTGACAGCCCAAGGGCTGCAGCCCCACCCTGGAGCCCTTCCCTGAGCCTGCTGCAGCTGCCAGACATCTTTCCTGCCCTGGGCAACCCAACCCAGGCCACAGGGACCTGGAGAATCCACGTCCTTGATGTCCTGGTCACACAGCCCAGCCCCTTGTCCCCGTGTCAGGCTCTGGGGTCCATCCTGCATTTAGAAATATTTAAATAGGTCTTGAGTTGTATTGTTAGAATTCTATTTCTTTAGTACTGGCTCTGGGATTCTTTAGAGAGGGATACTGATACTTTGTATTTGTATATGGGCTGTACAGTTGGACTAATATTTAATGAATTAAATTGTTAAACTTTAATTCATATTTGTGTGTAGTGAGTGGTTGTAGAAAGTTGCAATAAATTAATTATTTAATACAAGGTTTGGTTTTTAAGGTCATAACTTTCCAAAAGCTAGGAAAGCTGCTCAGCATCGGTAGCCCAATTGTGAATGGTTTTCTTGACTCGACTCGAAACTGGAGTGTTAACTGTGGACTCCATCCATGGTTCAAATCACCTGCCATGACCTTCAGACAAAAGCACCAGCAGCAGCAGAAGCTCCATCAGTCACTTTTCTCAAAAAGCTATCTCAGATTTGTGACAGGAAAACAAGAAAAGAAAAGAAAAGAAAAGAAAAGAAAAGAAAAGAAAAGAAAAGAAAAGAAAAGAAAAGAAAAGAAAAGAAAAGAAAAGAAAAGAAAAGAAAAGAAAAGAAAAGAAAAGAAAAGAAAAGAAAAGAAAAGAAAAGAAAAGAAAAGAAAAGAAGCTGTGGATTAATGACAAGACTCTGAGGAACAGGCAAAAAGCCAAGGGCCGCAGCTTCTCTGGGGCACTCCTGGTGCTCCAAGGCAGCCGGGCTGCCCTGGCTGCCCAGGACCCTGCGCTCCACGGGCTCTGCAGAGCTGCACAGCGGGAAGGGAGCTTTGGGCACCTTGGACCCTGGGAACGTGCCGAGCCGAGCCGAGCCGGGCCGGGCCGAGCCGAGCCGAGCCGAGCCGAGCCGAGCCGAGCCGGGCCGGGCCGAGCCGAGCCGGGCCGAGCCGAGCCGGGCCGAGCCGAGCCGAGCCGAGCCGAGCCGAGCCGAGCCGAGCGGGGCCGAGCCGAGCCGAGCGGGGCCGAGCCGAGCCGGGCCGAGCCGAGCTGGGCCGAGCCGAGCTGAGCCGAGCCGAGCCGTGCCGAGCCGAGCCGAGCCGAGCCGAGCCGAGCCGAGCCGAGCCGAGCCCGGCCAGCCCCGGGAGCCGCCGCGCCCGCGCTGTGCCCGCAGCCCCGGCTCGAGCGCAGCGCCCCCCTCAGGCCGCGCGCCGCCGGCGCAGGCGCGGCCGTTGCGCTCTGGCCGTTGTCGCGACAGTCGGCGATCGACGCCATGGCCGAGCTAACGCTGCCCGCCGGGCTCAACGCCGACACCTTCCCCGCCAAGCTGTGGCGCCTGGCGAACGACCCCCGCGTCCGCTCCGTGCGCTGGGACAGCCGGGCCCGGGGGCTGCTGATCGAGCGCTGCCTCTTGGAGCGGGAGCTGCTCCGCCCGGGCGGCGCCCGCGGGCCGGCCCCGCACGCCTTCAGGGCCACGCAGTTCCGCAGCTTCGTGCGCCAGCTCAACCGCTACGGCTTCCACAAGGTGCCGGGCCGGGCTGGCGCGGCTGCGCCGGGCGGTGCCGGGGCCTGGCTCCACTACAGGAACCCCTGGTTTCGCCGCCAGCGCCCCGAGCTCCTGCTCCGCATCAGGCGGCGGAGCCCGGTGCCCAGGCAGCGGCCGGCGGCGGGGCGGGAGGGGCGCAGGCGCCCGCCCTGCGGCTGCCAGCAGCTCCCCAGGGCGCGGCCGCTGCCGGACGGGCGGGACGGGCGCGATCGCTCCGAGCCGCTGCCCGGGGAGCGGCCGCCGCTGCCGCCCGGGCGCCCGCCCAGCGGCTTCCTTGCGCTGCAGAGGGAGCGGCCGCTGCCGGACGGGCGGGAGCTGCGCTGGCCCCGGCCCGGCCGCTTCCAGCAGCCGCCCAGGGAGCGGCCGCCGCTCGCCCGGCGCCCGCCCTGCGGCTTCCACCTGCTGCACCGGGACCGGCCGGGGCCGGCCCGGCGGGAGGGGCCGAGCCGCTTCCAGCAGCTCTACGGGGAGCGGCCGCTGCCCGCCGAGCGGGAGGTGCTCCGAGTCCCGCCCTGCCACTTCCTCGGCTTCCACGGGGAGCGGCTGTGGCCGCTCGGGTGGGAGGCGCCCCCCAGCCGCTTCCAGGAGCTCTACGGGGCGCCGCCGCCTCTGCTCCACCGGGAGGTGCTCAGGATCCAGCCCTGCAGCTTCCAGCAGCTCCACTGGGAGCAGCAGCCCCCAGCCTCCAACCCACCAGGTAGGAAGAGAGTTGTAGCCTTGCTTTTCCAAAAGGTCGTGAAAAGTGACCGTTGGAAGTATTTTTCCACAGTGCTCTGTCGTTCTGAGACAGAAATTGTCAAGCCTACTAGGCAGGGGCACCTAGAAAGTCCAAACATTCTCTGCCTGCTTTTCCTGTGTGCTTCCTGTGACATTTGATCCAAGGCAGCAGTAGAGCTCTGTAGCCCAAAGCCACATTCTGGAGCTGACTCACGTGTTTTGGACTCTTGCAGCCGCACCAGGCACTTCAGCCCCTCATGCTCCAGCTGGCAGTGCTGGCTGTGCAGCCTCCAGTTCAGCACAGGATGCACCTGCAGGAGAGGAATCACTGCCGCTGGATCTTGGCCGTGCAGTTGAGAAAATGATCCGGGAAATCAGGAGCTCCCTGCCTGAAAGGTCTCCCTGTGCTCAGGTAGCCCCATTGGCTGGGAATGAGAGAGGGTGGGCTGAGAGCTTTTGAACATTGTTTCATGGCTGAGAAGCAGAGGTTACTTGAATTTAATTAATTTCATTCTTACCCAGTTATCTTATTCTCAAGTCTTGTCTTTTGTAAACTCACACAGAGCAGTTTTCAAAACTGTTTTATTCCATAATAAAAGGCAACCTTGCAGGCTCTGAACCATCTTTAGAATCTTTAGGATTCTGATGGACAGGCTATTGCAGAAGAGATGAATATTCTGCAGCTGGTCAAAGTGAGAAGATCTTTCTGTCCAGAGGTAATTTGCAGGTGCTTAATCTGGGGAATTTACTTCTTCAGTGGAATAGAAACACTACTTGGTTGCCTGACTTTTCATTGCTTTTGGGTTGGTTTTGTTTTCTACCCTCCAATGTACAGATTTTTGGCACTGGAAAATTGGATCCTGGGAATACCCTGGGTCCATCAATGTTTGCCTGGGTCATCCATCTGGGGCAGCAGCAGAGGGCTCCAAAAAGCACCACCTTGTGATGGATTGTCTGAGCAGCTGGGTGGGGGTGGTGAGACTGCCAGACAGAAATGTGTTCTTTGCCTGTGGGTTTGCAGCACACAGCCCTGGGCAGGGCTGGGAGCGAGCTCTGCCCTGGCTGACAGCCATGCTGGCACCAAGGAGAGCCCCTGGCTTTCTGCTGGCTGGTTGCTTACAGCTGGTGGGATCAGGCAGGGTCAGAGCGTGAGGGCACGTCCCCTCCCTTGGTGTCTTCTGCTTTTCTGCTTTCATGTTTTGCCTCCAAGGTCATTTTGTAGGAGCTTCAGTTTCACTTTGGCCACCCAAATCCTGAGTTTAAAACACTTCATGTCATGTGAACTGTGTGGGCAGTGTTCCCCTGGTGTTACAGGACCTTTGGGTGTGGAGAAGAACAGTTACTGTCTCCCTGATGTGATTCCAAGAAAATACTGAGTGACCTTTGGGTTCTTTCTTTCTGCTTTTCTTTCCAGGGCAATATTAATGTTGCCCCTGAGCCTTCAGGAGAGGATGCTCTGAACAGGGCTGCAGCAGAGGAAGCTTCATCTGGCACCCAGAGCTGCAGGAAGAGTTCCCCAGAGCCCGAGGAGCCTGGTAAGGAGAGAGCCCACAGTGGTTTAGAGAGGTGTGAGAGGGCTGCTCTGAGCCTGCCTGTGCCAGGAAGGGAGATCACAAGAGTTGGGTTCTTGTCTGCAGGGCTGGTGCTTCCTGGTGCCTTTAGTTCCAGTCCTGCACTGGCACAGCCTCCCCCAGCCCTGCCCTCCACGCTTCTGCAGGGGCTCTGACACTGAGTCCTCTGCTGTGGCAAGAGAGCAGGGACTAAACCTGACCCTGTGGGAGCTGTGTCAGCAACCTGCGTGTCCCAGTTGGGTTGGGAACTGGGCTCACAGCAGCCTTCAGCTTCAGCCACCTCAGTGAGGACTGAGGTGTCTCTGTCAGCACAGAGAAAGAACAGGGCTGGGCTTCTCTGGGGGAGCTGGGAGTGTCTGTGTTTCAGGCTCTCGTGGGTGCCCTTTGCACTGCGAGTGCTGAGACTTCCTGGAGGTACTTCAGTGCTTTACACAGTTTTGGAAACTTGGAAGGATCCCTGTTCTCTAAAGAGCAGGCTTCAAATTCCCAAGTGAGAGTCTGCCTTTCAGGCCATCTTTTACAGTCCATGACAGAAGGACAATTGGTGCCCAAGGGAAGCGTACCCAAGGGCCAATATTGACTCAGTGCTCTCTTTTCTTCCCAGCTCCTATGTGATCCACATCTCCTGGAGGGATGTCCTGTGTGGGAGGAAGAGACAGAGGGAGAGCCTGGGACTACCAGGCAGGTACAATCCCTCTGTCTCTAGTGCTAAGTTTAGAATTATATTTATCTATCTATATAAGGTTTTTTTGTAGATTTACAGTATATATATATAGATCTATAGTTATGTTTACATGCCTATATAGTTATAGACCTGTGGAGCTAAAATTATGTAGATATATTTTTTAAATTTATATAGTTATAATCATGTATGCATATTTATATTTATAGATATATGTAGTTACATTTATTTATGTGGATAGTTACATTCATATATATATAGAGTTATTTCTTAAAATGTGCATAATTATATACTTACAGCTCCAGGAGTGTTTAGATAGACAGCTTAGTATCTGTATAGGTATAGAGTAGTTTTTGACCTCTTTCCCTCTCTCCCTTTGTGCTTTTCCCCCTGTGCCCCCTCTGTCCCTGTCCCTGTGCTGGGTCCGAGCTGGTGGCCGGGCCGGTCGGAGCAGCAGTTCCAGCCCCGGGTGTCCCTGGAGCGCTGGGAGCTGCCGGTGGCCCCAGGCCCTGTCCCCTGAGGAGCTGCTGAAGGAGGGTGAGACAGAGGGGGCTGGGGGGGCTGAGCAGGCGCTGACGCTGCAGGGACGGTGACCTTGAGGTGCTGGGGGCACTGAGGGCTGTGGGGGAGCAGAGGGTGAGGGTGGCACGGAGGTGACAGGGCAGTGGCACAGGCTGAGGGGGTGGTGGGTCTAAGGGGCCGGGATGGGTCAGAAGGGATGGAGTGGGCTGAGAGGACTGTGGGGGCTGAAGAAACTGAAGGGGGCCGGGGCTTTGCCCAGGGGACGCTGGGGCTGAGGGGATGGAGGGGCCAGCAGGGAGCACAGAGGGCTCCGGGCCTGCAGCTCTGCCAGGCCTTGGGAGCAATTCCAGAGCCTCCACTTGTGCCACAGCTGCCCTGCAGACCTTGAGCACAGGCGGGGACTGACAGGAGGCAGCAGGGAGAAGCTGAAGGGCGCCAGCTCCAGCAGGGAACAGGGAGCTGCTGCTGCTGCCAGCCCAGAGCCCGGGTGAGGCCGCAGGGCCGGTGAGGCAGGCTGGGGGTGAGGGTGGCGTGGGCTTTGGCCGGGGGCTTTGGCCAAACTTTTTCTTTCTGACCCTCCTGGGGAGGCGCTGAGATTTTCCCTGCCCTGACTGAAGGGCAGGTGCTGCCAAGGAAAACGTCCCAATCCTGACTCAGTGTTCCCTTTGCTTCCCAGATGTCCCAGCTGCTGTCCCTGTCCAGGAGAGCTGCTCTGCACGGGAGGAGTGAAAGGCTTTGAAGATGGGGCGGCTGGAATCCCTCTGTTTAGAGTTCTGTTTAAAGATAAGTGGACTTGAACATGGAGAGGGATGATTATATGGATATTTATATATATATGGGTTGCTATTTGTATAGGAACATTTCTATGTGTATGTTGTTATATTTATGGATGTATGCTATGTATATATATTTGCGTATTTATGCATGCATGTTTGCAATTACATGTATATGTATATATGTATTTAAGTATATGTATATATAAGTATGTTGTTCTATCTGTGTTTAGTTCTATTTCCTATGCATACAGTCATGTAGGTATTGCTATTGATGTAGTTGTAGTTATATGGCTCTTTAAATAGGTATATTGGTATTTGTATAAGAAAATATGTCTATTTTTCTCTTTACATATGTGTATTTACTTCTGTATATTGAGGTGGTTATATATGTATATCTTTCTATTTAAACATGTATAGAGATGTGTAGTTGTGTAATTGTATCAATTGAGTTTGTGGTACAAAGCTCTTTAGATAGAGATACTGATATTTTTGTATTCCTAGATAGGCTTTAAGCTTGCAGTAATATGTAATAAATTAAGTTGTTAAACACCTAATTGATCTTTGCGTATAGTCAGTTGTTGTAGAGGTTGGCAATAAATTAACTTTTTGTTAACTGAAGCTTGTATTTGTATATTGTTACATAGCATTGTTGTAAAACTCTAATAAATTCTGTTTTTTACATTAAATTGAGATCAGCATAGTTCTATATTGTAAGGGTGGCTGTAGCAATTTGTAATAAATGACATTTTTCATGTGAAATCAATTCTTGTGTATTTGTCCATCAGCAGTGCAGCTGTAGCAATCTGCAAGAAATCAACTGTGATGGGGGTTTTGTGATTTGTGCTATCCAGAGCAATGAGCAGATGTAAATGCTGGAGGGTTTTATCCATGGAATTTTCCATCCCTGCCCAGCACATGCCCCACTATGATGGTTTCATCACTTGCCATTTTTATATGACTAGGAGAACATAAAAAGAAAAACAGGCTTACTATAAAATTACAAGGATAGTTTATTTACACACACTGAAAGAATTTAAATAAGGAAAAAAAAACCAAATGAAACTTTCAAAACATCCTTCCCTCCCTCCACCAGTGTTCACTTTCCCACACACAACATAAAAAGACAAAACTTGTAATTTCAGTCAGTTTTACCACTTAAAAGTAATCTTTCATCAGTTTTTCTTTGGAAAGGGTTCCATAGAAACATTGTCACAAGAGGAACAGTCCTCTGGTGGCTCCCATGCCACACATCTGCAAGGACCTGCAAGGAACCTCTGCAAACTGTGGAATCCTGTCCATTAGCAGCTTTCCCAACACTGCCCATGGGCCATATCTGCTGATTAGGGGCACTGTTTAAGGATGCCTCCTCTAGTATAAAACAAAGATTTTCTTCTTCTACTTCCAAAATCATCTTGTTATAAATGCAAATAAAATAAACAACAAATTTAAAGTTTAGCAGCAATTTTAATAGCAATTTAATGTAAAATTTGGCATATTTAAAATTTGGCAATGATTATTTAAATTTGGTTAAGGTTCTGATAAGGCATAAGCAAAACCGATCAGGGTACGGGGAGGGCTTCTCACCCCACCTCACGTACAAAACAGAGCAATTCAGACTACACTTACAAACTATCTGCGAATACATATTCATCAATGTTTCCTGTAAGTTTCCTCCCATTTCTGATTCTAAAAATCTACCTCACTGTACTTCATGCTGCATGCTTCACTTGTTGTTAGGGGGTCTTCTGTCCTCTTTTGGTGGTCTTTTGGATGAAGGCTCACAGTCCTCCTTGTTGTCCTCTGGATAACCTTACAGGTTGTGCATGCAGCCCAAGCCTTGTGTTATGTCAGCCAACATCATATTCCAAAAATAAGCCTTAAATAAAACACAACTTAAATTCTGTACCTGGAACCATCCCAATTGTCCATCTCAAGGCCGATCTTCCAATTATCCCTAGACCTATTTCATTTTGGGATGAAGTAAGTCTTATTTCTTATAAGAAATATATATTTTTTCTCAAGTTACATCCTGTATCCTATTTTTTTCATAAACATTTGCAAACATCTGTTTTGTGACACTAATCACATATTGTTTGCCTTTTTCTAAAATATTGATATAGTTACAATTTAGTTAGCACAAAATCATATTCATTTATCACATTCCTATGGAAAAGAACTGTCCTTCTCATCCAGGAGCCCATGGCCAGAACTGGGATTCCACCTCCACCATTGTCTCTGGTGAGAGACTGGAGGGCATTGTTGGCTGGAAACATTTTCTGTGTGAGGGAGGAAGGGGCAGGCCCAGCCCTGCCCTGCCCTGGAACCCCAATCCCCCCAGAGCCTCTCTGCCAGCCCAGCAGTGTCTGCCCATCCCTGGCACACCAAAGGCAATGCGCCACAGCCACCTCTGCAGCCCCCAGCCCAGCTCCGGAGTGACCAGATGACCCCAAGCCCCACCTGGAGCAAGGGCCAGGAAGACCACAGGGTATTTAAGGCTGACCACAAGGCAAGCACACATCCTGACTCCATCTCCTTTTGGAATTTCTGTCTGAACACTGCTGGAATCCAGGAGTTGATATCTCTGTGTGTGCTTCTCTATATCTTACTTGTCTTTCTCTTTTTCTGTGTCTTCCTCTTCTAATTCCCTCTTCTTACAAATTTTGAGTAATTTAAAATTGAAAAGGCTTAGGGTTTGTGAAGTTGAATGGGCCAAGTTAATGCTTTGAGAAGTTTTTTTTTGTAGATTGAATGTAATATTACAATTTGCTAAAGTTTCTCAGATTTTCCAAAGTCCCCAGTAAAGTCTGTTTTGTTGGTTTGAGCTCCTGAGAATCTCTTGTTGGTATTTCTCCAGGTCATCCAACTCAGAGTACACAAACAACTGTAATTCCTTTGAAATGTGTCCTTGAGAGAGTTGTTTGGGGGATGGGGGTCAGGGCTTGTCTGTCCTGCTTGGCACAGCCCAGGCAGGGCTCTCACAGCCACACTGCACACTCCATTGCCCACCTGCACCCGCTGGAGCCTCTGAGCTCTGCTGGCCCAGCCCCAGGGACTCTCTCCTTGTCTGCCCATTCCCCCAGGGTCTCTGGGCAGGGGTGGCCTCAGTGGGGGCTGTGACATCCTCAGGCACTTGGAGGCTGCTGCTGGATTTGAGTTCTGCAGAGGCTTGTTCAGCCTTCAGCTCTTCAGTTCAGGAATTCAGTGCCCCAGGGCTCATAAACTAGCCAACACCTGGGAATAATTTGATCTACTTTTCAAATTTTTTGTGATTAATTGGACAGATTTCAGAAGTGTATTCAAAGTGAATCTACTGTATTTAAAAAGACAGTGAGAAAACATTTTTTTAGGTCTTGTTTAGGTTTTCTTTTTTCTATTAATATTTTGATATGTTCAATTTCCAACTGACACGGAATCCAAGAACCTCCTCATGCAGTTTGAAGAGATATGAAAATCAAGGCCCTTTATGTCTGACAAACAATCAAACTCTGTCCCTACCCCCACCCCACCATTTCCCCCATCCAACCCTGGCACTCAGAGCAGCCTTGTGCAAATCTGAGCTCCCTCCACCCCAGGCTGGACCTGCAGCTTTCAGCTCCTTGGCTCCAACTCCCACCTGCTTTCCTTGCAGAAGGAGCTGCCCAAGACACAGAGGGATGGTCATTCATTCTCAGCCAACAAACCCAGGGAAGGCACAGCTCCATCAAATGCAAAAGTCATTCCTCTCCCTGGCTCTGCCCTGCACCTGATCCCCACAGCCTGTCCTGTTTCCTTCATCACTCCAGTGCCAGGGACTTTCTGGGACAAGGGAGCTCTGCTCTGGCTGTGGAGGGAGGTCCAAGTGCAGCCACTGGAGTGGGAACCACAACTCATCAGGTTTGTGTCCTTTGAGGGACCAGGAACTGATGAGAGTCAGAGGTAAAAAAAAGGTTTCTCTTCATAGCCAATATCAAAAATGTGAACATGATAAAATTTAATAAACATCAGAACACTTCCCTCAGCTCCTTGTGACATCCCAGCAATATCTCACATGTCCACCATCCACAAGAGATTGCCATACAGGAAGAATTTTACACCAAGACATAAGAGGTGATATAAAACATAAAAATACAACCAAGATGCTGGCTAAGGTGTTATTTAAACTTCTGAAAGAAGTTCAGGGCAACTCCCTGAAACTCAAAGCATGAAGCCAGTCAAGGGAGATGTATTGGAATGACCAGCATAGAACAGCTGCAGGAGAAAATCTGGGAGCAACAGGAAGGACATAGATCCAGCTGCTCTACACGAGGAGATGTCCTTAGACATGGTCATTTAAACAGCTGGAAACACCTGAAGGAAGAGGGTCATGAAATATCAGACAGAATGTTGGTGGCAAAGGTAGAAGGGAAGATCAGTATTTTTTCTCCCCCCATGAGTACAAGAATCCAGTAGATCCAGGAAATTCCTGTTCCTGGTGGAAAAATTTTGCCACTTCTTAAAACTACATAAGTGACTCAGATAATAAAAATTTGCTTGCATATTGTGAAACTACCAAGTATTAAAATCTGTGCCTCTTTCCAAAAAGAAATCAGTCTGTGTACCCAGGAACAGGCAGTGCCACTTGTGCCCTGAGGTGCCCACATGGGATTGGCATCTCCCAGAGAGGAGCTGAGGGAGAGCAGAGCACCTTGCAAGCTGCAGGTCCCTGACAGCCCCACAGGGCTCCTGTCCCATAAACATCTGCTCTGTTCCAGGCTGAAACAGGGAGCAGCATGCTGCTGGGATCATCAGAGAACTGAGGGGTGTGCTGGAATTCCATCCCCTCCCCATCCCGCAGCAGCCCTGCCTTTCCCTCCTCCAGCCTTGGTCTCCAGCACAGCCAGGGAGGCTCTTGGGGCTCTGCACTTTTCCTGCAGCCCCCAAGGGCAGCTGAGCTGTGCCTTTGGCACAGGCAGCCCTGCCCAGGCCAGGCCATGGGCAGCAATTCCTTGTGTGTGCCTGGCCTTGCTGTCAGCCCCGGCAGCGGCTGCGTGGCCCCTTTGTGCGGCGCTGGCCCAGCCATGGTGCCACAGGGCCTGTGCAGGCCCAGGGCAGGACAGGAGCATTGCGGGGGGAAGGGCCCCTCTGCCGTGGGGCCCACAGCAGCCTTGGGGCTCTGTGCCCCATGGCCTCCCTGCTGGGCAGCCTCTGCCAGCTCCTGCACAGCCCCTGGCACCTGTGGGCCTGCACAGACAGCCCTGCCCCGGGCTCTGCCGGGCTCTGGGCCAGCAGAGAGGCCGCGCAGGGCTGGCCATGGCTGGGAACAGGCCCTGAGCCCCGCAGGAGGATGGAGCTGGGCCACAGCCAAAGTGCCCCAAAAACCTGGGCTCAGCCGCCAGGGCTGCCAACGCCTGGGGACAGAGGCTGGCAGGGCTGCCAAATGTCCTGGGCCCCCTCTCTGCTCTGTCCGTGCCAAAGCTGACACTCTCCCTGAAAAATTCCCTCTATGCAATGGTTCTCCCAGAGAAAAGCTGCCAGACTGAGAGCTCTGACTGGCCTTGCCCTCCAGCAGTCACCTCTCATTTTAGAGAAAGCCCTGAGAAAAATATTTGCACAGGATTTACTACTGGCACATCAATGAGTCTTTCATCCTCTGAAAAACTCAGATGCTCTTCTGATCGTGTGTCCTCTTTTTCTCATTGTGCCTTATGCATTGAATAATATTTTCAGCTAAAAAATATTTTAAATATTACTCTTCTCACTCTTCCAATGTTATCTGAAAGAAAACACTTCCTCTACAGATGGATCCAGGTCTCCTGGATAAGCAAAAACAATACAGAATCCAGCAGGAATTCTTTGTGTCTGCTCCCATCTGTCCCATCTCCTCTGGAGCTGGAGGTGCAGCCCCAGCACTTGGGAGGGCTCCAGGGGTCACAAGCTCAGCTCCCACACAGAGAAATTGTGCAGCCTGAGGTGCTTTTCTTGGCCCCTGCAGGGTCACCCAGGCTAAGATGGACACTGATGGTGTCTGTGCCAGGCTCTCTCAGCCCAGCCCAGCTCCCTGCAAGCTCTGCCAGCTGCCCTGAGCTCTCTGCAGCACCAAGGGCCTCTCCCCAGCACAGCCCAGCCGCCTCTGGCCCCACAGCTCTGCTCAGGCCAGGCTGCTCTGGCCAGGGGCCCCATGGCCTCAGCCCCTGGCAAGGGCACAGCAGCAGCTGCAGCTCCCACAGGGCTCAGCCCCAGCCATGGCCAAGGTGCTGGCACAAGGCAAAACCAGGCTCCCTGGGTGCCCTGCTGCCCTCTCCCTCAGCTCCTGAGAGCTCTGCAGCCCCTGCTGCCATCCCATCTGCCCAGGCCAGCACAACAGCCGCGGCCTTGGGGCCCTGCAGAGCTGCTCCTGCTGCTGGCCCAGGGCCCATCCCAAAGCTGGGGCAGCCAGAAAGCTGTGCCCATTGCTGTTCCTTGCTGCTCTGATGAGGATGGATCCTCAACCCCTTGGAGGTTGCTGATAAATTTTGCTACTCCAGAGGCCTCTTCTTTCTTGAGCTCTTCAGTTCAGGAATGCAGTGAGGAAAGCTCATAAACATTTGTTCAAAACACCTGAACAAGAAAACCTCCTGGGAATGTTTTCAGTTTTAAATTCTTCTGTGGTTAATTAGATTTCAGAAGTGTATTCAAAGTGAATATACTATACTGAAAACAATACAGAGAGAAATGTTTTGTCCTCTAAGTTTTTTTTTCCTTTTAATAGATTGTTACCAGCTATATCCAATTGATATTGACTCCCAGCACCTTCTAATGCAGTCTGAAAAGATATAAAAATCAAGAGACTTTGTGGCTGACAATCAATCAGACTTTGTCCCCAACCCCTTCCCACCATTTCCTTCATCTAGCCCCTGTCACTACTATGGATCAGGAATGGTGTGGCCAGCAGGAGCAGGGCAGGGATTCTTCCCCTGTGCTTGGCACTGGTTGGGCAGCACCTCGAGTGCTGTGTCCAGTTATGGGACCCCCAATTTAGGAAGGACATGGAGGGGCTGGAGCGTATCCAGGGAAGGACAACAAGGCTAGTGAGGGGTCTGGAATATAAGTGCTGCAAGGAGAGGCTGAGGGAGCTGGGATTGTTTATCCTGGAAAAGAGGAGGCTCAGTGGAGACCACATCACTCTCTAAAACTCTCTGACAGGAGGGCGCAGCAGGGTGGGGGTCAGGCTCTTTTCCCAGGGAACAGTGACAGGCCAAAGGGACAGATCCTTCAACTGCACTAGGGGACATTTAGGCTGGACATGAGGAAATATTCTTCCCAAAAAGGGTGACTGGGAGTTGTAATGGGCTGCCCAGGGAGGTGGGTGAGTCACTGTCCCTGGAAGTGTTTAAGGACAGACTGGATGTGGCACTGAGTGCCATGATCTGGGTGACAAGGGGGTGTTGGGTCAACGGTTGGACTTGATGCTCTCCAAGGTCTTTTGCAGCCTGCTGGATTCTCTGGTGATGGTGACACTGCAGGGCCCTGGGGAAGCAAGGGGCCATGGTGACACTGCAGGGCCTGGTGGCACTCAGAGGAGCAGAGTGACACTGTGTACGACATGGCACCACAGAGCCCAGGGGCCACTGTGACACTGTGGGGCTGAATGGAAGCAAGGAGTCCATGGTGACAGTCTGGGTCCTGGTGGGAGCACAGAGGCCACTGTGGCACTGAGGGGCCTTGTGGAACCAAGGGGCCATTGTGCCACTGCAGAACCAAGGAGAGCCTTGGGAGAGCCTGGGGCCCAATGGAATCAAGGGGCCATTGTTCCATTGCAAGGACTCTTGGAACTGAGGGAACAACTGTGACCCTGTGGTGCCCCATGGAACCAAGGGTCCCTGGTGACACTGCAGGATCTTGTGTGACCAGGGCTCCTCTGTGACACTGCAGCACCAAGGAATTCATGGTGGCCCTCTGAGGCCTCATGGAACCAAGAGGTCACTGTGACCCTGCAGGGCCTTGTGGAACCATGCAGAGCATTGGGACAGAGCAGGACCTGGTGTCATGATGGGGCCATTGTGACACTGCAGGGCCCCATGGAACCAAGGAGCCAGGGTTGCTCCTCAGGGAGTCCTGGAATCAAAGAAACATGTTGGACACCGTGGTGCCCCTTGGGACCAGGAGGCCATTGTGACCCTGTGGAACCAAGGAGAGAACATTGCTGCACTGCCAGACCTCCTGGAACCAAGGATCCATTGTGACACTGCATGGCCAAAGGATCCAAGGAGCTTTCTGACACCACAGGTTTCCATAGAAACAAAGGGACATTGTGACAATGGGAGGCCCCATGGAATCATGGAGACCATGGTGACAATCTAGGGCCTTATGGAACCGTGGTGACACCAAGTTGGCTGGGAGTGTGGATCTGCTGGAGGGCAGGAGGGCTCTGCACAGGGCCCTGGACAGGCTGAATCCAGGGCCCAAATCCAACCATGTCAGCTGGAACAAGACCAAGGGCCGGCTCCTGCACTTTGGCCACAACAACCCCTGCAGCACTACCAGCTGGGGACAGAGTGGCTGGACAGCAGCCAGGCAGAAAGGGACCTGCAGGGACTGATGGACAGCAGGCTGGACATGAGGCAGCAGTGTGCCCAGGTGGCCAAGAAGGCCAGTGGCTCCTGGCCTGGATCAGGAACAGTGTGGTCAGCAGGAGCAGAGCAGGGATTCTTCCCCTGTGCTCGGCACTGATTGGGCAGCACCTCGAGTGCTGTGTCCAGTTCTTGGCCCCCCAATGTGGGAAGGACATGGAGGGGCTGGAGCGTGTCCAGAGAAGGGCAACAAGGCTGGTGAAGGGTCTGGAGCACAAGTCCTGTGAGGAGAGGCTGGGGGAGCTGGGGTTGTTTATCCTGGAGAAGAGGAGGCTCAGGGGAGACAAGGCAGTGTCAGGGCACATGTTGGACTTGATGATGTCCAAGGTCTTTTCCAACCTTCCTGATTTTGTCCTTCTCTGAAACCACCCTTGCAGCAGTTGCAGGATGAGCCCTGGGCCTCCTCTGGAGAAGGTGCAGCAGCCCAGGTGCCTCAGCTTCTCCTCCCAGCCCCAAAGCCCATCCTGTCAGTCCTGCAGACCCTCTGCAGCTCCTCCTCATTGCCCACACCAGGGAGCCCCACAGGCAGACACAGCAGCCCAGATGTGCCCCCCTGGCCTGGGGTGCCTCTGGCAAGGGAGCAGCAGGAGGAGCTACAGGAGCCTGCAGACAATTCCTGAAGCACTTGGAGGATGATCCTGCACCCCAAGAGACGTTCCCATGGTGCCACCTCAGGAAATGAAATGGGGCCAGAGAGGAAAAGGGCAACCAGGGATGGGCTGCTTTCAGGACAAGGGAACAGGGGTGGGCAATAGGAAGAAATTTGTCCCAGGAAGAGTGAAGAAAGCCAAGGTGAAGCAAAGGCAATGGTGAGGGCAGTTTGGGGGTGGCTGCCAGGCATCCCTGGCTCTGAGCAACAATGTCTGCAGTGGCACAGCAAACTCACAGCTGCTGGGAACAAAATTTCTGGCTGACTGCAGAGGCCACCACAAACCTGAGGGGTTTCCCTGCTGTGGCCCAGCCCTTGCTGGCCCCAGGCCCTGCTGGCATTTGTGCTCCCTCAGCTTCATCTCCCCACACCAAGCCCATGGGGGTGCTCAGGCCTGCTCTGGGCAGGGCAAACAGGGGCTCCTGAGGCAGTGCTGCCGTGTCTGTGCCTGCAAGGCTGCGGCAGCTGTGTGAGCTGGGGGAGAGGCCAGGGCTGCAGAGGGGGGATGTTGTTGGCAGGTGCATGAGGAGGCTGTGGGCCGCTGGCCTGGGGTGTCCAGCGCAGTGGGGATGGATCAGGCCCTGCTCTGCTGCTCCTTGCCGTGTGCTTGCCCAGGGCCCTTGCAGAGCCCCAGCCGTGCTGTTTGCCCCCAGCCTGCCCACGGCCAGCCTGGGGCTGCTGCCGGGGCTTTTCTCTGCTGAGCCTTGGCCTGGGCAATGTGTTGTGGAGAGAGCCTGGGCAAGGAGCCTGCAGCCCCCAGGCCCTGGCCTGAGGCCTCAGCACTGCTGCTGTGCCAGCAGTGCCCATGGCCTGTCCCTGCTGCAGCCCCGGCACTGCCACCCCCAGCCCTGTGCCCGGCCCCGAGAGCACTCAGGCCCTACAGCAACAGCAGGGCCAGGAGGGCAGCGGGGCAGGGCCACGGCAGCAGCACTGGCAGCACCAAGTGCTGCTGCTGCTGCTGGCCACAGCTGCTGTGCCAGCACTGATCTGTCCCCAGCTCTGCACACAGACATTGCTGCTGCAGCTGCAGAGAAGGGAACCAAAGGGGCATCTCTGCAGAAAATTTGGCTGGGACACCCTAGAGTTCCTTTAAAGCCCCCGAGAGTGCAGCCCCTCATTGACACAGTCTGTGGCCACAGGGAAGGTGGAGAGAAACAACATGAGAAATGGCACAAACTATGGCATTTCCTTTTGGAAAATATTCAAAAACTATAACAGAGAGAAAGAACAGCCGAAATGAAACCAGCAAGAGATATAAAAGATTACTTTTATTACAAGTGATTTGCAGAAATACAAAACCAATTCAATGTTTCCGAAACCATCCAGTGATCAGTGTCCACACTGCAGACTTGAGCTCCTGGTTCCTCAGGCTGTAGATGAGGGGGTTCAGGGCTGGAGGCACCACCGAGTACAGAAATGACACTGCCAGATCCAGGGATGGGGAGGACATGGAGTGGGGCTTGAGGTAGGCAAAAAAGCAACTGCTGAGGAACAGGGAGACCACGGCCAGGTGAGGAAGGCAGGTGGAAAAGGCTTTGTGCCGTCCCTGCTCAGAGGGGATCCTCAGCACAACCCTGAAGATCTGCACATAGGAGAAAACAACGATGAAAACAAAACAGCCAGAAGATAAACAGACACCAACCACAATTACCCAAAGTTCCCTGAGTTTGGAGTGTGAGCAGGAGAGCTTGAGGATGTGTGGGATTTCACAGAAGAACTGACCCAGAGCATTGCCATGGCACAAGGGCAGGGAAAATGTATTGGCTGTGTGCATGAGAGCATTGAGAAAGCCACTGGCCCAGGCAGCTGCTGCCATGTGGGCACAAGCTCTGCTGCCCAGGAGGGTCCCGTAGTGCAGGGGTTTGCAGATGGACACGTAGCGGTCGTAGCACATGACGGTCAGGAGGGAAAATTCTGCTCCCATAAAGAAGAGAAAGAAAAACACCTGAGCAGCACATCCAGCGTAGGAGATGTTCCTGGTGTCCCAGAGGGAATTGTGCATGGCTTTGGGGACAGTGGTGCAGATGCAGCCCAGGTCAGTGAGGGCCAGGTTGAGCAGGAAGAAGAACATGGGGCTGTGCAGGTGGTGGCCGCAGGCTACGGCGCTGATGATGAGGCCGTTGCCCAGGAGGGCAGCCAGGGAGATGCCCAGGAAGAGGCAGAAGTGCAGGAGCTGCAGCTGCCGCCTGTCTGCCAATGCCAGCAGGAGGAAGTGCCTGATGGAGCTGCTGTTGGACATTGGCTCTGGCTGCACATGGGGACCTGTTCATGGAGAAAGGACAGGGACAAGTCAGCAGAGGCTGCTTTGAGCCAAACCTGGCCCATTCCCTGTAGACTGTCCTGCTGTGACTCACCCACCCTCGTTCCTGCTCTGGGAGAACCTTCAACCAGGTCCCTGCCTGAGCTCCAGTTGTGCTGTCTAAGTGTGCCAGGAGCAGCCAGGCCTGTGTGTGGGGGCTCTCCAGGAGCCATCCCTGCCCTGCTGCCCTGGGTTTGTGGCCATGTGGTAAAGGGACAAAGCTGAATATTCAGGATTTGTCAGGGGAATCACTCTGAATGCAGAAAGGCTTGTTTTCATCTGCACTCCCAGTTCTAAAGGACATAGAGAAAAGGAAGGAATTTTAGCCTCTATTTTCCTGCCCACACATCATTCCTGGTTCTCTGAGGTCAGAAATCCCCAGCATTTCTGCTGCACTCAGAGTTTGCCACTGAGAGATGTGAGAGGCAAAGGATTCCCTGTGCCTTGGGCAAGGTGAGGGGCTGGATGGGCTTGTTCCCAACTGCCCTGGGTTTGCAGCTTTGGCTGCAGTCAGAGCACAGTCACACTCCTGGGTCACCCTGGGATAAACCAGACCCTGCCCAGAGCAGAGGGATCCCTGAATGTCTCCCCCTCTCCAAAGGGCTCTGGGCAAGGTCTCAGCACCCCCTTCTGCCAAGGACACTCACGGCTCCCTCGGCAAACCCAGCAGCATTTCCTCAGCTCTGGCATCTCTGCACTTCCCTGGGGCACATTCAGGGAACTGCAAGGGGCTCTGGCACAGATTTGCAGTCAGGAGGGCAGCTCAGAGCTTGCAAGGACACAGCAAGGAGATCCCTGGGTGTGCCCATGATGGGATCTCAGGGAGGGGGCTCAGCCCATTCCCCTTTCCCATGGACTGCTCTGCCCACAGCCCCACAGGTCCCAGGGAAGCTTGGACACCCCATGGCCATGGCCACAGCTGCCTGGCAGCAATCCCAAGGGCAGTGCCTGACTCAGCTGCTGCAAATGCCAGAGCCTCCCTGAGAGCACCAGATGACAGGGACAATCTCAGGGCAGTGCAGAACCAAGAGAAGATGTGGTGGGGCTGTGCCTGAGAGGGCAGGGCAGAGACAGCCGGGCACTCAGGACAGTGTTCCTGTGCCCAGCTGTGCACGGCACCTCCCACACACCCACAGTGCCCTCCTGCCCCCAGCACTGCTCTCTTCAGCCCCCTCTCCTTCCCTCAGCATCTCCCTGGGCCTGGACATTTCCCTGCTGAGAGGAGCCTTGTCCCTGCCAGCGCTGACAGAGCCCATCCCAGCCTCTGTGCCCTGGGCCCGGCCCTACAGAAACCTGCCTGTCTGCAGGGCCCTGGCTGGGGCAGGCTCTGTCTGCAGCTGGGCAAGGGCAGCTCAGGAGAGCCCTGCTGGGCCCTGCTAAGGTGATGCTGCTGCTGCTGCTGTCCAGGGCTGAGGAGGGGCTGAAGGCCCTTTAGGAGCCTCCCAGCAGAGAGACTGGCCACCCAAAGTTACAGTGCTGGAGTCTCTGTAAATGTTCAAACATTCCTTTGATGATCCTGAGTGTCCCTTTCCAGTCAGAATGTCCTGTGATTCTGTGATTACAATTCCTGTTCTGCTGCTCTCATCCTCCTGTTGCCTATAATCAAAAGAGGAAAAAAAAATAACCCTTTTAACAGTGTTAGAACAGTAAAGTAAAAACCAGAGCTTTATTCGAAGCTTCCAGGTGTCCCCGTGGGAATGGGGCACACCCAGACCCTGATTTCAACAATTTATTGACGTTGATTAATTAGGATATTTAACAAGAACATCCAATAGGAGATTCAGTTACCCCTGTTACACATCTCTGGGTCAACCCATTATAGTTGTTCCAAGGGCTTCTTTGCCCCACTTTTTTTTTATGTCTGCTTACACTCTGGTTGAAAAAACAAAATGTTATTTTTGTAGAATCTTCCTGATAATAAGACTATACAGTAGTTCAGGTATGTAATTAGAAGGTCAGCTTATTGTTCTAAAACTTAATAGAAAGGGTAGGAAACAGGCTAGAATTAATTACAAATTATACTTAATTAAATATATGTATACTATATATAAGTATATATATATGTATACTATACAATATATACTATAGTATATAAGCATATGTACATATATGTATATATTCTAGAGTATATATGTACACTATAATTAGTATATGTAATAGTAGTTGAATAGAGTAAATTAAAGATTATAGTTTTAAAACTACATAATAGTAGTTAACAGAGCTATGAACATATAAAAATGCATAAAATGCAGAAATCTTTTTTTCATCACCCCAACTCTCCCACACTGCTCCAAGCAGGAAATTGAAAACACTCTCAATAAAGCTCCTGATTTTTACAGCAATCCCAGGCTCACCTTCTTTTGGCAAATATCCTCCAGAGCTGTGGGATGTGGCAGCTTCAGGAGATCCCTGCAGGAAGTGCAGCTTATCTTCCCCCAGCCAGAGAGTGACTGTTCCCAAGGCTGTGAGGATTTCTCCTCCAGTGAGCCCTGAGTGAGCTCTGCTCTGTGCTGCCAGCCCAGGCTGAGCTGAACCCCTCTGTGCCTCTGTGCTGTGCCAGGGGTGGCTGCAGGCAGTGCCCCAGCCCTGCTGGGCTGAGAGAAAAGCTGCTCAGCAAGAGAAATGTGGTTTTAAGGTTCCTCTTGGTTGCCAGGAGCTGCCTCTCTGCCTGGCCCAGCCCAGATCATCAGCACAGACACAGCACAAGGACTTTAATGACCCTCTTGGGGCTCTGTGCTGAGGCCCTGAACATCAGTCCCTGACAGGGAGATGATGAAACCTCTCAAGAACTCCAAGTCAGAATCCAACTCCAAAGTTTCTGCAAGTTTTAATGGGTCCCACCGAGGGACAAAAGAGAGAAAGTGTCCCCAGACCTCTGGCAGAGCAGAGAACTGGAGGCAGTGATGCCAGGAGGGGACAAAGAGAAGCCAAGTCTTGGTGGCCTGGGGCACAGCAGGGTCTGTGCCACCAAGGGCTGTCAGGAGACACCTTGTCCTGAGGCCCTGGGGCCTCCTGGCACAGCCCCAGCAAGGCTGGGCACTCTCAGCCCCTTGTCCTGCCCTCAGCTTCCCCCTGACAGCCCAGTGGCCTCAAGGATGTGCTGGAAGAAGTCCCTGGGGAGCCCTGGTCAGGAATGGCCCTTGGGGGGGGCTCCTTAATGCTCCCAAATACTTCAGGTTCTTCAAAGGACTTTGGGTTTGGCCTTTGCCTTGGAGTTTCTGAGAGGTTTGTGCAATCATGGCCTCCAATTATCTGCTGTAATTAGTCCCTTGAGAGGCTTTGTCAGTAACAACACTCAGTGGGGCTCATTAATGCTTCAAGGTACTTCAGTTATTTGAAGGTAGTTGGTGTTCCCCTTTTAAATCTGACTCAGTGAGAAAGATTGTGCAATCCTGGCCCCAATTTTCTGCTTTAACAAGTCCCTTGGGTTTCTTAGTCAGTAAAAACACTCAGTGGAGCTCATTAATACTTCAAGGTATTCAAAGTTTCTTAAAGAACTTTTTTGGACACTGGGTCTAAGAATTTTGTGCAATCCTGGCCTCCAATTATCTGCTGTAATTAGTCCCTTGAGAGGCTTTGTCAGTAACAACACTCAGTGGGGCTCATTAATGCTTCAAGGTACTTCAGTTGTTTTAAGGTTCTTGGTGTTTCCCCTTTAAAACTGACTCTATGAGAGGTTTGTGCAAACATGGCCCCAGTTATCTGCTTTAACAAGTCCCCTGGGATTCTCAGTCAGTAAAAACACTCAGTTGGGCTTATTAATACTTTAAGGTACTCAAAGTTTATTGAAGAACTTTTTTGGACACTGGGTCTAAGAATTTTGTGCAATCCTGGCCTCCAATTATCTGCTGTAATTAGTCCCTTGAGAGGCTTTGTCAGTAATAACACTCAGTGGGGTTCATTAATGCTTCAAGGTACTTCAGTTATTTGAAGGTACTTGGTGTTTCCCTTTTAAATCTGATTCTGTGAGCAAGATTGTGCAATCCTGGCTCCAATTATCTACTTTAACAAGTCCTTTGGGATTTTAGTCAGTAAAAACACTCAGTGGGGCTCATTAATACTTTAAGGTACTCAAAGTTTCTTAACTTTGAGTTGAACTTTTTTTTTGGCTACTGAGTCTCTGGAAAGTTTTTATGCCATCCTGGCCTCCAATTATCTGCTTTAATGAGTCCCTTGAGAGCTTTGCACTGACACTCAGTGGGGCTCATTTATACTCTGAGATACTCAGGGTTTTTAAGGTACTTTGGAATTTCCTTCCCACACTGAGTCTGTGAGAGGTTTTTGTGCAATCCTGGCCTCCAATTTTCTTCTCCAAGGATTCCATGAAAGAGCCTGTGTTAGGGATGGACCTCAGTGCAACCCATTAATACCTGGAGACACTTTGGGTTTTTCTTCTTATTTTGACTCCTGGAAAGGTTTGTGCAATCTCCCCTCGGGCCCTGAGGTTCCAGGGCTCAGCACCAAATGCACCATGGGGCTCATTAGGATCAAGCAAGTCCTGACAAACCAGGGCTGTTCCTTGATTTTTTCTAGTGTGGTGCAGTTCCTTAAGAAATTTTTTTTGTTACAGTTATGGAGAAAGATTTCAAAGAGTTTCTAAGAAATGCACATGCCTGATATAAAGTGTTATTAATATTACTGCTCTGTCTAGAGCAGAGCTGATTGCAGCATTCAGTGATAGATATTGATCCAGCATCTCTCCTCAGGAGGTCTGGCCTGCTCAGAGAAGCTGTGCCTTGAGGTCTGACCCAGTGTGAACAACCTTGTTCCACATTCTCCAACCCATCCTGTCTCTCCTCACTCACCTGGGACCTGCTTTGCTTGGAGAGCTGCCCACACTCAGGCAAACAGGGGCTTCCAAATTTTTTTAGCAATGTAAAACTCCTGAGTTTCCCCACTGAGAACAGACACCCTCCTCAGGTGTGTGCCAAGCCCAAGGTGCCACCAAGGCCACTGCAGCCCTGCCCTGGGCCAGGAGTGAGGGTGGATCATCATCCCAACCTACCCTGGGCCATTGCAAGGGGCTGTGGCCATGGACACTGCACTGACCCCACTGCTGGGTTTGGGTGCCACAGCAACCCCCATCAGTTCCAGTTTCCTTGGAAAGAAGCCTAAGGAGCCATTTCTGCAGCCAGGTTCCATGGCCAGGGGGATGTGGGGGGGCTGCAGGTGGTCAATGCCCCATCCCTGGAAACATTCCAGTCCAGCTGGGACAGGGCTCTGAACAACCTGCTCTGGCGAAAGATGTCCCTGCTCATCCCAGGCCTGGACAAGAGGCCTGAGTGAGGCCTGAACAACAGGCCCTGAAACAAAGGTGTCCTCTGGGTGAACCTTCCAGCCAAAGGTTATCTTTGTATCTGCTCATTAGTGAAATATGCATGGTCATTAGCACTGTGATAAATGTAGCCACTCATTAGTGAAACATGAATTGACCATTCTATGTTTAGAATTTGGACAAGGCCATGAAATCTGACATCTGGCCTTGTTTGGGGCTGTATGGTCAAAGTCACCTCCCTTGGTTCCTCCTTGAGCCCTGGCCAGGCTTTGGGAGGGACCCAAGAGGAGGATGAATCCAGATGTTCCCACTCTAGAAATGCTGTCAGTTTGTTTATTCAGCACTATCAAAGCTGGGCCCTCTCCCAGCGAGGCTGGAGCCTCACCTGTGGCTGGAGGCACCTGCAGGAATTCCCAGTGTCCAGGAGTGGCTCTGCAGTCCTTGGCTGTGACAGCTTCCCCCAGCTGAGGTGTGGATGTGGGTGATGGGAAAGTCTGAGGGTCACTGGTGATGGATCTTTCTTACTCACTGCAGGCAATCTTTGGTAGTGATGGTTGGGTGCATTGCTGAGCTGCTCCTTTCGTGCTCCTTTGCTGCTTTGAACTACAGGAAATGACCCTGAGTCCTTCAGGTGGTGTCTGTGTCTTGGGTGCTGACCCTGCCCACTGGTAAAATAAAATTGGTGAAGTCTGGCCAGATCACACCAGAATGCCACTTTTTAAATGTAAATGTAAGGAATCACTCCTATCAGAAATCCCTGGATGGGAAGCCCTTCCCTGGAGCTCGCTGGCTCTGGAGTGGGCTGAGCTCAAAGCACCATGCGAGCAGTGGGGCAGTGGGTTAAAAGAGGCTGAGCCGCTGGATGTGTTAAAAGGCATCCAAAAATTGCATCTGGAAAAAGGAAAAGAACTTGTGGGTTTGGGAAGTGAGGATGGATTTTGGTCACAGCACCATGGAAACAGCACCACCAGAAGGAACAGAACCACTGTGAAACTCCTGTGGCCCAAAGGCACCGGGGACACAACAGCAGCACAGGGAGGCGCCCTGGATCCATCTGCAGCCCACAGCGGGAAATAGGAAATCAGACCTTTGGTACTGGGAATGGGAGCTGCTGGGTGTGTGGAGACTGCCCATAAACAGCTTCCTAAAGGATGGTTTGGGTCCTGTTTCCAGGCAATATTGATGCCTCCCTTGAGGGTACTTCAGCAGCAGCCACAAGGAAGAGTTGGGGCCAATAGAACATTTTTCCCCCAAAGAATGCCCCTGGTCTCAAAAAGCCAAAGGTTCTTGTTCACCCTGTGCCCCATCTGCACTGCCTTGTCCTGTGGAGTTTACATTTGTCATGGGTTAACACAGTTTGGTTTTAGTTAGGACCTTTGAATTTCTTTAGAAAGGACAGATCTATCAGGAGCCAGTTCTTGGCTCTTGGCATGTGGTTTTACCGCTGAGAAAACAGAATGTGACTTTTGGTAACGACCATCTGAAGCTGAGACTGTGTTGGAGCCTCCCTCTTTTCTCCCTGAGCCACCAGGTAACATCGTGTGGCAGCCGGGCCCGGCCGGGCCTCCGGGAGCCGCAGCCCTCACGGGGAGCGGCCCGGGCGGCTGAACCCCTTTTCCCCCGGCTGCCGGCGGGGGAGAGGGGAGGAAAAGCCCCGGCAGCTGCTTGCTCCCCGGCCAGGGCTGGGAGGAGATGTTCCCTCCCTCCCTTTCCCAGGCCCCTGGGAGCAGCCCCGAGCTGAGCCACCCCAGATGTGACCGAGGGTGGCAGGGGAAAGGCATCCATCAGTCTGGGTCACTACTGAGATCCTGGCTGCCGTTTCTGGGCCTCCTCCACCGGCACGGCTTTGAGATCTTTGCGGCTCCTGCCCAGCAGGGACCACATAACCACCGCAGGCCTGGGCACATTGAACTCTTTCCTGCCAGCAGATGGAACTCCCAGAGCACCGGCCCTTCCCAGAGTGAGGACAGACAAAGTGATGCAACCATAAAGAGACACAGCATGAAACTGAAGCCAGTGAAGACAGAGTGAAAAGACTCTTTGGGGCAAAGGAGGAGGAGTGGCCTAATTTGGCTGGACATTTCTGGTAAACTTTGGAGAATGAACTCTTTTTCCTGTAACACATCAATGCTGTTTTGGGGGGAATGTAAGATTCTAGTTAAAAGTGATATGAAGCTCTTTGCTTCTAAAGAAAAGGAGATTTTTAGTTCTTGAGATGAAGATGATTTTGGGAAATAGAAGAAGAGAATCTTTGTGTTATACTTGAGGAGGCATCCTTAAACAGTACCCCTAAATAAGTGGATATGGCCCATGTGCAGTGTTGGGAAAGCTGCTAATGGACAGGATTCCACAGTTTGCAGAGGTTCCTTTCAGGTCCTTGCAGATGTGTGGCATGGGAGCCACCAGAGGACTGTTCCTCTTGTGATGATGTCTCTATGGAACCCAGAGAGGCTCCTTTCCTAAAGAACTGATGAAAGATAATCTTTAAATGGTAAAACTGACTGAAATGACAAGTTTCGTCTTTTTATGTTGTGTGTGGGAAAGTGAACACTTGTGGAGGGAGGGAAGGATGTTTTGAAAGTTTCATATTTTTGTTTGGTTTTGTTTTTTCTTATTTTCATTCTTTTCGTGTGTGCAAATAAAATATCCGCGTAATTTTATAGTAAGCCTGGTTTTCTTTTTATGTTCTTCTAGTCATATAAAAATGGCAAGTGATGAAACCATCATAGTGGGGCATGTGCTGGGCAGGGATGGAAAATTCCATGGACAAAGTCCTCCAGGATTTACATCTGCTCATTGCTCTGGATAGCAGAAATCACAAAACCCCCATCACAGTTGATTTCTTGCAGATTGCTACAGCTGCACTGCTGATGGACAAATGCACAAGAATTGATTTCACATGAAAATGTCATTTATTACAAATTGCTACAACCACCCTGACAATATAGAACTATGCTGATTTCAATTTAACATAAAAAAAGGAATTTATTAGAGTTTTACAACAATGCTATGTAAAAATATACAAATACAAGCTTCAGTTAACAAAAAGTTAATTTATTGCCAACCTCTACAACTGACTATATGCAAAGATCAATTAGGTGTTTAACAACATAATTTATTACATATTACTGCAAGCTTAAAGCCTATCTAGGAATACAAAAATATCAGTATCTCTATCTAAAGAGCTTTCTACCACAAACTCAATTGATACAATTACACAACTACACATCTCCATACATGTTTAAATAGAAAGATATACATATATAACCGCCTCAATATACGAAAATAAATACACATACGTAAATATAAAAATAGGCATATTTTCTTATACAAATACCAATATACCTATTTAAAAAGCCATATAACTACAACTACATCAGTAGAAATACCTACACAACTGTATACAAAGGAAACAGAACTAAACACAGATAGAACAATATGCTAATATATACATAGATATATATACATATACATGTAATTATATATATGTATGCAGATATACACACATATATACATAGCATACATCCGTAAATACAACAACATACACATAGAAATGTTCCTATACAAATAGCAATCTGTATATATAAATATCCATATAATTATCCCTCTCTATGTTCAAGTCCATCTATCTTTAAACAGAACTCTAAACAGAGGGATTCCAGCCGCCCCATCTTCAAAGCCTTTCACTCCTCCGGTGCAGAGCAGCTCTCCTGGACAGGGACAGCAGCTGGGACATCTGGGAAGCAAAGGGGACACTGAGTCAGGATTGGGACGTTTCCCTTGGCAGCACCTGCCCTTCAGTCAGGGCAGGGAAAATCTCAGCGCCTCCCCAGGAGGGTCAGAAAGAAAAAGTTTGGCCAAAGCCCCCGGCCAAAGCCCACGCCACCCTCACCCCCAGCCTGCCTCACCGGCCCTGCGGCCTCACCTGGGCTCTGGGCTGGCAGCAGCAGCAGCTCCCTGTTCCCTGCTGGAGCTGGCGCCCTTCAGCTTCTCCCTGCTGCCTCCTGTCAGTCCCCGCCTGTGCTCAAGGTCTGCAGGGCAGCTGTGGCACAAGTGGAGGCTCTGGAATTGCTTCCAAGGCCTGGCAGAGCTGCAGGCCCGGAGCCCTCTGTGCTCCCTGCTGGCCCCTCCATCCCCTCAGCCCCACCGTCCCCTGGGCAAAGCCCCGGCCCCCTTCAGTTTCCTCAGTCCCCACAGTCCTCTCAGCCCACTCCATCCCTTCTGACCCATCCCGGCCCCTTAGACCCACCACCCCCTCAGCCTGTGCCACTGCCCTGTCACCTCAGTGCCACCCTGGCCCTCTGCTCCCCCACAGCCCTCAGTGCCCCCAGCACCTCAAGGTCACCGTCCCTGCAGCGTCAGCGCCTGCTCAGCCCCCCCAGCCCCCTCTGTCTCACCCTCCTTCAGCAGCTCCTCAGGGGACAGGGCCTGGGGCCACCGGCAGCTCCCAGCGCTCCAGGGACACCCGGGGCTGGAACTGCTGCTCCGCCCGGCCCGGCCGCCAGCTCGGACCCAGCACAGGGACAGGGACAGAGGGGGCACAGGGGGAAAAGCACAAAGGGAGAGAGGGAAAGAGGTCAAAAACTGCTCTATTCCTCTACAGATACTAAGCTGTCTATCTAAACACCCCTGGAGCTGTAAGTATATAATTATGCACATTTAAAGAAATAACTATATATATATATGAATGTAACTATCCAGATAAATAAATATAACTACATATATCTATAAATATAAATATGCATACATGATTATAACTATAATTTTTTTTTAAAAAAATCTATATAATCTTAGCTCTACAGGTCTATAACTATATAGGCATGTAAACATAACTATATATATATATATATATATACTGTAAATCTACAAAAAAAACTTATATAGATAGATAAATATAATTCTAAAATTATCACTAGAGACAGAGGGATTGTACCTGCCTGGTAGTCCCAGGCTCTCCCTCTGTCTCTTCCTCACACACAGGACATCCCTCCAGGAGATGGTGGATCACATGGGAGCTGGGAAGAAAAGAGAGCACTGAGTCAATATTGGCCCTTGGGTACGCTTCCCTTGGGCAGCAATTGTCCTTCTGTCACTGTAGAAGACGCCTGAAAGGCAGACTCTCACTTGGGAATTTCAAGCCTGCTCTTTAGAGAACAGGGATCCTGCCAAGTTCCCAAAACTGTGTAAAGCACTGAAGTACCTCCAGGAAGTCTCAGCACTCGCAGTGCAAAGGGCACCCACGAGAGCCTGAAACACAGACACTCCCAGCTCCCCCAGAGAAGCCCAGCCCTGTTCTTTCTCTGTGCTGACAGAGACACCTCAGTCCTCGCTGAGATGGCTGAAGCTGAAGGCTGCTGTGAGCCCAGTTCCCAACCCAATTGGGACACGCAGGTTGCTGACACAGCTCCCACAGGGTCAGGTTTAGTCCCTGCTCTCTTGCCACAGCAGAGGACTCAGTGTCAGAGCCCCTGCAGAAGCGTGGAGGGCAGGGCTCGGGGAGGCTGTGCCAGTGCAGGATTGGAACTAAAGGCACCAGGAAGCACCAGCCCTGCAGACAAGAACTCAACTCTTGTGATCTCCCTTCCTGTCACAGGCAGGCTCAGAGCAGCCCTCTCAAACCTCTCTAAACCACTGTGGGCTCTCTCCTTACCAGGCTCCTCGGGCTCTGGGGAACTCTTCCTGCAGCTCTGGGTGCCAGATGAAGCTTCCTCTGCTGCAGCCCTGTTCAGAGCGTCCTCTCCTGAAGGCTCAGGGGCAACATTAATATTGCCCTGGAAAGAAAAGCAGAAAGAAAGAACCCAAAGATCACTCAGTATTTTCTTGGAATCACATCAGGGATGCAGTAACTGTTCTTCTCCACACCCAAAGGTCCTGTAACACCAGGGGAACACTGCCCACAGGGTTCACATGATATGAAGTGTTTTAAACTCAGGATTTGGGCAGCCAAGGTGAAATTGAAACTCCCAAAAATGACCTTGGAGGCAAAACATGAAAGCAGAAAAGCAGAAGACACCAAGTGAGGGGACGTGCCCTCACGCTCTGACCCTGCCTGATCCCACCAGCTGTAAGCAACCAGCCAGCAGAAAGCCAGGGGCTCTCCTTGGTGCCAGCGTGGCTGTCAGCCAGGGCAGAGCTCGCTCCCAGCCCTGCCCAGGGCTGTGTGCTGCAAACCCACAGGCAAAGAACACATTTCTGCCTGGCAGTCTCACCACCCCCACCCAGCTGCTCAGACAATCCATCACAAGGTGGTGCTTTTTGGAGCCCTCTGCTGCTGCCCCAGATGGATGACCCAGGCAAACACTGATGGACCTAGGGTATTCCCAGGATCCAATTTTCCAGTGCCAAAACTCTGTACATTTGGAGGGTAGAAAAGAACACCAACCCAAAAGACATGAAAAGACAGACAACCAAGTGTTGTTTCTATTCCACTGAGGAAGTAAATTCCCCAGATTAAGCACCTGCAAATTACCTTTGCACAGAAAGATATTCTCACTATGACCAGCTGAAGAATATTCATCTTTTCTGCAAGAGCCTGCCCATCAGAATCCTAAAGATTCTAAAAATGGTTCAGAGCCTGCAAGGTTTCCTTTTATTATGCAATAAAACACTTTGGAAAACTGCCATGTGTGAGTTTACAAAAGACAAAAGACTTGAGAATAAGATAACTAGGTAAGAATGAAATTAATTAAATTCAAGTAACCTCTGCTTCTCAGCCATGAAACAATGTTCAAAAGCTCTCAGCCCACCCTCTCTCATTCCCATCCAATGGGGCTACCTGAGCAGAGGGAGACTTCTCAGGCAGGGAGCTCCTGATCTCCTGGATCATTTTCTCAACTGCACGGCCAAGATCCAGCGGCAGTGATTCCTCTCCTGCAGGTGCATCCTGTGCTGAGCTGGAGGCTGCACAGCCAGCACTGCCAGCTGGAGCATGAGGGGGTGAAGTGCCCAGTGCGGCTGCAAGAGTCCAAACACGTGAGTCAGCTCCAGAATGTGGCTTTGGGATACAGAGCTCTACTGCTGCCTTGGATCAAACGTCACAGGAAGCACACAGGAAAAGCAGGCAGAGAATCTTTGGACTTTCTTGGTGCCCCTGCCTAGTCGGCTTGACAATTTCTGTCTCAGAACGACAGAGCACTGTGGAAAAATACTTAAAACGGTCACTTTTCACGACCTTTTGGAAAAGCAAGGCTCCAACTCTCTTCCTACCTGGTGGGTTGGAGGCTGGGGGGTGCTGCTCCCAGTGGAGCTGCTGGAAGATGCAGGGCTGGATCCTGAGCACCTCCCGGTCGAGCGGAGGCGGCGGCGCCCCGTAGAGCTCCTGGAAGCGGCTGGGGGGCCCCTCCCATCCGAGCGGCCACAGCCGCTCCCCGTGGAAGCCGAGGAAGTGGCAGGGCGGGACTCGGAGCACCTCCCGCTCGGCGGGCAGCGGCCGCTCCCCGTAGAGCTGCTGGAAGCGGCTCGGCCCCTCCCGCCGGGCCGGCCCCGGCCGGTCCCGGTGCAGCAGGTGGAAGCCGCAGGGCGGGCGCCGGGCGAGCGGCGGCCGCTCCCTGGGCGGCTGCTGGAAGCGGCCGAGCCGGGGCCAGCGCAGCTCCCGCCCGTCCGGCAGCGGCCGCTCCCTCTGCAGCGCAAGGAAGCCGCTGGGCGGGCGCCCGGGCGGCAGCGGCGGCCGCTCCCCGGGCAGCGGCTCGGAGCGATCGCGCCCGTCCCGCCCGTCCGGCAGCGGCCGCGCCCTGGGGAGCTGCTGGCAGCCGCAGGGCGGGCGCCTGCGCCCCTCCCGCCCCGCCGCCGGCCGCTGCCTGGGCACCGGGCTCCGCCGCCTGATGCGGAGCAGGAGCTCGGGGCGGTGCCGGCGAAACCAGGGGTTCCTGTAGTGGAGCCAGGCCCCGGCACCGCCCGGCGCAGCCGCGCCAGCCCGGCCCGGCACCTTGTGGAAGCCGTAGCGGTTGAGCTGGCGCACGAAGCTGCGGAACTGCGTGGCCCTGAAGGCGTGCGGGGCCGGCCCGCGGGCGCCGCCCGGGCGGAGCAGCTCCCGCTCCAAGAGGGAGCGCTCGATCAGCAGCCCCCGGGCCCGGCTGTCCCAGCGCACGGAGCGGACGCGGGGGTCGTTCGCCAGGCGCCACAGCTTGGCGGGGAAGGTGTCGGCGTTGAGCCCGGCGGGCAGCGTTAGCTCGGCCATGGCGTCGATCGCCGACTGTCGCGACAACGGCCAGAGCGCAACGGCCGCGCCTGCGCCGGCGGCGCGCGGCCTGAGGGGGGCGCTGCGCTCGAGCCGGGGCTGCGGGCACAGCGCGGGCGCGGCGGCTCCCGGGGCTGGCCGGGCTCGGCTCGGCTCGGCTCGGCTCGGCTCGGCTCGGCCCCGCTCGGCTCGGCTCGGCTCGGCTCGGCCCGGCTCGGCTCGGCTCGGCTCGGCTCGGCTCGGCTCGGCTCGGCCCGGCTCGGCTCGGCTCGGCTCGGTCCGGCCTGGCTCGGCTCGGCTCGGCTCGGCTCGGCCCGGCTCGGCTCGGCTCGGCTCGGCTCGGCCCGGCTCGGATCGGCCCGGCTCGGCTTGGCCCGGCTCGGTCCGGCCCGGCTCGGCTCGGCCCGGCTCGGCTCGGCCCGGCTCGGCCCGGCCCGGCCCGGCTCGGCCCGGCTCGGATCGGCCTGGCTCGGCTCGGCCCGGCCCGGCTCGGCTCGGCCCGGCTCGGCCCGGCCCGGCTCGGCTCGGCTCGGCCCGGCTCGGCTCGGCCCGGCCCGGCTCGGCTCGGCCCGGCTCGGCCCGGCTCGGCTCGGCTCGGCCCGGCTCGGCTCGGCTCGGCTCGGCTCGGCTCGGCACGTTCCCAGGGTCCGAGGTGCCCAAAGCTCCCTTCCCGCTGTGCAGCTCTGCAGAGCCCGTGGAGCGCAGGGTCCTGGGCAGCCAGGGCAGCCCGGCTGCCTTGGAGCACCAGGAGTGTCCCAGAGAAGCTGCGGCCCTTGGCTTTTTGCCTGTTCCTCAGAGTCTTGTCATTAATCCACAGCTTCTTTTCTTTTCTTTTCTTGTTTTCTTTTCCTGTCACAAATTTGAGATAGCTTTTTGAGAAAAGTGACTGATGGAGCTTCTGCTGCTGCTGGTGCTTTTGTCTTCAGATGTCATGGCAGGTGATTTGAACCAAGGACGGAGTCCACAGTTAACACTCCAGTTTCGAGTGGAGTCAAGAAAACCATTCACAATTGGGCTACCGATGCTGAGCAGCTTTCCTAGCTTTTGGAAAGTTATGACCTTAAAAACCAAACCTTGTATTAAATAATTAATTTATTGCAACTTTCTACAACCACTCACTACACGCAAATATGAATTAAAGTTTAACAATTTAATTCATTACATATTAGTCCAACTATACGGCCCATATACAAATACAAAGTATCAGTGTCCCTCTCTAAAGAATCCCAGAGCCAGTACTAAAGAAATAGAATTCTAACAATACAACTCAAGACCTATTTAAATATTTCTAAATGCAGGATGGACCCCATAGCCTGACACGGGGACAAGGGGCTGGGCTGTGTGACCAGGACATCAAGGACAGGGATTCTCCAGGTCCCTGTGGCCTGGGTTGGGTTGCCCAGGGCAGGAAAGATGTCTGGCAGCTGCAGCAGGATCAGGGAAGGGCTCCAAGGTGGGGCTGCAGCCCTTGGGCTGTCAGGAGAGGCTGAGGGAGCTGGGCTTGTCCAGCCCCGAGCAGGGAAGGCTGAGGGGCTCCTCATCCCAGCCTGGAAGTGCCCCTGAGGAGGTGCTGGAGAACACAGAGCCAGGCTCTTCACTGGGGGCCTGCTGGGAGACAAAAGACAATGAGCAGAGGGGGAAAGAGGGGAGGCTCAGCCAGGACAGGAGGAAACCTTTGTTGCCATGGGCTCAGCCAGCTGCTGAGATGCTGCCCCCTCATCCCTGACCTTTGGGATTTTCCAATCCAGACCAAATGAAGCCTTGAACCACTTGGTCTGACCCAGTTTCTGACTGCTTGGGCTGCTGACTTGCTGAGGTCCTTTCCAGGTCAGCTCTCTAATGATGCTGGGACAATGCTGGTCCCTGTTTTAGACTGGAGCAGAGCAGATGGGACAGGAGCCCTGCAGGGCTGTAGGAGACCTGCAGCTTGCCAGGTGCACGAGCACATCTTCATTAGCTGGGTCATGGGAGCACTTCCAAGAAATGTCCAAGTTTTCCCAGCAGCAGGAGAGACCAGGAAATTCCTGGAACTGTACAATGGCAGGAGAAGAAATCCTGATCTTGCCCTCTCTTTGTGTCACTGACTGGACTTGTGTTTTTCATGGAGCTGTGCCTTCCCTTGGCTTTGTTGGCTGACAAGAAATGAACATCCCTCTGTGTCTGGGGCAGCTCCTTCTGCAAGGAAAGCAGGTGGGAGTTGGTGCCCAGGAGCTGAAAGCTGCAGGTGCATCCTGGAGTGGAGGAAGCTCAGATTTGTACAAGGCTGCTCTGAGTGCCAGGGGCTGGATGGGGGAAATGGTGGGGTAGGGATAGGGACAAAGTGTGATTGATTGTCAGCCATGAAGGGTCTTGATGTTCATATCTATTCAGAGCACCTTAGGAGGTGTTGGGGATATCAAACTATAAACCGGAAAATAAAAACAAAGAGGACAAAAAAAAAACCAGACACCCCTGCATTTTTGAAAAAAATATCGTATATTCTCTTTGAATACACTTCTAAAATCTCTACAATTCACCACAGAAGAATATAAGACTTGAAATTAAATTATTCCCAGGGGCTTTTCTTGTTAGAGTACTTTGGAATATTAGTGAGCCTTTGGCACTGAATTCCTGGACTGAAGAGCTGAAGACTGAACAAGCCTCTGGAGAGATAAAATCCATCATGGAGCCTCCAAGTTTCTGAGGCTCCACCTTCCGCCGAGCATATTGAAGAGATTCCAGGGGTTTCCAGCTGCTCAAGAGCTCTGAGCTCACGTGCAGGCACAGGGGCTCCATGGTGGCATCTGAGGGCTCTCTGGGCTCCTCAAGATCTCTTCGGTCACACTCAGTCACAGGGGCTCTGTGGTGACATCCCAGGGCTCCTTAATCTTCCTAAGGGTCATGAGGTGACAGTCCCAGGGCTGCAGAGTGACAACAGAGGTGTCTGTGCCCTGCCAAGGAGCCAATTTGTCCCAGGCAGTGGCAGGAGTCCAGTGGTGACATCCCTGTGCTCCTAAAGAACAGCGAGGTCACCGAAACTGACAGGGGCTCCATGGGGACATCCCAGGAGTGTCCAGGCTGCCAAAGAGCTGGGATGTCACAGACACTCCCAGGGGCTCCATGGGGACATCCTAGGAGTGTCCAGGCTGCCAAAGAGCTGGGATGTCACAGACACTCACAGGGGTTCCTGTCATGGGCAGAGTGGCAGCTTCAGGCAAAGTTTATTAGAGAAGCTCCTGTTGGGTCACGAGGTTCACAAAGGACCCAAACCAGGACTCCCAAGCTTTCTAAACTCCTTCTGGGAGAGGATCCTGGAAATGCCTGGATCCAATCCCAGCACCAGATTTTCTCAAGGATTTATGCCTAAAGGATTATACAGGTGGAATTGAACTGTTGTAAAACTTTGTCCCACAACACTAAGGATAGTAAACCAGAAGTATTTATGGACATATAGATATGACTGATTATGATCATGATTAGACAAAAAGGTCTTAATCAGAATGATTTACTCCAGAGTATAGGAGCTGTAACATCTATTTTAAGATAGATGGTCTAGGAAGCAATTTTGAAGCAATGGTATTAAAGCAAAAGCAGTTATTAACCAGAGATGGGTGTCACTCCTCAGACCAACGACCGTGGGCAAATCTCTTTAGCTCAGCCTCAGGCAGTGACCTGGAGGGCTGTCCCCACTCTAGGGAGGAATCTCCACACCCCCCCCCCCAAGGAGGGAAATGTCAGGAGATGCTGCAGTTAAAATTTGGGATGGGGCTTTTCTAGTCTGAAGTGCTGCCCTGTCAGTCAGATGTGCCCAGGCTGGGCCAGCTCAGCAGCTCTGCAGAAGCTCTCAGTGGTGTCACTGCGTTGTTGCTTTCTCTGGGGATTTGAGCAGCTCTGCCACAGCTTCAGCTCCCTCTCAGCATGTGGAACTTTGGCATGGAGGAGTCAGGCTGCTTTCAGCATTCTTCACCCCCAAAGCAGCATGATCCCCTTCTTCATTTCCCACTGGGGGTTTTGCAAACAGGGCCTTGTTGGAGCTGTTTGAGCCCATTGCAGGCAGAGCCTCCTGCTCCAGCAGGAACTGCCTTTCCTGTGCCAGGACCAGGGCAGATCCTGCTGCAGGAAAAGCCCAGGCCAGCCCCAGCAGAGGGAAGGGCTCGGGCACAAGTGCAG